>CM074783.1:24174793-24710443 GCA_037355745.1 Pseudo-nitzschia multiseries
TTGTCTATCCAAATGGCAAACATGAGGGTATTTTTGGTGCAATTCTAGGGCACAAACTGACTTATTGGGTAATGACTCCAAAAATATCCGGTCCAAGCCAGGAATACATTCATCATGACTCATCAAATGCATATTGGGAAAAACTTTGCCCCACAGAATGCCCAAAATGTGGTGGTTTCACTCTCCAAATGGCAAACATGAGGGTATTTTGGGTGCAATTCCAGGGCACAGCAAACTAACTTATTGGGTAATGACTCCCAGAGTATCCGGTCCAAGCCAGGAATACATTCATCATGACTCATCAAATGCATATTGGGAACAACTTTGTCACACAGAATGCCCAAAATGTTGTGATTTGATTCTCCAAATGGCAAACATGGGGGTATTTTGGGTGCAAATCCAGGGCACAAACTTACTTATTGGGCAATGACTCAAAAAGTATCCGGTCCAAGCCATGAATACATTCATCATTACTCATCAATTGCATATTGGGAACAACTTTTACAAGCAAAATGCTGAAAATGTTGTGGTTTGTCTCTCCAAATGGCACAGAAGAGGGTATATTTGGTGCAATTCCAGGGCACAAACTGACTCATTGGGTAATGACTCCAAAAGTATCCGATCCAAGACATGAATAAATTTATCATGACTCATCAAATGCATATTGGGAAAAAATTTGTCACACATAATGCTGGAAATGTTGTGGTTTGACTCTCCAAATGGCAAACATGAGGGTATTTTTGGTGCAATTCCAGGACACAAACTGACTTATTGAACAATGACTCCAAAAGTATCCGGTCCAAGCCATGAATACATTTATCATGACCCATCAAATGCATATTGGGAACAACTTTGCCCCACAGAATGCTGGAAATGTTGTGGTTTGACTCTCCAAATGGCAAACATGAGGGTATTTTGGGTGCAATTCCAGGGCACAAACTGACTTATTGGGTAATCACTCCAAAAGTATCCGGTCCAAGCCATGAATACATTCATCATGACTCATCAAATGCATATTGGGAACAACTTTTACAAACAGAATGCTGGAAATGTTGTGGTTTGACTCTCCAAACGGCACAAATGAGGGTATTTTTGGTGCAATTCTAGGGCACAAACTGACTTATTTGGTTATGACTCACAAAGTATCCGGTCCTGGCCATGGATATATTTTTCATTACTCATCAATTGCATATTGGGAACAACTTTTACAAGCAAAATGCTGAAAATGTTGTGGTTTGTCTCTCCAAATGGCACAGAAGAGGGTATATTTGGTGCAAATCCAGGGCACAAACTGACTTATTGGGTAATGACTCCCAAACTATCTGGTCCTAGCCATGAATAATTTTTTCATGACTCGTCAAATGCATATTGGGAACAACTTTTACGAACAGAATGCTGGAAATGTTGTGGTTTGTCTCTCCAAATGGCAAACATGAGGGTATTTTTGGTGCAATTCTAGGGCACAAACTGACTTATTGGGTAATGACTCCCAACATATCAGGTCAATTCAATTTATTCTTCCGGCACATTTCATCTTATCCATAATTGGAATAACACTTATAATCCAATCACCAAACATGTAGTTTAATGAGTGTCAAATAAAATTAATTCATAAGTTGTTTAATCAAAATGGAAGTGCTGTTTTTGGATTATTCTCAGACCAAAAAGTGTGCGGGCATTACTGGTTGTAGATGATACTACATGCAAAAAGGTACACCGTTGGGTACTTTGCAAAAAGTGTACGTAGGTACCGGTAGGTACTGTGCTGACCCAGGACAGTGTCGAACCACCGACTGGCTATCAGATTCTATAGATGAGTATGAAATTTAAGTACATAACCTTCGTGTAATCAAATTTTCCATTTTGAAAAAATTATGGCGCGGGAGGGGTGGCTTGCACTGGTACATGCTTTACTTATATAGAAAATAAAGGCCACACACAAGCCAGACACATGGAAGAAGTCAGGGTACACAGCATACACAACACACCCAAAACCACACACACATGAAAAACTGAAGAAACACGAAAAACTGAGCACACACACAAAACCAAAAAAAAACACATACTTCTTGGTCGGCACGGTATTTTTTTAAAAAGTACAGAAAATGAATGTTGTGCGACAGTCACGGACAACAGAACAATGGAACAACAAAGAAACAACAAAGAAACACTAGTGGGTGTAACAGGGGAACAAGGGAACAATAAAATGGAACAACAACAATGGAATGCAAGTGAGTGACAACAATGACGGCAATTTGTTGGAGATTCTATTTGTTTCGGATCTTTCTTTCTTTTATTTTTATCGGACGGGGGAACAACAGAGCGAAACAACAAACAAAATGGAACAACGGAGCAACAATGAAACACAAGTAAGTGACAACAATGACAACAATTTGTTGGAGATTCTATTTGTTTCTGATTTTTGTTTCTTTTATTTTTATTGAATGGAACAACAGAGCAGAATAGCAAATGAAACGGAGCAACGAAACAACAACGGAACGCAAGTGAGTGACAACGACAACAATTTGTTGGAGATTCTATTTTTTCTGATCCTTCTTTCTGTTCTTTTTATTTTTCACAGCAAAAATGGAACAATGAAACAATGGAACAAAACAACAGCACAATGGAATGAAACAACAAACACGGAGCAACGGAAACGGAGCAACAAAAATGGAGCAACGAAAACGGAGCAACGAAAACGGAGCAACAAAAACAGAGCAACAAAAATGTAGCAACAAAAATGGACTAACGCAAACGGAGCAACGCAAACCGAACAAGGCAAACAAAACAACAAAAACGGAGCAACAATGGAACATGGTCAAAACGGAATGCCAAAATGGAACAACAAAACGAAGTAGCATCAGCAGCAAGCAACGAGAGCAACAGCGTGGGCACAGTAGTAGAAACAGCGGCAAAAGCTAGAGTAATAAACCCAACTCCAACCCATGAGCGATGAATGTTGATCCAGCAATAACAGCATTGATGAATTCCCATTTATTGCTTCAATTAATGTAGAAAATAACAGTACATACATAATACAAAACTACTACTAATTATGAACTTAATATTGAGAATATTAGAAATTATGGAGGATTCCTAATACGTTGCAATAGGAATAAATCAAGCATAATAAAATCTACATTTTAAAAAGGGAATATTGTAGTCGAGAAATAGAATTCACAATTAGGAGAGCAGAATTGAATTGTTATTTGGTAGATTAATATTTTGGAATTAATACTGACTCAAGATTTCTTTTTTATTCGTGAATAGACGTAAGTGTTGTTTGTACGGAATAATAATTGGGTTCTGCTAGAGACTGAAATAAATTATTTTTATTCGAGAGTAGAGTAATGTGCATCACGCGCACAGAATTGTTTTTTGTATTATTTTAAGGCAATAACTGGGGGTGGGAATTTCAGGGTTTCCAGAAATATTGCCGTGTAAAAATCACGCACAAAATTTGTGCGCGAGAAGTAAATTTGAACCCCGCAAAACAGTTCTCGGACGTTGCAGCCATTCTTCCAATCCTTCTTCAACAAAAATGTTCAAACTGTTTCTTCCAGCTTTGAATGGACCATTCATTCATGTCACTCTTCTTGTTGTAAGAGATATTCTTGCTTCCTATTTTGTGATTGATATTAGCTTCATTGCATTTGTGGCTGAAGTATTTGGAATCTTGTGAATATTTCATGTCCAGGCTTTTCAATCCAGTGCCACACTTGTGTGCCATCAACAGTCATGACCCGGATGCCAGAAAAGCTCAAGCTGTCAGGCCATACAATTTTTGTTTGCTTCCAACACTTGTATTTCTTCAATGATCTGTCATATTGACACTTGTACGTAGCGTGAGCTAAAGTGAAAAAGTGTTCTGAAGTCATCTTCAATGGGATGCCTTCAAATATATAAAACTGCACAAACAAACCATTTTAAATTTGTTATCAGCCCCTCTAAACAAGCCTCATTTTCTGCCTTTTGTACTAGATCCTAATAAATTGCGCACAACACAGCAGGCAAGGCACCAAAATTGGTTTTGAATCTTTGGTGATTTTTCATGCCGCTGCATCGATGGATTCTTTGTTGTACCGAGTACTTCTTGTAATGAGCAATACTACTAATCAGGAAGCCTTCATCAAGCATCTCATCTTTGGCGACAATGTGAGCAATAATTTTGTCATTTATTGTGGTCGCTTCTGGAAATGGCGATGCAGAAATGATTGTTCATAGAAATGATGATTTAAAAATCAAAATGGCAATAGTAGTTCACGGAAATGGAAATTGAAACAATGGAAATTTTTGGTTAAATTTAACGGAAATTTTTTGTTGGTTTTCGTGGGTAAAGGAATTTTGATGGATTATTTCCTGGGTTATTTCCTGGGTTATTTCCCAGTTTTTTCTTCGGGGACCAGCAATACCCACGACACTCGTGGGTACCAATTGTGTTTTTTCTGCTTTTGGAACCAGCAATACCCGATGTTGGTGGGTGCTGCGGTACATCCTGAACGGTTCATCCTGAAGGGTACATCCTGAACGCACATGCACGTTGCGGCATGCTCGTTGCGTTCACGTAAATTTTAGGGAACATTTGGGGGGTCAATGGCATCAAAATGTAAGGTGTTGCCCACCACCACTAGAGGATAGGAAAATCAGTCTATTGGGTATCTTACCGGTTCATACCGGGTACTAGGTACTACTACATAGTACGGTACTAGTTGTGAGGTACGGTACGGTATTACCGTCCGACCTACGTGTAATTTTGTGAGTGTTTGAATGCATTTATTTGTACTTGTACCAGTGGAATACGTCAAAAAGGCAATACCACAAAGGTGGTATTTAACCTGCTGGCACTATTGTGGCTCGTAAGTAGAAAAAGGTGCAGTTAATGATACCTACCTCTAATGACTATTCCCCTATGTTTTTAGACATAAAAATCGTGTGGTACCCCTCAAAAATAGAGGTACGCGGCGCATTTTCATATACAGAATTGTTGCATGTTTAGTGGTATAAGACTCCGTGTAACTCTTAAGGAAATACCACAAATTCCACATGCACTTTACATGACCGTTGTTCTTCAGTCTTTTCTTTCTAAGAAATCTCCACGGAGGTGCTTTTCGAAAAACTTCTACTAAAATTGCTTGCTCACTTTAATCTTGCTCACTTTAATTTCAAATAGGATATCAAATATTGAATACGAGTACCAAATACTACAGGCAAGCAAATATGACCAAACAAACAGATGGTGGTGACTCCCCACAGCACCGACAACACTGCAAACCTAGCGCTTATGAAAGCGGATGCTGAGTAGCAAGATGAAGAGCAAGAGCAAGCCACCGGAGGAGGACAAGGACAAGGATTGACTGGAGGAAGAGGACGCAGATCCAAGGCGACAACAACTACTGGAGAACGTGGACAAGGAAGAGGACACGGATTGATGACAATGATGACAATGATGACTGCTGGAGGACGTGGACAAGGAAGAGGAAGAGGACGCAGATCAACAATGGCAATGACTGCTGGAGGACGAGGACGAGGACGAGGACGAGGACGAGGAAGAGGACGAGGACGAGGACAAGGACGAGGACAAGGAAGAGGACGAGGAAGGACGAGGAAGAGGACGCGGACTAGCAGCTTTAGCAGCAGCTTTAGCAGCAGCAGCAGCACAAGAATCAGCAACAGCAAGAGCAGCAGCAAGAGCAGCAGCAGCAGCAGCAGCTGAGGCAGCTCGAATTGGCCGGCCGATCCCAGCAACGACCGCGACACATGCACCAGGAAGCAGATGCAATCGTATCCTCCCCATTACTGAAAACTCAATCAATGCCCCAACCCAGCTAAAGAGATACTACTACACTATTTTTTGCAATTTGATGGAGCACAAGGCAGGTCACAAATTCCCTGATGACTATGTATTTTCCAGTGAGGAGAAAGCAGCAATTACACCAGCGGACGTCTACAAATTCATGGCTTTGAAGTTGTATGGAAAAGAGGATCCTACTGGTAATGACAATCCAGCCCTGGGGAGGTCTTTTACCCTTACATACTACAAGAAGGCTATCTCACAATTCATGGTATCCCAATCAGCATGGTGTGAGACATTTCTCAGGGGGAATCCAACAAAATTGCGCCATGTGAATGATCTTGTCAAAACTGTTCATAAGAAAGAAAGTAGAGGGAGTGGAGTGGAGTGCCAAGCTGCGCTGATAGGGAGTGTACCTCTGAGGAGTTTGGGCAGATAGTGGATATGATTTTCACCCAAGGACATCTGATGGAAAATCTGTGTCACCAGGCAATGCTAAAGTTGCAGCTTCATCTTATTGCTAGAATGGATGACACAGCACATGTGCAGAAGAAAAACTTGCAAAAAAGCCTATGGTTCCCACAGTATCTTTGTATTAGATTGAAATGGTGTAAGAATGTTCAAGATGAAAGGAACTGTTCACAACAGCTATTAATTGGATCAATGAATTCAAAGTATTGTGTTTTGGTTTGTCTGGCTGTGTTCCTAGAGAAGTGACTTGTTGCTTTGGGGGAAGGCGTTACCAGTCAGTGGCTATTCAGTGACGGCATGAAAAATCCTATGGATGAAGAAGACTTGCAGGAAGAGGAAATATGTTGGCAAAAGTTAGCATATGCAGAAGCAGTGTCTGCATGCATTAAGAGTTCTGTTTTTGAACAAGAAGGACCAGGTAAATTGGGAACATACCCTATTTGAAAGTATTGCACCAGCAAAGCCCATATGTCAGGGGCTAGGTACGAGGATGTTAATTGCCGTGCAAGATGGAAGAACCCTAACATGCAAGGGAGGTACACATCAGTTCAACTGGATTGGCATGATATCTCTGAGGCTGTGAAAGCTTTGTGGTGGAGGCCCCTGTATTTACAAAGCGATGGAGGGCAGTGGTGTGACCGGTGACTGGCTAGCGGCTGAGGTTGTGCCAGCAATCAAGGCCCAGTTTGTTCCTGGAGTTGGCAGGATTATTGGGCCGACATTGCTGTGGGCGACATTCGATGCTCATGCAGCAGATTTGGTCCCGCCTGATATCAGACACCAAGTCACAGTAAAGTACATCCAACTTGAAGCTGGGCTTGCAGATGGGGTGAATCCAGTAAAAAAGGTGATGGTCTTTGCATCAGAGCACGGAGGATGTGTTAGCCTTGATGAGATAGAGGATAACATGGATGATTTGATGACCCGGTCATGACAGCAGTGCTGGAGGAATAGCATATATGCCAAGCTGTCCTTGAATCAGGTAGAACTTGGAGGGCTGAGGAATTTTGTCATCACTAACATGGCTC
Source organism: Pseudo-nitzschia multiseries (assembly GCA_037355745.1). Lineage (NCBI taxonomy): Eukaryota > Bacillariophyta > Bacillariophyceae > Bacillariales > Bacillariaceae > Pseudo-nitzschia > Pseudo-nitzschia multiseries. Next base: position 24,182,084 of record CM074783.1, read on the forward strand.
AGCTTAGTTGGCAGAATAAAACAATTGAAAGTGTTGTTTGGCACATCGCTGCAGCTCCAGCACATTGAGTTGGAGGGGTAGCAACACTTGGAGGTCGGCCAACTTGGCTTGGCACCCCCTGTGTGCAGCCCCCAGCATTGCTTGGAGACTGTTCAAGGTTCCTTGCTGTGCTCTGGGGTGAGTATGTGAATGGAATAGGAGGGAGATGGCCTGCAAGGGAGCTCAGCTGGCATGAGCATGGTGTAAACAGATACAACAAGTACGCAAGGCGGCTTGTTGTTTGGAAAGTGATTCAAAAGCTCTTGGATTGGGGGCTCAATCTTGCAACAGCAATCAGCAGTCGGATTCACTCTGTGTATGGAAATGTATCAATGGCTCTGATCATCAACCAGCTTTGCATTGATTCAGGCCGTGGAGGGAACAACAGGCTGTATTGGTAGGCATTGGCATTGGCGTTGGCGTTGGCGTTGGCTTTGGCGTCGGCTTTGGCATCGGTGTTCGGTTTATTGTTGTGTGTTGGTGTGATGTGACGGTGTTGATCTTGCTGGAGAGCAAACCCCCCTTCTTGTTGTTGCTAGGGGCGATTTGCCCTGCAGATTTTAGTGGAGCGTAACACATTGGTTGGTACCTAAATCCACTTGTAATGAACATCCTTTGTGGCCTCACCCTCCTGCTTGCTTCTTTGTATTGATCCATCCTTCTTTGTATCAATCCATTGTCATCTCCTCTGTTTGTATCTGTTGTATCTTTGATAGCCATTCTATAGCCATTCGATTGCCAACTGATTACCATTCCAGGTTGGCAAAGTAGTAGAGTAACATACTGGCATTCAAATGTGGTAGTATTTCTACATGTGTACCCCCATCATCCCTTCTATTGGCGGGGAAACAGATGGGTTGGAGAAGGGGTGTTATTGGCTTGTTTATTTTTTATTTTCGTGTGTTATTCGCAGTACAATTGCTGTCCAAATACCCGTCCCGGTCAAAAACCAAGTAGAGTAATGTGTAGGTATTTGAGTTGGTGTCATTTTGTACTATTTGTACAGTGGCAAACCTTCATGGTCTGTTCTATCAAAGGAGAAAGAACAGAAGGGTTGTGAAAATGGAATTTGGCGATTTTTTTCTCTGTTTTTTGGCTGTTGTTTCAGAGTCTTTTTCACTTGGTATTTTTGAAGAGACTTTGGTGTACAAAGTACACACATTCATTACCCGTAGACTTCTTGTACATGGTTTTTGTACTGGGTATTTATTGTGGTATTTTTATAACGTACGGTGAGTGTACTTCATAAAAATACCACAATAAATACCCAGCACCGAAACCATGTAGAAGTTTACAGGAAATAAACATATGTGTGCTCCGCGGGCAAGAGCCTGAAAATAAGCTTTTAAAATTTGCCTCGGCCTTGGCCCCTGTCAAAAATTTGGCTATTATTGCTACTGGGCCTGACCGCATGTGTTCTACCTGCTGTTTATGTTCTGCTGGACCTCAGTGTCGGTTTGAGGAGCCTCATGATAGGTTCCTCTCCTATGTAAACATAACTGTCTTTAATTGATCGTTACATCTATATTCAATTCCATACGTACACCAATATTTTATATTCCCCGTATCTTTGTCTGTCATGTATCTTCCTCAAAAATAACGGTCATATCGTCATTCATCCATTTATTTTCCTTTATCTTGTTTTCCTTTATCCCCCGAAATATTTACCGGCACTCAATGTACACCAAATACTTCATGACAACAAACACTTACACTTACGATTGCTTTCATTACGCCTACTTTGTGTTTCAGAGCTTCTGTCTTTACCCCAACCTTCCCCTTTCTATCCGTTTGGCCATGTCTTCTTCGAAACGCAATGGCTCCAGTACGTGCTTCCTTATTATATTTGCCGTTCTTCATTATTGATTACATTTACACGTTCTCTGATCTTGCCAGCCGACATACGATACCCTCATTTTCTCCTAAACCTCCTTCTCTGCACAGTTTGGCTCTTTGTTGACAAAAAGCGTTTATGCCGTTCAGTTTCAGAATCCTTTTATATTCTCCGACACCGCTCCAAAGCATCACCCTCCTTCTCACTTTTCGTCTCCGGTTCTTCCGGCAATGTCTACACCATAGTTGCTTCTAGCAAAACTATTATCTGTTCGTGTCCTGATATCCATCCAGTATGTAAACAAATATTGTTTATACTTGCCAAACTACAAATTCCTGTTTCTACAGGCCTGCAAACAATATCCCTACCGCTTCTTAAACTCCGCTTAAGTTCCTATGAGTCATCGCTTGACTATTACACTATCAACCTTTGCCTTGTCCTTATGCGACAACGTTGCGTACACTGTCAACAATCAATGCTTCATTGTCGTCTGATTATCTGTAACATTTGTTACTCTGTTTCTCATCATTCTCACAAATACCATGACTTCGATACATGTCCTCAATGTAAATCAAAATGGTTACCATATGTTTCTGATTCTGTTGGCCAATATTGCAATTTTTCTTCTGTCCTCCGTAGAAATGGATTTCTACCCACCCATTATCTACCTCTACCTCAACAAACTATTGCCACAAATGATACACCTCAATCCTCCGCTTCCTCCTCTAACGATAATCCCGTTGCAGTATCCAGCTCCAACACGCACATTATTCCCCCATCACCTTCCACCTCAACTTCCCATAACTACTGTCTTTCGGACATTATCTGAGAAGAACTGTATCTAATTTTTGGGTTTCATAGTTATGTATGGGGACAATTACACTGCATGAACCCCAAATCCACATGACGGATACGTGGTCAAAAGATTTCATGCACAAGCCCTGAAATGCCATGAATGCTTCAATGGGATGTCGAAGGTGTTCAGAATTCTCTGTGATACATTCCGACATACTGCGAAAAAAATTCTGTATTGCATCTGAAGCCATCTGTGTAATATTTCAGTTTAGAATTGAAATCGTTGATCCCCTTTATGATGTCCTTGTTAATGACCTGGTCATCGAATCAGAAGTAGATATGTAGTCTGAGATCGGATCAGCCTGGTGTTAGATACGTTTATTATGTTGTCCTTGTCAATGACTTGGTCGACGAACTAGATTTAGAAATGTACGCTGAGATTGGAGCAGCTTGGTGTCAGATATGTTGTAATAATAATTCTATTTTACCAATATAACAGTAATAAATTTTGAAGAATGCCTGGCCTCAGATAGCCATAGCTAATTAATGAAAGTACCACACTCAAATTGAAGATAGAAAATAGACAAGAAATCTTGCCCGGAAACCGGAACATTTTCGACCTGGTCAAGAAAACAGGCAAGCCATCTTGCCAAGATACAGCGGAACATTTTTAGGGAAAATCAGTCCTCATCTCTCTCTCAATCTGCCATGCACCCACAAACACTGGTATAGGCCGATTAGCCAAACTCTTTTCCGGAATAATATAAGGTGCTAAAAGGCGGATAACCTCATCATAATTTCTGTTCAGAGCCGGATTAAGAATATTTTTGCTGAAGTACTTTCCGTCCCAATGATACATGAATATGACCAAAGATTGGACTCTGTTCACCAGCACATAATGAAATCTTTTCACCTGACCTTTCACCAGAAAGACTGCAATGGCATTGTTGTAAGGGTTGTGCTTAAAAGTTCCTTCTCCACGCTGAGATGTAATCAGTCCACACAAATCAATGTCTAGTTTTTTCATATTTGGAAACTTGGTCATGAAATAGTCCAAACCCAACTCTTTCGTTACAACATCTGCATGAGTTTCCACAATTTCAGTGATCTTTTCCACAGTTTGCTCTTCTTCTTCTTCTTCTTCTTCTTCTTCTTCATCTGGTACCATTGATCTGTACAATGTGTGAATACACCTGATAGTGTTTGGGATATGCTGCAAAGATTCATTGCTGCTCATCAGGTTTTGTGGGAAATTTGTGTCATATTTCCATGAATGATTAGACAACTTCATGACTGCCACTCCTGGCTCCAAATTGTGAAAACGGTGTTCGGTAAAGTTTTGACTCTTATTCTTCATGTAGGCAGCGCTTTTGTCTTTGGAAAAGTTGTTGTGCTTCTTAGACTTAGGCTTAGATGCGGGCTTCTGATTCAAATCTTAGTTGCTTTCATTGCTTTCAACATTAATTTGTTCTTTTGTCTGCTTTGGAGTAGGGGAGAAGTCAAGAGTAGTTTTGGATGATGCAGGCCGCTTCTTTGCGCTGTTGATGGTGCATTCCAAAGGTTCGATGATATCTTCTTTTACCCTCATTGTTTGTTGCTTCAACTGTTCTACGAGAGTAGTGCATTCGCTCAACCGGGTTATTGCAGCAGCACAATTGTTGCTAATTTTCTCTGAACAACTCAATGCATTATTAATATTGCTCAGAACCTTTTCCGCTTCTCTGATTTGATCCGAGATGTTTTGTTGCTTGGAAGGTGTCACGAGAGTACCTATGGGAGACCCATTTTGACTCTTTGTTGAGAGTCTAGCCTACACTTCAGTTTCAATTTTACTCGCCAATTGAGTACCCAGTTTGGGGTCAGTTAGCATTTGCTGCAACTCCTCGAGTGTGTAGATATCAAGGACACTGCTACTGCCGGATGGCGATGACATTCTGGCTTTTCACTATTTGAGAATTCTAGATTGTTGGAATCCGTGATTGTGAGAATTCCAGATTATGATACAGCAGCACACGCTTGTCCAAAACCTCACACCACAGCACTTGATTCTTGTACAGCTTGTAGAAAATCAACACATTCCCAGCCAAGCCATCATCGCAAGCTTGTAGAGAATGAAGACAAAAGGAAAACATGTCAACTGAAACATAGCCAACCCATCGTGGCACACACTTGTAGTTCACAACATACCAACATGTAGCGATTGGCCGACATGTTAAAGGGTTGAACAGGACCAGCCAACAGAAAAAGGATTCTGCCGTGGACATCGCAACAGCTTAGCCATCATGGCAACCTTGTAGAGAATGAAAACAAAACAAAACGTGTCAACTGAAACATAGCCCATCGTGGCAAGCACTACTAGTTCATCATATCATATGCAGATCCCATTGCCAACTTGCAATTGGCTGACATGAACAGAAACAACAGAAATGGTATTCTGTTGCAGATAGCACCATATTGTATGGTACATAGTACCGTACATGAGCGTGCAGAATTTTAGGATTTTAGGAGGATACAAGTATGAACCGTACGGTAACACATGTACATGTAGTACAAGAAGTAATGTTACTGCGTACTGGTATGTTTCAAATGAACTAGATACCAAAAATGTGTACCAGTACCCGTAGGCTTCAACAGACCAAAACAGAGCAACAATTTTTTGTACAGCATGATGGCCAGACTTTAGTGTACCATAGCCTTCTTAGGAAAGTTCATGCAACTTGGTGTTGTTTTTGTCATTCACTCCAACTTTGATGTTGCACAGAAGATGAACTACAGTACTTGTACCACCACAATTATAGTTTTCAAGCAGAGGTGAACCTATGATAATACTGCTGTGGGTCTATGATATCAAGGAGTGGTGAATTTGAAGCAATATTTGCTGTCGCCGGCGCCTGGGTCATCGAATCATAGTAGGAATGCCGTCTTTCGCAATTTTGGCACTCGTTGTTCTCTCGCAATCCCTGTCGTCTGCCTGGGCCAAGAAAACAACAAAGACTGCAGCAAAATACCGCGTCCGTCCCATACAAATAGCGAGGGGCAGTGAATTTGAAGCAATACTTGCTGTTGTCGAGGTCAAGGTTGCAATTGAGTCAAGAATTGATGATCATGCAAATTCATTCTTTCACCCACAGTCAAAATTACAGAAATGGACCACATCTGCTTGATATCTGGAGGAATCAATCCCTTCTTTTTGTGGCGTGTAGGCATTTGATGGTAGAAGAGGGCTGAGTACTTCGATTGGTGGCATCAAATGATCCTGGATCTCGCTTGGTGGATTCGCTGCAGTGTTGTTGTTGTTGTTGTTTGTTGTTGTTTGTTGTTGTTTGTTGTTGTTTGTTGTTTGTTGTTTTTGGTCCCTGGTCCAAATCACCTAAATAGGCCATATCTCTTGATATTTGGAGGAATCAGTCCGTTCTTTTTTGGTGCGTAGGCCTTTGATAATTGAAGAGGGCTGGGTACTTCGATTGGTGGCCATCGGATGATCCTGGATCTCGCTGCAGTGTTGTTGTTGTTGTTGTTGTTTGTTGTTTGTTGTTTTTGGTCCCTGGTCCAAATCACCAAAATAGGCCGTATCTCCTTGATATCTGGAGGAATCAGTCCCTTCTTTTTGTGGCTTGTAGGTATCTGATAGTAGAAGAGGATCGGGTACTTCGATTTGTGGCATCGAAAGATCCTGGAGCCCGCCTAGTGGGATTTGCTTGAGCATCATTTTTGTTGTTTCTGGTCCCTGGTCCAAATCACCAAAATAGGCAGTATCTCCTTGATATCTGGAGGAATCAGTCCCTTCTTTTTGTGGCTAATAGGTATCGGATAGTTGAAGAAGGCCATATACTTCGATTGGCAGCATCGATTGATCTTTGAGCTCGCTTGGTGGATTCGCTACAGTGTTGTTGTTGTTTGTTCGTCCGAGAACTGTTTCGCGGGGTTCAAAATTACTTCTCGCGCACAAATTTTGTGCGTGATTTTAACACGGCACTATTTCTGGACACCCTGAAATTTGCGGGCAAGTGGCGGGCTATAAATTAACGGAGCACTATTTCTGTGCGCGTGATGCACATTACTCTTCGGACGTACTCTCGAATAAAAATAATTTATTTCAGTCTCTATTATTCTGTACGAACAACACTTACTTCTATTCACGAATAAAAAAGAAATCTTGAGTCAGTATTAATTCCAAAATATTAATCTCCCCAATAACAATTCGATAGTGCTCCCCTAGTTGTGAATTATATTTCTCGACTACAATATTCCCTTTTTAAAATGTAGATTCTATTATGCTTTATTTATTCCTATTGCAACGTATTACGAATCCTCCATTCATTCTAATATTCTCAAAATTAAGTTCAAGATTAGTAGTAGTTTTGTATTATGTATGTACTGTTATTTTCTACATTAGTTCACCCATAGATAAACTTTCATTCATCGATGCTGTTATTGCCGGATCAATATAGACGTTTCTTTTCTTTTTCTTTTTTGGTCCACTACAATTAGTGGAGCTGCTACTAGTAATATTTGCATCGCCATGCTTATTTTTCTTGGTGTAATCCGTTGAACTTTCGTTCCTAAATCTGTCCCTCATCATTTCTTCCAATTTCCTTCCTGTTTCTGGGTGTTTTCGCATCTCGCCAATTTTGTCGCACAAGTCACTGAACAACTCTTGTCCTTCCTCCATCCATCCATTTCTGCTTCCACTGTCTGAATCGCAGAATTTTTTTTTTGTCGCGGAATCGTGGCATCAGCCTTTCGCCGCTGCTGGTTCACCCATACATGATGCTCATTGTAGATCAGTACCAATGCAAATGCTTCATCTGCTATAGTAAATATATCACTCAGCAAGTGCCTCTCCTTCCGTTGTTTGAAATTGGAATTTGTTGGATTGATTGCCGACATGATTCTTGTAACAAAATAATAAAAATCTTCATCTTCCGCGTCTTTGTATGTTCTGTATTGAGGGTTCAAAATACTACCTGTGTCCTCATATTCTGTGTCTTGAATAACTGCAACAGTACCAGGGAATGTGATAGGGACTCGACCTTTTCTGTAATCGTCTGTACGGAAGTATCATCAGTATCAACGGGCAGCATGTTAGTGTTGTCGGACCAAAAATAGATTCCAAAATTCCTAATTTCAACAACCAATTCTCCTGTCTGTATTTACCTATCCAGTTTTTTCTCGCTAATGTTTGTGAGTTGTGCCTCAATGCGGTCAGTACTGTCCCTACTCGTTTCCTGTAAAAGGAACAGAATGACGCAAGTGGAATATTTGGTGGCTTCATAACCGCACTTGCTCCAACAGCCCTTTGTATTACATGCGCCGTTACCTTTTCATTGATAGGGAACTTCATGTTGTGGTACCAATGTTTTTTGACGTAATCCCTTAGCTGCTTGTCCACTGTTTCAGTCATATCACTCAAAGCCTTAAGCATATCGTTGTCTGTTATAAGCCCATATTCATCTGTAATTGTACTTACTGCTCGTTCTCTTGTGTCGCTGGCATTATCAGTTCCCTCTCCCTGCATGGTTGCCTCCGTTTGTTTAGGTACCATTACTACCTTTCCCACCCCTATTTGTGGTTCGCTCTTTTGTTTCTGTAAGTGTTTTGCCACTTCCTGTGCCAATTTGTCATATTGGATTTTTTTCATGATGCGTTCCGCAACATCCTCTAAATCACAGCATTCTCCGTTAGATGTTTTCTCTACCACATTGGTTTTTGTTCCTTCTTTCTGTTGGTTTGTTACTGTAGGTGTGGTTGTGTTGGTAATGCTCAGTGCTGGTTCGTTACTCTGGTTGATGGTGTTTTGTTCTTCCGTGTTTGTAGTAGTAGAAATTGTGTTGTTGGTACCATTTTTTTTACTGTTGCTTTTTGATGCGTTCATAGTTTTGGTATTACTGTTACACACTTTTTTAGTAATTGGTGTGTTTGTTTTCACTCTCTTTTTCTTACCGTTGTTGTCCCCTGTATTTTGATGATCACCGGGTCGGATGGTTTTGTTGTTTCGAAGGGTCTTCCCCTCGGATTTTTTGCTTCGTCGTGTCTTTCCGATAGCATTCATATTTTTTTTCTTGTTTTCTGAATACGGTGTCGATCAAGAATCATGTGTTTCTTTTTGTGTGGTTTTGTGTGTGTACTAATAATTTTGTCGGGTTGTGTATGGTGTTTTGTGTTGTGTGTGTTGTGTGTTGTGTGTTGTGTGTGTGTACGGTGTTTCGTGTAGTATGTGTACGATGTTTTGTGTGTAGTTTTTCCGTGGGTTCTGTACTATGTTGTTTGCCCTTGCTTGGGCGCGCTGTTATATTTGTAGAAGTAGATCACGTACCTGTTGCAGCCAGCCCTCCCGCGCCATAATTTTTTCAGAAGGGAAATTTTTGATAACACTAAGGTTATGTATTTCAATCCTCTAGTCACACGTAGAATCTCGTAGACTGCACCTAACATACCGTACTGTCTTGTGTGCCATTTGTATCTACAAACCACAACATTGTCTGTACTGTGTGTGGCAAAGTTGTTCCCAATATGCATTTAAAAGTTGTTCCCAACATGCATTTGATGAGTCATGTGATATGCATTCATGGCCTGGTACTCAAACTTTGGCAGTCATTACCAAATGAGACTGTTTGTGCCCTGTATATGCACCAAAAATACCCTCATGTTTGCCCTTTGTAGAGTCAAACCACAACATTTCCAGCATTCTGTGTGACAAAGTTGTTCCCAATATGCATTTGATGAGTCCTGATAAATGTATTCATGGCTTGGACCAGATACTTTTGGAGTCATTACCCAATAAGTTAGTTTGTGCCCTGTAATTGCACCAAAAATACCTTCATTTTTGCCATTTGGATAGTCAAACCACAACATTTTGGGCATTCTGTGTGACAAAGTTGTTCCCATTATGCATTTGATGAGTCATGATGAATGTATTCATGGCTTGGACCAGATACTTTTTGAGTCATTACCCAATAAGTTAGTTTGTGCCCTGGAATTGCACCAAAAATACCCTTATTTTTGCCATTTGGGGAGTCAAACCACAACATTGTGGGCATTCTGTGTGACAAAGTTGTTCCCATTATGCATTTGATGAGTCATGATGAATGTATTCATGGCTTGGACCCGATACTTTTTGAGTCCTTACCCAATAAGTTAGTTTGTGCCCTAGAATCGCACCAAAAATACCCCCATGATTGCCATTTGTAGAGTCAAACCTTAAGATTTAGGGCATTGTATGTGACAAAGTAGTTCCCAATATGCATTTGATGAGTCATGATGAATGTATTCATTGCTTGGACCAGATACTTTTTGAGTCCTTACCCAATAAGTTAGTTTGTGCCCTGTAATTGCACCAAAAATACCCCCATGTTTAGCCATTTGTAGAGTCCAACCAAAACATTTAGGGCATTGTATGTGACAAAGTTGTTTCCAATCTGCATTTGATGAGTCCTGATAAATGTATTCATGGCTTGGACCAGATACTTTTGGAGTCATTACTCAATAAGTTAGTTTGTGCCCTGTAATTGCACCAAAAATACCCCCATGTTTGCCATTTGGAGAGTCAAACCACAACATTTTGGGCATTCTATGTGACAAAGTTGTTCCCAATATACATTTGATGAGTCATGATGAATGTATTCATGGCTTGGACCAGATACTTTTTGAGTCCTTACCCAATAAGTTAGTTTGTGCCCTGGAATTGCACCAAAAATACCCCCATGTTTTGCCATTTGTAGAGTCAAACCACAACATTGTGGGCATTCTGTGTGACAAAGTTGTTCCCAATATGCATTTGATGAGTCATGATGAATGTATTCATGGCTTGGACCAGATACTTTTTGAGTCATTACCCAATAAGTTAGTTTGTGCCCTGGAATAGCACCAAAAATACCCCCATGTTTGCCATTTGTAGAGTCAAACCACAACATTGTGGGCATTCTGTGTGACAAAGTTGTTCCCAATATGCATTTGATGAGTCATGATGAATGTATTCATGGCTTGGACCAGATACTTTTTGAGTCATTACCCAATAAGTTAGTTTGTGCCCTGGAATAGCACCAAAAATACCCCCATGTTTGCCATTTGTAGAGTCAAACCACAACATTTAGGGCATTCTGTGTGACAAAGTTGTTTCCAATATGCATTTGATGAGTCATGATGAATGTATTCATTGCTTGGACCAGATACTTTTGTAGTCATTACTATCCAATAAGTTAGTTTGTGCCCGGTAATTGCACCAAAAATACCCTCATGTTTGCCATTTGGAGAGTCAAACCACATCATTTTGGGCATTCTGTGTGGCAAAGTTTTTCCCAATATGGTTAGGGTTACATCCGGTTCGCAAATTCAGTAACTATTTGTTCTTATATGTGGACTTCTCGCAAATTCTTTACCCCCCTGTACCATGTTGATACACTACTAGTGTGAATCTTGTACAACAAGCGTGTATTAATCATCTCGCGTCAAATCCCACATCCTAACCCTAATCCATAACCCTAAACCATATCCCAAACCCTAAGGAATTCAATATCCCAAAATATCTAGTACTTAAAACACGTAGAAACGTACACGTGTAGAAACCTACGTGGATTGAGTAACGAAAATTATGAAGTACTAAAAATGTGTAAAAATCTACTTGCGTAGAAACCTACACGGATTCAATACCAAAAATTATGTAGTAAGAAGTAAACATCTTTTCGTGTAGAAACCTACGCGGATTCAGTACTGAGAATTTATCTAGTACTAAAAACGTGTAGGATTCATGTAGAATTCTACATGATGTACTAGATACATTGATCGAAAATCGTACGCGACGCGACGCGAAAAAAAAAAAAAATCTCTCTCACACAAACACACAGTAATGTTATTTTCTACCTCGCGACAAAAAAAAACACTTTTTCCACCTCGCAACAAAAAAAACAATCTACCTCGCAACAAAAAATAAATACACTTCATAATCTGCCTTCTTACATCCGACTTATTTGAGTAGAGTGTTGGTTCTTGCAATCAACACTCCGTCCGAGAACGTGGGATCCGACCCTCTTTGAGCACAACGATCCGTTCTCATTTATTTTAGTCCGAAATAACAGCCTTGTACTGCATGACAATAGAAAGCATTGGACGAGAGGGAAATTGATGGATAGATATTGTTTGGACTGCAGCCTTACATATACGTCTTGAAATCAATGAACCTGCATCCCTTGCCTCTATATCAACTGGAACAAGATACTGTTTTTCGTGACATGGAGTAAGAAGTATTCTACGGCAGCAACTACAATTTCATCGGGTCGATTGTCGGAACGACGGTAAGTGAACAACGTGAGATAAATCAACAATGCTCTGCTGTACCAACCAAATTACAGATGATGTATTTTCTAACTTTGGCTTTTCTTCTTACTGTTTCAGGGACGACAACGAGGCAATTTTCGAATCGATCGGACGAATCGAAGGAGGCGTCGGCATCGGCGTCAGCATCGAATTGATCGGACGCCAACAGCAATCGTCGGAACAGCAATCGCCGGCAACAGCAATCAATCCGCAAACAGCAATCGTCGCCAACAGCAACAACAACAACAATCATCGGCAACAGCAACAGCAGCAACAGGAACAGCAACAGCACAGTCTTGGTTAGTGGCGTGTAGATTATATTATTCTGTTTTTATTACTTACTCTATGTACTACATCAATAGCTACTCACCCATTCTGTTCATTTATCATATATTATTTCAATAGGATCGTCGGAAAAGCCACCGGGAATCCACAGCTTGGCAACGAATCGGCGGCACGGCAACGAATCGGCGACATCGAAACGCTCCTCCTCCTCCTCTACCGACGCTCGGCAAGGAATCGGTAGCATTGAATCGCTCCTCCTCCTCCACCAGCGATCCACCAACCTCGCTGCTCCACCGGCAAGCGGCAACAAATCGTCGGCATCGAATCGCTCCACCTCCTCACTGAAACGCTACTCCAACAAATCACGGAAACGCTCATCCTCCACCAGCGCGCGGCAACGAATCACGGAAACGCTCCTCCAACGAATCACGGAAACGGTACTCCAACGAATCACGGAAACGCTCCTCACGGAAACGCTCCTCCAACGAATCACGGAAACGCTCCTGACGGAAACGCTCCTCCAACGAATCACGGAAACGCTCCTCCTCCACCGGCGCTCGGAAACGAATCAGCGAAACGCTCCTCCTCCACCGGCAATTCGACAGCAAAACGCTCCTCCAACGAATCACGGAAACGCTCCTCCTCCACCGGCGCTCGGCAACGAATCACGGAAACGCTCCTCCAACGAATCGCGGAAACGGTACTCCAACGAATCACGGAAACGCTCCTCACGGAAACGCTCCTCCAACGAATCACGGAAACGCTCTTCCTCCACCGGCTCTCGGAAACGAATCAGCGAAACGCTCCTCCTCCACCGGCAATTCGACAGCAAGCGGCAGCAAGAGCAACAGCAGCAAGCGGCAGCGAGAGCAACAGCAGCAAGCGGCAGCGAGAGAAACAGCAGCAAGCAACAGCGAGAGTAACAGCAGCAACCGGCAGCAGCGAGAGCAACAGCAGCAACCGGCAGCAGCGAGAGCAACATCCGCAACCGGCAGCAGCGAGAGCAACATCCGCAACCGGAAACGATCGAACCAACCGCAACCAGAAACGATAACACCAATCGATCTGCAACACGAATCGCTCCAACACCAATCGATATGCAACACGAATCGTCAGCAAAGGCAACGGAACAATCAAACCAACCGGGAACAATCGAAGCAACCGGGAGAACGAATCGATCCAACACGAATCGATCCAACTCCAACACCAATCGATCCAACACCAATTGATCCAACACAAATCGATCTGCAACGGCAAATCGATTCAACACCAATTGATCCAACACAAATCGATCTGCAAAACGAATCGATCTGCAAAACGAATCGATCCAACAACACCAATCAATCCGCAACACCAATCGCTCCAACACCAATCGATCCAACACCAATCTATCCAACACCAATCGATCCAACACCAATCAATCCAAAACACCAATCAATCCGCAACGGCAAATCAATTCGTCGTCGTCCTCCAAATCGATTCGGCGTCCCTAACACAACAGCAACGGCAACAATCCGTCTCCTCCAACAACAATGGGATTCAAAAGATCACCAGAGAACATTGCAGCAAGAGCCAAAAAACAAAGAGCAAAGAGACAACAGGAATACAGAAGTCAATGGAAAATGTCTTCAAATTTTCTTAAGGTTGCTGCACCGGTGTCAACAAGCCACAAAACTTATACAAATTTGTCTCTGATAAAACCGAGGAAGAAGGAAAAGAATAGGCGTTCAACTTGCAAAGATGGCGTCTGTACAATAGCCCTGAAAAAATATTGCCGAGCAACTGTGGTGGAAGGTAAATACATGGAGACAGATTGGGGTGGCAAGATAGGAGGAAAGAAGAAGTATCAACCGGAACAGGCTTTGTCAATCGAAAACTACAATACATTGGATAGTACGAAGGATGAGCATATTCTAGCGTTTGATCATTCTAAACAATCATTGCGAATTTTTGCCAAAGTTTCACGCCATTTTGCGGAACGACACCTCGCTTCGAAGAATAATATCGAATTGTTGAGACAGTTTGCTCCTGCCATTGTTGGAGCAAAACCAACCGTTGGAAGAGGGGTTAAGCGCGGCAGTATCAATGATGATTATGCTATCATTGGAATTCGACCAGAAAGATTGGATTCAAATATTGGTGAGTATGTTTTCAAAAGTCATGTCGATCCCAGCATCAAACTAGAGCTAGAAGAGACAACAGTTGAAATTGTGAAGCATATGCATCATAGTTTAATTGACGTCGAACCATTTGTTGCGGAGGAAATGGATGTGTTGTCTCAGATTCTGTCTCGTACAAAGCTAAATGCAATTGGGCAGCAGGCCTTAGCATTTTCGATCGGTTGCAACTACCATTCTAGATGCCATGTGGACGATGACATGTACTACACTCGTTTGACAGTCATTGCTCCGGCGGAAGTGTCTGCTGACGAGGTGATTTATTATTTTGTCTTCCCCACGTATGGAGTTAAAGTTCCATTGAGGTCAGGAGATACTCTATTGTTCAATCCATTAGTATTACATAGCTGTTCGAATCCCAAATTCGAAGGGTGTTATATTATGAGCGCCTATGTATCTCGCAAAACTGTGCTTAGAGCTAACCCTCTATAGTAAAATTAAACAATAGTTTAAAGTTAGCCGGTACATTCACCCTTGCTACTCAATCGGAACTGCTGTCCGAGCTTTCGCTCTCTGAACTGGATAGAGAATCACTGGATTCGTTATCATTCAATGCCATCTCAAACGGTTCCAACTGGATGTCGTCCTGTAGTGTGCATGCGTTGTACAAAGATTCGTAAGACGGTGGTGTAGCAGCATTTTTGCTTTCAAAAAAATGTAGCCAGGAGATCCGATTCGATATCACTAGCCAATCGCAATTGGTTATGGACCCATCAAGGCCTTGCTCTGGAACAACTGCCAGCTCGGAATGGATAGTGTCGACATGAAATAGGTACAGTGAATTCATCAGGCGACCACGTTGGACAAATTCAGAAGCTGTTTTCTTAGGCACATCTTGAAACCGACGAGCCACAGCATACATTCCGTTTGTATCAATTGGATAGCCACCAATACTACTGTATGGCTGCTTCAAACTCTGTACAGTTAAAAAGCATACCAGATGGCACGGTATGAGCTTGGGATTGTTATTTAAATCAAAGTCCAATTTCATCAAACACCAATCCATCCATACGGAGTTCAGCAGAGAACTATCCGATCTATATGAAGGATGCGAGCAAAAAATAAAATTAGAACCACAAGCAACATCGAAACGATTGTGCTCTGTAACTCCACAAATGTGCAAAGGATTCTCCAATAAAGGTAGCACAGAATCACAAACAAAGTCAAGTATGTCAGAAGGAAAAAATGGTTTGCTTTTGTTAGTAGAACGAAGCCACTTCATTGTTGATTCCCCATTTTCGGTTCTCATTATTTGAAAATGAGAACCACCACCATCAGGGCGTTCAATTGGAGGAGGATCAGGTGGATTCAAGTTGTAGTGATATGTTGCCTGGCTTAGCATCATTTTCTCGGACTTTCGATTGGCAGTTTGATTGATTAGTGATGCAGCATTACCTTGAGTGTTCTTGGAAGGAGCTTTAATCTCAGTTTTGTGGTGAGATTCATTGGGAGCACTATCCCAGCCTGCAGGGCTTCCCCATAAAGAGATATAATCTGGTAGGTGAAAGTACAGGTGATTCTTGATTAGTTTTGTTCCCATCCCTTTCCTGTGACAAGTTGAGTTTATACAATTGATGAAGTGAACAATTGTTTTTGGGAGATTCTTTAAGGAACCATATTTCATTCGACCGTGTTTAAGAAATTCTTCCATTGATAGAATGAGCTGAATTACCTCTATCTGTTTCTTTACAAAACGATGGTCACCAATAATGTCAGATCCAGGTTTGGAAACAATAGCGATCAGAAGAGAAATAAGCATTCCAGAGAAATCATGCCCTTCTTTCTTCGTGGTTGATAAAAGCTGAGTCCCAAATTTGGTGCGAGGAAAATCTCTATCAGACTGGCGTGATAACAAACCACCGTACCGTTGTGCTAAATGGCCAATACTGTTAGCAACAGCCACGCCGTGATTCAAATTGGGGGCATAAACACATGGAACACTTCCGCGGAGCAACGATTCAATTGACTCAACGGCCCGTTTGGCAGTGCCAAGCTGGTGCATGTGCAAACATTCACCGGGAGTGGCAAAATGAATGTTGTTCTTATTGGTACCAAAGCATAAATCATGAAATACATTCCTTATGTTGTGATGAGAGTTGTTTTTGAAGTTCTTATTGATATCGTTTAGATCTGTGCCGGGAAAACAATGAAAATCAACAGGTGACCACTTCTTTGTTGCAGGTTGAACAGAAGGAATGTTTATGTTCGGAGAATAACAGTTGCAGTGATGGCACATCCGCATGACGCCCTTATTGAAGGAGCCATATTTTCCACACAATTTATCGTGAAGTTCTGTGTCGCCAATAACATAGGCAATGGCAAATTTCATTTTTACCTTCCACTGTTGATTTGCGTACGGAAGATAATTCCATTCGATACCACCGTCTTCGTTGCACGCGGCTTTGAAGGAACGAAACGCTACTTCCAAACCATCGTGAAGATTCTGAATTTTTTCCTTCGAATTGGCAGGACGAGAGTGTCTGGTTGACTCCCATTCAGGGTCGGGATGGAAGTAAATAGTTGTCCATGCTTCAGGTCGAGATTGGGTCTCCACATTAAAAATACCGAGTGTCATGTTCAATGGTGTTAACGTAAGTCGTCCGTGCGCATCCAAAGATATGCCGTCCATGTAAAATATAATAGGAACAAGAATTTCTTGCGAATTGGGATTGCAAATTTCTTTCCAAGAAGATTTCCACCACGAGCCGTGATGCAATTCTGAGATTACAGAATGAGGATTCAACTCAGGATTATTGTCGGGAGATAGAGGGGTGGAATAGTCGGGAAAGGAGAGGTTTTCTTCTATCATTAGCTGCTGGTCAGAAAGAAGAGAATAAATGGCATCCTTAAAAGAACGGACATACACCTGAGTGGGCTTATTATCAGGTAACCAATTCAGTATATGAGGATGAAATTTCATATCTGAGAGACCCAGATTGGATTGAAGATTGTCAAAAACTGTTTTCCGAGATCTAATTTTGGCATCGCAAAAATCAAAACCGGGTCTCATTTGACTGTTCTTTGCCCACTGGAAAATTGATTTGAATGTGTTCAGTGGCAACTTATGTCGGGACATTAAATTCATGAGTTCCAATTCTGCAAGAAGATGATGGGGCGGCGGTAGTTTTGTGTGGCTTTGAAACGCAGCCTCTCTTTCGTTCAGATTAATGATTTCATGAAAAGATGGTGGTGTAGGGGCTTGCTGAGCAGTAGCGACGTTAACATCAGAACGATTAGTGGGATCTTCTTTGTTGTCTCCACAATCTATGTTGTTGGTAAAATTGTTGTCGTTATTTTCATTTACGTCATCGTCTTTGTCAACCTCGTCATCGGAATTGTCGATATCATTATTCAGCGGGAATGCATCTTCATCTTGAACAGTGGAAACAGCCATGTAAGATTCAATGGCGTTCTGATCCATTGGCGGTAAAAAGACATCATGGACAATCTGTTGGTTTAGAACGGAATGAAGACCCGTGGCTGATTGACTTGTGACGGTGTGGTGCTGGGAGAGATAGGAAGGGGGAACAGATGGACCGTTTTGTGTCATAGTCATCCCAAAATCTGACGGAGAATGTTGCACAGACGGCAAGGTAGGCTGCACTCTGATAGAGGTGGAGAAGTTATAGATCTTTCGTTTAATTAGATCCTGACTATGGTAGAAATCCCGGCACAAATCTCTATGCCAGAGATGTTTTCTTAGGCCGGTGGAGACGTATTTCAAGTTACCATTTGAAATGGATTTATATCCTAAAAAATCCTTTGAATCTTTTCCTTTCTTATCCCAGCAACCACGGCAGTAGAATACAAGAGAGGTTTTAATAGCAGGAGGCATGATGTTGCTGAGTTGTTTGAAGGAAAATATCAGTAGAATGGGTCGAGAGGACAGAGGTCGAAAAGATGAATCGTTGAAAGGAAAAAATTAAATAAGCGTATTATTTTGTGGGTGATGTGTTTTCTTGTACGGTAGATTTCCTTACTACCATACTTCGAGTGCAAAAATGGTCCGTAAAGTAAATGCATTACTACTTAGTGATGATTGCAACATTCCTCGTACAATATGTTTAGTAGTGAACAGTACGTACAGTCAACTCCTTAAGAGGGTTAATACACAGCGCCGGACGGGTCAATCCCATCAGTTATTCCAAACATTTGTTGGCAGGCGCGTCAGTTCTTCCATAAGGTGCACGGAAATGTGAATCGAAATGGAAATCGTGGACAATTGCGTTGTTGATTATCGAAATGGAAATCGTGGAGAATTGTTTTGTTGATTGCGATCAAGTTGATTCCGACTTTCATGTACCCATAAAACCAACTAGTACGCTATTTTGCATGAGTTATTACTAGTAGATACTAGTACGAAATCATGGACAATTGCGTTGTTGATTATCGAAATGGAAATCGTGGACAATTGTTTTGTTGAATACGATCGAGTTGATTCCGACTTTCATGTACCGGTAAAACCAACTAGTACGCTATTTTGCATGAGTTATTACTAGTAGATACTAGTAATACATTATTTTCGCTAGTACTTCATCAATATAATTGATTATTTCATTATCTTTCCGACGAGGAAAACAAATACCAACGTGTTAGGTGTTACTACTACCTAATCTTCGAATAGATAATCTACTCTACTGATACTACTAATACTAATCATCCAATAGACAGTCAAACCAACCATGGAGGGAATTTACAAACTACAAAAGGTGATTCAGGAACACCCAGCCAATCTCGAACAAGAACACTGGAAAATGATTGTTTATCACAAGAAAGAGATTAATCGACACCAAAAAATGATTCGTAAGATTCGTGCAGAAAAAAGAAATGATCCAAATGTTAAAATTGAAAGCGTCGATCCTACTAGCAATCATCAAGTCGTTCCGAATGTAATCAGCAGCATCTATCCACCAAGCGGGTTAGTTGAGAGCAAACAAGATTTGAGTGGCGATTCCGACGGTGTAGCTTCTGAAAATACAGCGGATCTTCCTGCCGTTAAACAGGAACAAAACCCTTGAGTGCAATAGCCCGCCTGGGGTGGATTCGACTTGGAGTTGACATGGAGTTGGAGTTGGGATTTGAGTTGGAGTTGGAGGATTTGGGTCGGGACCCATTATACCGGTATGGTGGAAACATGTTGAGAAAATGAAATAAGTCATTCGTGCACAAGTTGTACACAAAATAGTGCTTGTCACGAAACGAATATGATATCCTTAACCCTAAAATAGTTATTTTATTTGAGGAGTGACGAGATATTGTCTCAAAAGTAAAGGTGTGCGACGCGCGAGGTATTTTAGTAGACACGCGACCTAAAAAGGTAGGAAATTTAAAAAATAGGGTCGAGAATTGTAAAAATAGCGCGCGATAGCCCGCGGGGGGTCGAGAAACAGTTCTTGGACGTTGTTTGTTGTCCCCGGTCCAAATCACCAAAATAGGCTGTATCTCCTTGATATCTGGAGGAATCAGTCCCTTCTTTTTTTGGCTAATAGGTATCTAATAGTAGAAGAAGGCAGGATGCTTCGATCGGCGGCATCGATTGATCCTTGAGCTTGCTTGGTGGATTCGCTACAGTGTTGTTGTTGTTGCTGCTATTTATTTGTCCCTGGTCCAAATCACCAAAATAGACCGTATCTCCTTGATATCTGGAGGAATTAGTCCCTTCTTTTTGTGGCTTGTAGGTATCTGATAGGCGAAGAGGACTGAGTACTTCGATTGGTGGCATCGAACGATCCTGGAGCTCGCTTGGTGGATTCGCAGCAGTGTTGTTGTTGTTGTTGTTCATTTGTCCCCGGTCCAAATCACCAAAATAGGCCGTATCTCCTTGATATCTGGAGGAATCAGTCCCTTCTTTTTGTGGCTTGTAGGTATCTAATAGTAGAATGGGGTCGACTCCTTGGATTGCTGTAATAAGCTTGTACTCATTGGTCTTTTAGAGCAGAAGTAGGAATCCACAAATCCACATCCCACATGATCTGTGCCGCTTGTACTATCCCTACAACCTTGATTTCTGCAGGAATCAGTCCGTTCTTTCTATGAAGTGTTGGTATCTAATAGGATACGACGTTCAACGCGTTGGTTTGCGGGCAACGCTTTGTATCAAACTGCTGGAGAGAGATCCCTATCATTAATGGCATTTTGGGCCATTTGTAATGGGGGTGAGGTGCACGATCAGTCCGAATTTCCTTGGTTTTAAGCCGAATCAGTCCGCTCTTCTACTGGATTGTAGCTCTGTTGATGACGGTGACGGTGATGTGCTTGGATCCTGAATTGTTGGAGTGTAGCGGCTGGTCATATTTTTTTCCCATGGTGATAAGAAATTTTGAGTTTCTACGGATGCTCGAAAAAAGCCAAGTGTAATAGAGCTGCCAATGACGAGAGCTCAGCCAAAATACCAAGTAGGGACCTGGGACAAAGTGTTTTCTAAGACAGTTTTTTACGAGGAATAAGAATATGAAGTCGGATTCAAAATCCGATAGAGTGAAGACTTTCGTTCGGCCCCTCAAAAATAAGCAATTTGTACGGCTGTACGCGTACGATCAAATTAAGGGATAATAAGAAGGTATAGCCCTGTACTCTTATGTAGCGCAAATGATATTCATGTACAAAAAAAAGTAACCCACACAGCAAGGGCATAGGTAAACCTTGGCTTTCAATCACAGATATGATGAGTGAAACAGAAGGGAGGATAACAATGACAACAACAACGACAACAGCGACGAAAACAATGACAACAAAAACGACGACAACAATGACGACAACAAAACGGCGACAGCAGCAATGACAACAGGACTGGCCTAGACTGGACTAGCCTATGCTTGACTAGTCTATGCTGGACTAGCCTATGCTGGAATAGCCTATGCTGGAATAGCCTATGCTGGAATAGCCTATGCTGGACTAGCCTATGATGGACTAGCCTAGGCTGGACTAGCCTAGGCCGGACTAGCCTAGGCCGGTCTAGCATAGGTCGGTCTAGCCTGGGCCGCACTAGCCTAGGCCGGTCTAGCCTAGGCCGCACTAGCCTAGGCCACACTAGCCTAGGCTGGACTAGCCTAGGCCAGACTAGCCTAGGCCTGACTAGCCTAGGCCAGACTAGCCTACTAGGCCGGACTAGCCTAGGCCGGACTAGCCTAGGCCGGACTAGCCTAGGCCGGACTAGCCTAGGCCGGACTAGCCTTGTGTTGTGAGAATTCATCATAACCACCAACATGAACACCACCACCCAAATGAATCCGTGTTGTTTGGGTGGTGCACCGTGCGATTCAATCCAATTCCATCCACTTGCCATGTTGCATTCTGAACTGTTTTCATGAGAACAAACTGGACTAGCTTAGGCTGGACTAGCATAGCTCCAAAGGACAACAGTCAGCTTGGTTCCGGACGGGGACCACATGGTGCCAGTCCTGCTTTCGCCAGTGGAGCAAAGAATCGTGCCGCGGTTCATGGTACAGGCTTTGAGCAAGGAATGTCTGTTGGACCTGGCCCCCTTGTTGTTCATCGTGGTCGTTGTTGTTGTTGTTGTTGTTGTTGTTGGTAGTGGTGTTATGAATTTGAGGGATTACATGTAAATACGCTGAATTAAATAACTCGTAATCGGGGGTTGTGAACGGACATTCTTCTGTTCCATCCATTCGTCAATTTTCCGTCAATGCAAGTGGGCCTGATTGACTGTCTGTGAGGTATTGTAATAGGTGGTTTTGAACGGACCCACGTTCTTTTGTTCCATCGGTGTTTGTGAATGGGTTCTTGTTCTTTTGTTCCATCTATTCATTGCCCTCCATCAAATCAGGAAGAATAACAATTTTCCGTGAGTGCAAGTGGGCCTGATTGACTGTCTGTGAGGCGGCAACTCCCGTCACCTGTGCCAGGGCAGTAAAGCCCAAGAGCCAGACCGCAGTCAGCTTGTCAAAACTGGCCATCTGATAGATGCTGGTGGCGTAGTACATGACATTGTATTTTTTACTAGGGACATCCTCGCTCCTGTAGTGCAGGGACTGTGCATCGTCCTTGCCGTTGTCTTCCGACAAGGAAACAGAAATGGTCGATCGCTTGGTGATCCCCCTTGGGTTGCGCTTGGTGATACCTTGTGTTGCCTGTTTTGATTTTCATTTTGATTTCTGTTTCAATTTGGATTTCGTGTAATTGGTGGTGGTTGTGAACGGATGCGCGTTCTTTTGTTCCATCCATTCATTGCCATCCACCGATCCAGGAATAACAATTTTCTGTGAGTGCGATTGGGCCTAATTGACTGTCCGTGAGGTATTGTAATTGGTGGTTGTGAACAGACGCACATTCTTTTGTCCCATTCATTGCCATCCACCCATCTAGGAATAAATGTGACGTAAACAATTTTCCGTGAAATGGGCCTGATTGAGGACTCTTCATTTGTCGTTTGCGGTGTATTTCTTTAGAATTGTTCAAAAGTACCCCATAGATACAAACCTCCAGTTTCAGTCATAAAATGTTTTGCAGCAACTCCAAAAACCCATACTAGTAAATCTGCAACAAGAATGCCTCCATCTTCATCTATAATCATCCAGGCTGAGACTCTGCAGCCAAATGAAGTGATTATTCCACAGTTGTATCATTATGGTGCATATATTTCTATTCCAGAGGCTGAAGGTCTGTTGAAGATACCTGGAAAGAATGGTCAGGTGAACGGTTTGGTTTACTGCAAGGACCAAATGCCAGGGGGCAATCTCCACAAGGGTTGGAAGCATGTCCTTCGTCCACCTACTGACAAGACATCTGAGCAAAGCTACATTGCGACAGTGGCTCCAAGTGGTGATGGTTCCAGTACTGCTGGTAACATCTATGTGCACTACCTTCCATGCAATCACAAAGTTGTACCAGCACTCTATGATGGTGTGAAGTGGTTGGTTTGCAACCATACTGCTGTGAGGAAGAGAGTTGGCGAGGCTGGAAGGATGGTTGGTGCAGGACGCCGGGTGGACTTTCACTTTTTTTTGTACACAAATTTAATTTGTGTTACATAAGAGTACAGGGCTATACCGTTATCATAGACCCACAGCAGCTTTGTCATAAGGTTTACTTCTGCTTGAAAACTTTGATTCAGTTCAAGACTTATGCAGGTTCTCACTTTAGAACATAACCTGATTTTTATTGTTATTCACAGATGTTATTCACAGACTTCGGTGTCATTCACTGTTGTTTGTTCATGGTCAACAATAGTAGTCTGGACTAGTTTAGGCTGGACTAGCCTAGTACTAGGCTGGACTAATTGCCTAGTAGTGGTAGACTGGACTGTGGCTTACTAGTACTACTAGGCTGCTGGACTACTACTACTAGTCTAGGTAGAAGTAGGCTACTAGTCCAGTCTACTAGTGGGCTAGTACTAGTACTAGTAATAGTAGTCAAGCCAGTCTACTAGTAGTACTACTACTAGTAGTAGTAGCCTCAAGGCTACTCACTCGTACTACTAGTCCCGCCTAGTACTTATGCTTGAAAACTTTGATTCAGTTCAAGAGTTATGGTCATTCTCGTCCATTTACAACAAAACCAGATTTTTAGTGTTGTTCACAGATGTTGTTCACAGATCTTGGTGTTGTTCACTGTTGTTTGTTTATGGACACCCTTTCCATGAACAAATAGGCTGGATTAGCCTAGGCTGAACAAGCATAGTCTGGACTAGTAGCCTACTACTAGGATGTACTCCAAGCCTACTACTAGACTAGGCGAGCCTAGGTGGACCTAGTACTAGTAGCGTACTACGCTGGACAAGACTAGGCAGGGCTAGCTTAGTCTCGTCTAGCTTAGGCTGGACTAGCCTAAGCTGGACTAGCCCAGGCTGGACTAGCCCAGGCTGGACTAGCCCAGGCTGGACTAGCCTAGGCTGGACTAGCATACGACATATGCTGGCCTACTACTAAACAAGCCTACTAGGCTGGACGAGCCTACTTCTAGGCTAGTCGGCTGCTGTAATTCATATGATTGGTTGACGTCGGAACAGAAACGTCACTGTTGTCATGTCACTTCTATCTTGAAGTATTTTTGACTGTGTGATTTTCTTTGGAATGTTGTCACTACAGACTATGGTGGTACATTTTCTTGCCACGTTTCACTGTGTACTCACGTGTGATTTTCTTTTGTTGTCGCGGGCAAAAAATATTCTTTCCCTTCATAATCTTACCCCGACTTATCTTGAGCAGAGTTGCTTTACCGTACTTGTACGATTGGCACTCCATCCGAGAATGTGGAATCCCACCAAAGTGACATAAGAGCATTAGGCAGGCTGATTCAGGCTCAAGATATTTTAGTGCGAAGTAACTGCCTTGTACTGGAGGACAATAGAGTGCATTGGACGAGTGATTAGTTGCTGAAAAGATATTGTTCAGATTGCAACCCAAACATAGATGTCTTGAAAGCACAAAATCTGCATCCCTTGCATATCTATATCAACAGGAACAAGATCCAGTTTTTCGTTACATAGGAGTAAGATTTCTTCAAATCAACGGCAGCAGCATCAATGATCATCAGAACAACCTATCATCAACAGCAGGACGGTAACGGTCAACAACGTGAGATAAATAAACAATGATCATGCTCTGCCAACCCAATTACAGACGATGTATTTTCTAACTTTGGCATTTGTTCTTACTATTTCAGGAACCACAACGAGGCAAACTGATGATAGCATCAACAACAACAACAACAACCAGTCAACGGTCCCACAGCAACGAATTGTCAGCACAACCAAATCAACAGGAACAATAATTGTCAGAACAACAACAACGATTGTTGGAACAATGGATTGGAAATACAGATTGGAACAACAAACAAGGAATCAGAACAACGGATTGGAACAACGAATATTGTTCCTGTAGGTTTGCATGTAAATTATATTATTCTGTTGTTATTATTTACTCTACATCGATAGATTCTCACCTAATTTTGTTCAATCATTATCTATTTTTATAGGATACTACAAAATCTAGCGGTGACAGAGAGCAATGAGCAGCAACAACAACAGCAATAGGGGCGAAAAAGAACAGCAATTGCCAGAGGACGCCAGTACTCCTCATCCACCAGCACTCATCCTCCAACTTCAACAGAGATTTGTCTAGGTACTCTCCAAGGCACTTCTAGACAGCAACAGCAACTGGCAGCATCAACAAGAACTTGGCAAATAAGGGCAACGAATTGTTGGCATTGCTCCTCCTCAAAAAGCTGCTCCTCCTGCTACAACAAGACCAGCGCTCCACCACCAAACGGCCCTCCTCCTCCAACGGTGCTCCTTGTTGTCTTCCTCCAACAGCAATTCGTCTCCTGCTCTGACGGTGCTTTGTCTCCTTCTCCAGCCTTGCTCATCTCCTTCTCCTCCAACCGCAAATTGTCACATACTCCAACGTCGATTTGTCTCCTCCTCCAACGGCGCTCCTAGTCCGCAACAACAACAATGGGATTGAAAAGAATACCAATAGTAATGGAAGAAAGAGCTAGAAAACAAAGAGAAAGGAGGCAACAGCAACGTAGAATGAAACAGAAAATGTCATCAAATTTTCTGAAGAATGCACCACCAAAGTCAAATAGCCACGCAACTTACAGCCACTTGTCTACGATCAAACCAAAGAAAAAGACGTGTCGAAGTACATATACAAATCTCAAACATGTCAAGCAAACAGCATTGAAAGCAGTAAACAAGGATGGGTTTAAAGGTAAATTCATGGAAAGTAGTTGGGATGAACAAATTGTTGGATCGAAGGAATATACATTGACATAGGCTGTGTCTATTGATAGTTTTGATACATTTGATAGTACAGATGAGAAGTATATTATAGCGTTTGATGAATCTGAACCATCGTTGCAAATCTTTGCAAAAGTTTCCAGAGAAAAAGCAAAACAACACTTGGCTTGATACTCCAAGATCCAAACTACAAGACAATTTTTGAAAGATATTGTTGAAGCTAAACCCGAAGTTGTAAGAGGATCAAAATGTACAAGTATAAATGCCAGGTATGCTGTTCTTGGTATTCGACCCAATCGCCACAACCCTCACAATGGTGTGTATGTTTTCAAAAAAAATGTGGAACAACACACAATAGATGAGCTTGAAAGGAAAGCGGCACACATTGTGGAAGAAATGCAGGAAAGCTTACGACCTATTGCTAAATTTTTGCACCATGAAACGACCGTGATGACAAAGGTTGTTCAGCAAACAACAATCACTTCAATTGGTGATCACGCTACTGCATTCTCTATAGGAAAGGATTATCATTCCAAATGCCATGTCGATGAGGACTATTACTACACTCATTTGACAGTGATTGCTCCGGAGCATGTAAGTCGTGACGAAGTCATTTATTACTTTGTCTTCCCAATGTACCATATCAAAGTTCCATTGAAATCAGGGGATACATTGCTTTTTAACCCGTTGGTATTGCATAGCTGTTCAAATCCTAAATACGAAGGATGCTATATTATGAGCGCCTATGTATCGCGCAAAACTGTACTAAGAGCTAATCCTCTATTATAAATGTTAATTTAGGCTAGTGGTGGTTTTCAGAACCTATTATCAGGTCCATTTTTGTCAGACGTGGTTAGCGAAATCGTTGTAGGCTAGACCGGCCGGGGCTAGTCCAGCCTACGGTAGACCAGATTAAGCTAGTTCAGCCTAGGGTAGACCAGTCTAGGCAAGACCGTACGTCATCATTGCTGATATCATTGTTGTTGTTGTCCTTGTTGTTGATTACGTTGTTGTTGTTGTAGTCGTTGTTGTTGATGTTGTTGTTGTTCTTTTTGTTGTTGTTATCCTCCATTCTGTCAGTCAGGGTTTCAGAACCTATTATGAGGTCCATTTATGTCAGACGTGGTTTTGGGAACCTATTATCAGGTCCATTTCTGCTAGTCATGGTTATCAAAACAGGACTAGGCTAGCCTAGGCTAGTTCAGCTTAGGCTAGTCAAACCTAGTAGGCTAGTCCAGCCTAGGCTTGTCCAGTCTGGTCCAGTCAGGTTGTCGTTGCTGCTGTTGTTATTGTTATTGTTATCGTGCCTTCGTCTGCCAGTCGTGGTTGTCAAAACCCATTGTAAGGTCCAATTATGACAGTCGTGCTATTAAGAACCTATTGTCAGGTCCAATTATGACAGTCGTGCTATTCAGAACCTATTGTCAGGTCCAATTATGTCAGTCGTGCTATTCAGAACCTATTGTCAGGTCCATACTTTGGTGTTCTTTACATATGACGGCAAAGAATGAGTGGCAATAAAAAAAATCTCTTCCCCTTCCCACTACTCACACCCATATTACCTACCTTAATCCTATTCAATGAATGCCTGGTCAAATCATGTCATCAACAAGACTGAACAACATCAGCAATCTTCTGCGGAGCATTATATTGAAACAAAACAAAATATTGCATCTACCAAGTGTGTCTGGTCTTGTCTCAAACCCAAAAGCAGTTGTTGTTAAGTGTCATACACAAAGATTATCCAAGCATGTGTCTTCCAATAAGAAACGGAAAAATTCAACACAACATTACATGGATCCAGCCTCCTTTGCAGAAGTAATAAAGATCCACAAAGAGGACATGGCACACTCGAAAAAGAATTCGAAAAACAATATCTCCAACCGTAAGAATATGGAGGCGTGGAATTTGTTTTGGAAACAAGCTGCAACACCCCAATCAGCATACAAGACAAAGGTTTTGAAGCCAAGGTTTCTATTGGATTCTGTGGAGTACTGTGCAAGAAGTAATGAGCTCAATCAGGGCGATGGAAACAACGAGTGGGACCCATTCTTATATCATTTTGAAACTGAGTTTGATGTGCAATGTGCAAAAAACAGCCACTTGATGCTCACCATACTTAATGGATGCAACAAGATCAACAATGTGAGAGCAAGACTAAACAGCCAAAAAGGGCATTTCGATGAGGAAGAAGGTTTGGAGATTTGGGAAGAATGCTTAAAGTACGTAACAGAGGAACTATTTTCTTTCTCGGAGGAAGGTGACACTGGTTGCGTTGACCACGTGTGGGCTATGGGTATCATTATGGTGTACGTTTTATGCGGTTATCCTGCATTGAAATCAACGGAGGACATACAGTGCTACAACAACTTGGGTATTGGACGACCAGTACAATCTGGAGAACGAGAGAGGCTCGAACTGAATGGTCATACTTTCCCACCAAAGCAATGGTGTAAACTGATGCCGGAAGCCAGAAAACACATAAAGCAATGCATACATTTTCACCCGTGTAACCGTCCCTGTCTGACAACCCTTTGGTTCAACGAGTGGCGCACAACGACTGAAGAGGCAATCATTGAAAAGTACCGTAGAAGGTACATCAAAGAAAGCGATGACGTAAAGGAACGAAAGAAAGAAACAGAGAACAACGAGATTAAAGACAATTGGAATTCATTTATGAAGAGAGCAACAAAACAATCTAAGAGGAAAAAAAGAAAACTAAAACAATTTGCAAACAAAGAGAAAAGGGAGAAAGAAGATGGAAACGAGAGAAGCATTGTGCACTGGCTCCATCTTTACGAAAAACGTTGGAAATCACCTGAAGATTTGGATGAGTACAACAACTATCCCGTCCCATGTGGTGCATGGGGACGTGTGAAATAGTACTAATAAGCTTTATGGCAAAACCTAAGCCTACTTATGAATACACATTTTGGGTTGCTATCCAGTAAAAAAACTTATATTCATTTATTTTTTAACCGAATTGACAGTCGGAGTGACCGTCAAATTATTTTTGTCAGAACATTAGGTACTGCTGCAATATTCCTTTTACATTTCTTTACACATTCTGCAGTATGCCCCTTCCCCTTTGATGATGTACTACACTCAACGTTCAACAAAGTTGTAGGTGATTGAGTGTCCTTCGAATTATTCCCGGGTGTAATCTTTGGTGCGCCTGTTGAATCCCCTTTTGGATTTTCCTCCTCATTAAAAGCTTTCTCGTCCTTTGCCAAAGTTTGTACCAGATACCCCCTATTATCCACCCTAATATCAGATGTTTCTGGAGATTGTGACTGTGTTGACATCGGCTCTGGCGTGGTCATCTTGGAACCTGTTGACATTGACTCTGGCGTGGTCGTCTTTGAACCTGTTGGCTCTGTTACTGTAGGACACGCCTCTGGCGTGGGCGTCTTTGAATCTGTCTGCTCTGTTTCTGTTGGATGTTCCAAATTCTGTCCACCTTCATTTTTGTTAAATGAATGAACTGGTTTCCCCTTAACCAACACACCCACTTTGGTAATTCCGGACTTGGATTTCTGCGCAGAGTTTGTCGTAGACAATTTTGTTTTGTAGGACGTTGAAACTTTAGTTGCCAACTTCCCTTCAGTATTTTTTGGTCCATACATCTATCAAGTTGGAATTATCACCACCATAATCATGTGTTAACACATCAGTAATCTTCCCCTCTACACCCTCTTTACCTAATTGGTTATACTTCTGCCTGAGTACCTTGATGAAATTTGCATACTCTTTTCAGAATTCGACAGGGCACATACCAGAAACAAATGAACAGAATTCATTTTTGATTGCCGTTGCAGAGAGAACCGTTGATGTTTCATCATGTTCTTTGTCAAGTTTGTATATGAGTTTACTGCCATGTTGTGATATCCAGTACACGTAGAAGCAGACAAATACTCCGCAGTTGATTGAGTCTTTTTGTATTGGAAAAGAGGAAAAACACATCTCAAGATATCGATTCTTTTGTATTACTGGGTTGTTTTTGTCGGTATTGGTACAGAAGAACTTGGCTAAAAGCAGTGATTCCTTCTCAGAAGGAAACTTGCTCTTTGGAACCATGGGATCTAATTGGATAGCGGAATATTGTCCATTGGATCCATGGAACACCAGATTCACTGCCCAGTGTGATCCACCCAAATTAATAGGGATAATGAACAATCTTCTTTTGGGACTCATGGTGAAGTCAAAATTAATTGATTTCCTATATTCTTCCTTGTCACTTGATAAATACTCGTAGAACATCAGATAAAATATATGTACCGTCAGTGATGCAGACATAGACATCATGAAGCACCAAAGTGAAATAGTGTAGTCGCTCAACCATGCAGCAGCCATATCTCCAGGTGCTGAAAAATCTAAAGACCAATAATCATCAACAAAAGTTTCGTAGCTATCCCACGACGTTTTTGGCAGACCAGTAGCAAAAGATCTGCCGTATGGTGTTTGGTAGTTTGTCATTGTACCTTCCTTGAATATATCAACAAACATTGACCACAACTTTCTAGCAACCTTTTCAATCACAAACTGAGATATAGGTAGACCCAAAAACCTGGACAAAAAACTCCGGTTTTTGTTGAGTTTGTTGGCATGTTTCTGCCTATGAAGAAAAACACCAAAGCAGTGAGCAAGTTCTCTATCAATCAAAACAGGATCCAAGCCTTGGTTTTCAGAGTATTCCTCATGACACTTATTGAAAAATGATAAAATTGCAGACAGGCCTGCTAGGTCACACTGAAAATATATCCGCATCAGTGTGCTTTCATCTGGTTGCAGAAGATATAGTTCCTCAGAGTAACCACCAGAAGAATAACATATTGAATAACAGTTCAAACTGGGCAATGTCTACATTGCTTTTCGAGGCATGACCTATCACAAGTAAATCTTTTTAGCTTTTGGTAGTGTGATTTCAAGCCTTTGATCACCCTTGATGGAGGTACCTAAACGCAGAACACATTTGTCAACAATCGCCAATCCTTGTTTATACTCATGGAGGTCAACATTGTTGTAAAAAGTCCAACTATCAATTTCAAATCGTGGTTTCTCTATCTTGTATGTTGCACTTCGGATGTATTCTGACTGAATTATAGTAACACTGAACCCATATATTTCTGTACTTACGTCCACAAGACACTTACTGCCAAGACGTGATTCGATAAAAGAAGGTCGAATTGTTTTGGTCAAAAAGGGACCCAACCATTTATCATTCATAGATTCCTCCAAGTCTTTTGGAAACCTTTCCTACCATTGACATAAGACTGAAGTCTAATCTACCAACCTTGATTCTTTCTGGTTTGGGGCGGCTCCAGTCAATCATACAATTGTAGATAGGTATCCGTATATCAGGATTTGCTGGGTGAACAATCATGAAAACATTCTTGTCCGTTTTCCAAATGACAAACGTCGCTTGTTTCTTATCTCAGCATTCTATTGTCAAAGCTTCTGTAACGCTGCATCGATTTGTTATCTTTCCATTAGCAGGGCTACCATTACTTTGTATGTATTGGAAATGATTGGAACTCTGAGTGAACGTTATAGGACCTGGATCCATTCCTGGTACAGGCGACAAACAAGGACTCTCAAAATCTGTATCGTAGTCGGATCCACTTGTGCTCACCTCATCTGTTTTAGGGGGGGTGTGAGATCCTTCCTCCGTGGGGTATAACTCAGCATAGGCAATTTCTCGTTCAATATGGTGTTTTGTGTCAATAAGTTTACGCTGTTCCCAAAAGCTTTGTTTTTCCTCCAAGGATGAAAATTGACCGAGACAATCAGAACAGAAAGATGTGTCAAGTTGCTACAGCTTGTTTTTAAATATCCGCTCTTCTTTTTTGGTAATCGGGGGCTTGGTATAACCACGATGGCATATTACACAAGTAGAGGATGGGCAGTGAATCATCTTATCAGCGCATCTCAAACAAAATCCATATTCGTCGGAGCAAAATTGTTCAATACGGCCATGGAAATAGGATTTGCAATCCTTATTGCGGCACCTTTTTTTTACATTGTTAGACCAAATTGTTCGGTCGCCAAAATAACAGCGAGACCCACTGGCACATAGCAAAGCACCTTTTTGGCAGTTATTGAAATCGTAATTGGCTGCTTTGCAGTATAGATTTATATGGTCAGATGGATTCTTCAGTTTGGATCCCATGATGTCTTCTCTGACTGCAGAAGGATTATCAGTTATGATGAACTTGCCATGTTTTACATTGGATTCTGAACGATGAACGACATCAGTAAAACCTATTTTGGGACAAGGCACCAATCACTAACTCCCTGAGACAAAATTTGCTCATATTCGATCTGTAGCGGATATCGAGAACAAAAAGAAGTGCTCTCAGCTCTTTGGTTGTCACAAGTTTAGAGTCTTCGAGCAATGGTATTTACTCCAATAGGGTTCTTGTGTCAATAATTGGTTGGGGCTTTGTGACTTTTTTCTTTGAGTTCCGCCGGGGGAGTTTGATACTGTGGTTCCTTTTAGTGTCAACCATAGGACGTCTTTTGGGTTTGGGTTTGGGTGTGTCGTGCTTGTTGAAAGAAGCTGTGCCTGAGGAATCGTCCACAAAAAGTTCGTGGATACTTGTTGGAGTAATGTATTTCTCAAGTATAATAGACAGTGACAAGGACTGCTTGGTAGCAAACCTTATTCACCTGACTAGGTAGTTCCTCTTCAGTATTTGTAGTCAGGGACGAGAAGGAAAAGTCTTTTCATTTCATCAAATAAACATACACTTGAATCAACTTCGGGATACAGAGTTGATAAGAGATATGTTTTACTATCCAACTTTGACCATTGACAGTGTGGTTGGGTAGTTGTTCTTGTTTAGAACGTGAACAATGAGACTCTGTGTGTACTTATTCAGTAATAGGATATCGTTCAGAGTACACTTTGGATGGTAGATTGGTAATACCTTCCAACGCCTGGGATACACCGTTATTAAATTCCAAAGAAACCTCGTACCTGAAGAATCCAAATATGTGAAGACCGGAAAATAGATTATGTTCGGGACAAAATGATTTGCCACTCATCATATTCTAATACATAATTAATCTTGTAGGATGGTCTCACAATACCACAACACAGGGCGTTGTGGCAAAAGAAATGGGGTCTAACAGAATTTGGCAGAATACTCTGATGATTGAATAGATCAACAATAACCTTCAGAGCAATCGGTGTCATGATACCTTGTTTGTTGTGGAATAAACCACAAACGGTAGTTGATAATTTGGGTGCCTCTTGATTGGAAACACTTTGGTTGCCAACAACAATGTTTTCCAAAACTTCCTTTATTTTGTTCTTTTCTGAACCGTAAGACTTGCCGAGTAGAAATGAAATAGTGTGTATCATGGAGGTACAATCCCATTTACTTAGTGCAGGGCCGGGAACAACAACATTGGGTGCGGATGCAAGTGATTGGATAGGATTGGAGGCATGTGCATTAGTGGTCAGTTCACCAGACATATGGGCCGAATGCTTTAGTGGAAATATAGGAGGGGGCAAACTATTGTCTGAATCACTATAAATAGACTCCAAGCGTGATTCAGTAGGAGGTACCAGATTTGGAGACATTGGTTTAGATGGGATTGATGGCGTTTGATTACTCTCGTCCCAATCACTTCCCATTATTGCAAGAAGAGCAGCATCGGTAGATTGAGAGAGATGGGATTCATGCGGGTCCAGTAAGGTCTGTCTGTGTCAAATCTTCTCCTACTGGTTGGGATAACTTTGGTGTCTCGTTGTCAATAGGAGTACAATTTTTGTGGGGTTTAAAACCAACAAGCGATTTGTCAGCCCTTTTGATATCATCTGTATTGGCAGATAAATTGACCGAAGCAACATCAGTAGATCCGGCACCAATACGGATTTCATCTAACGTTAGCGAATGGCTAGAATCATGGGAATGATCCAAACAAACATCAGTAGATCTTGTACCCATTTGAATCTCATCTAACGTTGGCAGGTGTGGTGACACTGGGGAATTAACCGAACCATACAACCTCTGTGAGAGGGTGTTGGTTCCGGGCTTGTCTGGACTGGGAGCATCCCTTGCCAAGATTCGACGGTGAGTTTAAATCCGGCTTTTTGGAGAATCGAAAGTCAACGTTGAAAGAAGATAAATCAACACCAAGTAGCGTTGAGGCAAATCTGTCTGTGATACTGTTCAGTAAAAAAGTAAGACATTCTTGGTCCTGAAGAATAATACCACCACCATCCATAGAGTCACCAAAGTTACTTTCATCAAAGAAACATCGGTCGTATTCAGTTGAGCAAAATTCTGTCGCGCAATCCATTAGACCGACTGGTGGATTGGTCTGGATGGAGAAGGGTTGGTCAGTCAAATGGAAAAGAATCTGGATTAGGGGAGTAACGGAGTTCTCGGCCTGTAATGCTGACATGATAAATGATGAATTCACCAGGCTTAATATCCGATAGTGGACAAAAGTTAGATGTTGCTTGGTTCCTTAATCCAGTAAGATTGGGGTTGACATTTGTTAGCTTGTACAATGTTTTGATACCAGACCTGTCCAGATTACCGTCAACCGTGTTTTGATGTTGGATATGTTCCCGGTCAATTTTAGTCTGTTTTTTGAGATGATAAGGACGATTGATTTGAGCACTGGAAGTATAAGCTGAGGCTCTCCTATTGCGAGGACGATGACTGGAGTTACGGAAAGTTGTTAACTCCCCTTTGGAAGTTATACGTTTTCCTTTTGAATTGGTGGAATCAGAATAGCGAGGTGTGGGCAGCATGTGTATCAGGCAATAAAGGTTCTGTGTGTCAATTGTTGTTGGCAAATGCAATTCCAATAACTGTAGAAGTGGAAGTGAATGGATCGGACTGCGTACGGGGCGGAATGGCCTCGTTGATGAGCTGACGTGAACATAGGGACAAACAGGACTCATGGTAAACCAAACCTTCCACCAACCCAGGTACGGGAATAGTCAAAGGTAAAGGTCAATATGAATGTTTTTTGGCAAAGTCAAAAGTGATGGGAAAACACGCGCAAATAGAAGACCTCATCTGCATGAATTCAACATGTCGACTGCAGGAAGTTTTGAAGTTAAGAAGATTGCAGGCGGTCATAATATCTTACTCAAACTCATGCCGGTTTCTATCCGGATATTTGTAATTCGAACAATGATTCCATTTGAAAACAATTCGATGGGTTGTTGAGTCGTCTTCACGCTTCAAAACAACAGAAACACCATCCACTTCATAATGATTTTCAACAAACGAAGGTTGGCCATTGGAAACATATGTAACCACATCGGCTTCTTTGCTGTTGAAATGATTAATCATTTGTCCAATGGAAGATAAAGTAGATGATTGTTGAGTAGATTTAGCGGCACATTGAATACCAACCTTCGACATAAGCTTGGAAACAGAATTGTTATACAGAGAAGCAAAGGCAACATTGGTCCAGTGAGGCAGTTTTCTACGTTCGTTGGAGGCTAGGAGTTGGCCAGCAACAGTTTCGGCTAAATTGGTGCGTTTGAACCCCAGTGCAGAGCAATCTTTTACTTGGATCCGATGGAGAAAGTTTCCGGTAATGAAAGTTGAGAGCTAAATCTTTAGCAATCAAAGAAGCGGCGTTGATCATTGATTGTTCAACATGGGAATTGGATTGGAAAAGAGAATGAAGCTCTTTTAAGAAAAAGAATTGCCTGGCAAGGATGCAGGAATTGGCTTGGTGTATATTTTTGTCAAAGCTCTCACTGTTGGCAAAAACAGTCCAAAGCTTTGGATCATACTTCAAAAGGTACAAAATGACATCGGCACAATGCTTAGTAAGAGGATTATTGTTGAGATTGAGTAGGGCGGAATATAAACTGATAAGGTTTTGAAAGAAGGAATCGCTTGACGTTGAATTGGACAAAGCAAGAATGTATCGAGTAATCATTTGTTGAGAGAAAGCAACCCAAGTGTTGTAGGATTCGACCCCTTCACTACCACCGGGTTTGTAGTTGGTAAATAAACAGTAATGTTTGGATCTAACGGATCTTGTGAGATGTTGGAGACACAACGACACCAAAAAGGAGATTCCGCATTGATGAAAGAAGGCTTCGAATGTAGCTACTAATGGACCTTGGTCGGTGAAAAAAGTATACAAGTCAACGGGGGTGCCATGTTTCCAACAACACTGTATAACCCAAGATAATTCGGAAGTCTTTTCCGCAGGAATGATAGCCCACGCAAGAGGTATTGTGTCGCCTGTAACTAGTCTTGGTTACAAGAACAAAACATACACCATCATAATTATGTTCTTTGTAATGGAAGCAATCACCAACAAAAACTGGAGTAGTTAATTTCCCGAAATATTTCCCAGGAGCGATTGGGGTAGCAACAAAACATCTATACAACCGATTATTGGTGCCGGTCTGAAGAATAACAGTGGCTTCAGGATTCTTGAAGGCAAATGCCTGCATCCAGGTTGAGTGGGTGCATGATTGTTGATTGGCTAAAGATTTGAGCATGTATTCGAAACACGCATTTTGAGATTGACATAGCATCTTTTTAACCTGCCTTGGTTTGGAAGTTGAAGTGAGACCAGATACTAGAAACCAAGAATACAGAATTTTTTGGGAAGTGTCATCGGGAGATGGGCTATTCATCATACATCCAGACATAAATTGCTGGAATGGAGGGCAATGAGTTAAATAAATGTGTTCCTTTATCGAGGGTAACATCTGATGGAGACAACAATGTTGATCGAAAGTTGGGAAAAGAGTTTCGTCCAACCACCTAAAAATAGAATCCGAATCCGTCCGGTTCTTCCGAGTCTGGAAAGGTGCATCATGACTTGAACAGACGACTCTCATCTCAAGATTGCAACACATGCACTTAAAAGATCAATTGGTACGGTGTGAGCGGTAGTTTGTTCTATGAAAGGTGGTGATCTTAAATCCCCACTGATTGAAGCAGTATGCTCTGAGAGAGTCGAGCAAATTGTCCGTGGAGGAGGAAAAAACAGGAGGTCAATTGCAGAATTGCTGTAATGACATGCTGGGTGACCATGACTTAACGGGTTTATGATCGGAAGTGGACAAATTGATCATCAGGAAACTTTGCTCATTGCAGAAAAGGATACGTTGGGAAATAGAATGAGTAATAACCAATGAACCATGAATGATGGGATGTGAATCAGGAAATAAGTACGGTATGAAGTAAAGAAAAAAAACAATCCGATCCCGAGGATGAAAGGGGGGGTGTGAGAAATATAGACTAAGAAAAATTACCGGCTGAAACAGAGATGTGACCGAAATTAATGATAGCGATAAAATGTTACAAAAATAAAATACATGGGTGGAATAAATATAGGCCCAAAAAAATGATGGACAGGATTGCGTAGGAAAGGAGGCAAGGGAACCTATCACCCAGGCTCAAAGGTACAGATACTAAATTCTTAAACCAACACTGAGGTCCAGCGGAACATAAACAGCAGGTAAAACACACGCGGTCAGGCCCAGTAGCAATAATTGCCAAATTTTTGACAGGGGCCGAGGCCGAGGAAAATTTTAGAAACTTATTTTCAGGCTCTTGCCCGTGCTCCGCACACTGAAGTCTCTTCAAAAAAGAACAAGACAAAAGACCCTGAAAACACAGCGAAAAACTCACGAACACAATTTTTTTCTGGGAAGTCCGATTGTCGAAATCACACATGTCATTAATTTTCATTTTGCAACAACCCTTCTGTTTCTCCTTCCATAGAACAGACCATGAAGGTTCACCACTGTACAAGTAGTACAAAATGACACCAACTCAAATACCTACACATTCTGCTACTTGGTTTTCGATCCGGAAGGGTATTCGAATGGCAATTATACAGTGAATAACACACGAAGATACGAAAGATACAAAAAATTGACGACGACGACCCTTCTCCGACCTGCTGTTTCCCCTCCAATAGAAGGGATGATGGGGGTGCACATGTAGAAATAATACCACATTTGAACGCCAGCATGTTCCTCTACTGATTTTCCGACCTGGAATGGCTAATCGAACGGCTATCAGATGGCAATTTAGTACAAAGATATGGGGGGCACCATTACCATTTTGACAACCATTCTGTTTCCCCTTCGATAGAACAGACCATGAAGGTTCGCCACTGTACAAATAGTACAAAATGATACCTAGTCAGATACCACCTACACAATCATCTACTTCGTTTTCGATCAGGAAGGGTATTCAAACGGCAATTAAACGCCGTTTCGAGCGCCGTTTCAAGCAGCGTTTGGAGCGGCGTTTTGGAGCAGCAGGAAGCCAGCAGCGGCGTTTGGAGCTGGCGTTTTGGAGCGGCGTTTTGGAGCAGCAGCAGGAAGAAGCAGCCAGCTAGCAGCGTTTTCGAGCGGCGTTTTCAAGCAGCGTTTTTCGAGGAGCAGCAGCAGGAAGCCAGCAGCGAGTAGCGGCGTTTGGAGCAGCGTTTTCGAGTAGCAGGAAGACAGCAGCTAGCAGCGGCGTTTCAAGCGGCATTTTGGGAAAAACGAGCCGGCGGCAACCACGCGCCCCACTCTGACCCATCTCTTTCCCCTTGGATAGAGGAGAGAATGGAGGGAGATATGTACAAAATCTACCAGGTTCAAATGCCTGTATGTTACTCTACCATTATTTTGACTAGGAATGGCAATCCAATGGCAATTGGACAAACGTTACGATCAAAATGAACGTTACAACAATCAAACGTTACAATCGAACGTTACGATGGAACGTTATAATCGAACGTTGCGATCGAACGTTGTTGCCACCAAGGTAGATACTGTAGACTAAATTTAAATACTACTACTAGAGTACCAACAAAGTATTACTATTCTAGCGCACTAGCTTACTCGTACTCAGAGGGGACCAATTTAGCAGCAATAATAGGGGGGATCGGTGCGGCTATCTGTTGTCATTTCAAAAAAGTGAGCGAAAAAATGTGTCATGAAACAAGCACCTCCGGGGACATTTCTTAGAAAGAAGAAGAGTAAAGAACAACAGTCGTCATCTAAAGTACTTGTGGTATATGTGGTATTTCCTTAAGAGTTACACGGAGTCATACCACTAAAAATGCAACAATACTGTGTATGGAAATTCGCCCCGTACGTCTGTTTTTTGAGGGGTACCACATGATTTCTACAGAGAAAAAACAGTAGGAATAGTCATTAGAGGTATGTATCATTAAGCGTACCAATTCCTACTTACGTGCCACAGTAGTGCCAGGCTAAATACCACAATTGTGGTATTTCCGATGTATGGTACGAGTACCGCATACGAACTCACAGTACGTACTGAAGGTAGAAACTACATGAAAAGCTAAATCTGTACCGTATCATTATTATTATTTTTTGCAATAATTAAAAGTATCCCGGCGCTTCGCACAACCCCCGGCCGGACCTGCCCCTGACTGCCCCCCCCCCCCTGTGTGTGTGACAGAGCCCCCCTCCAATCGACCCACCGATTTGTCGGAAAATTTATCTCTTGGTACCGGTATATCTGACGTTAAAAATGGTAGATTCGATACCCGCGTTTATGAGTAATGTCGTTGGAGTTCCGTTGTCATTGGATGCTGATTGGGCTTTAGTCGGTACTAGGAGATATTTCCGGGGTACTTTTAACTGTTCTTTCTCAACAGCTTTTTTCGCTTCTAAGAGATGTTGCGCCAGGTGAGCTCTCGTTGTAACTAAAAAATACAGCGGAACCAGCAACGTTTTAGAATCCTAAGTACCAACATTTTTCGCTCCTGGATCAGGTAGCAGGGGGACCAGCTAAATTCTGTTATGGGATTCTTCTTATTAAGTTCGCCAACATTATTTACTTTTCGTACTAAGAGGCAAACTTTCCCCGGTTCAACAACCGTTAACATGTTATTACTGGTACCAGGTAAGATTACTGAGAATGTCGCGCGCCGCTGGCCCAGTCTGTGAACCGAACAAGAACGCCAAAATTTGAGAAAAGTGGTATACACGTACTAGAAGTAGGAGTACGAGTACTCGTAGTGTAGTACGCTAGACCGCATCCATCACAATGCACACAATTTTTGCCTTGCATACGAGTAGTAGTGCAAGTAAGATTACTCGTACGGCTTACCAACATACCGTACAACAAAGCTTCCCACTTTTCAAAGTTGTCTCTTCCTTCCCTCTCCGTTGATATTGACACTACGGAACTCGTACAACGATGGCGACGAAACAACAAGAACATCGAGTCCTTGTCTGCACTGGACTAGTGGCTGGTTGCACCGCATTGCTAGCTCTCCTCGGAGTGCTGCTCTCGCCTTCTTCTTCCTCTTCGACGGTCGGGCAAGATGGTAGTGGTACTGGTACTGGTGGTCTCGTTGGGAGAGGGCTCCGATCCTTGAGCATGACGAATCTCCCGAGGATTTCGAATCTCCCTCTGGTGGTTTACTACGTCGACGATGATGCGTTTTGGGCAGGACGGCATTGGGAAAGGAACGATGATTGGTGGTCTGGAAACAGCAACAACGACGACTATTGGGACAGCACCAGCACCAGCACCAGCGGAAGTGTCCCCAAACACGGAGGTCATTCCCTAATCGACGACGATTACGACGACAACAACAACAACAACAACAACGACGACGATGATTATACCTTTGTGTACACACCCGTCCACTCCGAATACATCCAG
The DNA here is from genome assembly GCA_037355745.1 of Pseudo-nitzschia multiseries. Classification (NCBI taxonomy): domain Eukaryota; phylum Bacillariophyta; class Bacillariophyceae; order Bacillariales; family Bacillariaceae; genus Pseudo-nitzschia; species Pseudo-nitzschia multiseries. Next base: position 24,222,872 of record CM074783.1, read on the forward strand.
CCCACCAATGGCGGATACGGTGGCAAGAGAGGCCGCGCTGTTTCCGACATTCGCTTCAACAAGTGTCCACCCATCATCGACGGATACGAAACGAGTGGCTGGAGGTACGCCCCGAGCCGCGATTACATCAAGGGGGTCCACACCCAGATCTTCCCCCTGATGCCGAAGGACTATCCCCTCCAGGGTTCCAAGGCAACGATACTGCGACGAGAAACCATGGCCGATTCGGTCGTAATTCCGGGAGACTTTCAGCTCCACGGGGACAGGGACGACGATGCATCGTACTGGTTGAACGGGGACGGACACGGTACAGGAACAGGAACAGGAGTTTCGGTCCGCCCGATCTATCCCGGGGATCCCGGTTTCTGGGACGAGCTGCGAGAGGTGGTCGAGGCCCAGCTCGCACGGAGGCGGGGAGACCCGCCGTCGAGCATGAATCACTGGCCCGCCATCTGGAACGACAAGATCACGCTCGATGACGTCGCCAGGGCCGTCCAGGGAGAATACCCCGGTCCTGCACCAATCCAAGCTCATCGAAACCTTTTTCAAGGAGGGCGTCGAGATGTACCGGGACACGAGTCCCTTCCGGAGTGTCGTGGATTTCATTGGGACCGACATACGCCTCGCCGCGCTCAACACCTGGGCCTTTGAGGCCGTCGCGCCGATCAACTTTCTGTTGAAATGGCACGTCGGCATGCCCCGTCCCGAAGAAGTGGCGTGGATGATCTACAAGGGTCGGTTCACACCGGAAGCCGACGGAGTCCCGGAAGACCTGGTGGCCCTCATACAGTCCATGGGCAACCTGGACCACGCCGCCGCCTTTACGGCCTACGAGGACGGGTCCCCGATGCATCCGAGTTTCCCCGCCATGCACTCCGCCGGATCGACCTGCAGTTTCTGGATGCCCGCCGTGTGCAAGCTCTCGCCGGAGCAATACTGCGAGGCGCTGCGGGTGGATTATGCCGTGGCGTACGCGCGGACCGTCGCGGGGGTACACTACCGGATGGACAACATTGCCGGTCTCAACATCGGGCAGCGGATCATACGGGAAAAACTGCCGGCCATGCTCGCAGAGAACTACGGATACGATGCGGTGGCGGTGGAAGCGAAACTGAAAGCGCTCTCCTTCGACTGGAACGACTTTGACGCCGGGGCTTGTACCATCGCGGGGGTATCGGCGGCGGACTTCTTGGCAAGGTCGGAACAGGCACGAGTCTAAGAAATAGGGAAGCGCCGGGCGGATCCTTTCTACCTTTCTACCTTTCTTCCGATCCAAGAACGCCACCACGCTTCTCGTTTGCGGAATTTTCCTTCACCAGTTCACATGTACACTACTACTCCTACTACAACAACACATTTTGTTCTCACTACACTACACTACACTACACAACACTACACTACACCTTTAAATCTACCGGGTATATATACAGCCCAGCCTACAAGCAACACTTGGGTTTCGCACCCTATCGGGTAGTTTATTACTACCGTACTTCCATTCTATTATTTCTGATCCCACGATCCACTTCGAAACGATTGACGCCACGGCACGGCACACCACTCCACGCCACGCAGTGCTGCACACCACAACTGCCATAGATAGAGCCAACAGACACAAGTTCCGAGCGCAGACGTGAAAAGAAAAGATATCACACATATCCAACCAATACTGTACATCCTACACTAATATTATTAATACTTTAAACATACCGATTAGATATACGTACTACAATACTACAGTTGCACTTCTCTCATCTTTCTTGTCCTCTCACTCACGATCGACCAGCCGGAGAGAAGAGTCAATTGCTATTGGTGCAATATTAGTCATGTGCAGCAGCAGCAACTAGAATCTTATCCGGTACGGTACTACAACACTTGTTGTTGCAACAGGATATATTGAACGGTATCTACAAGACAGACGGAGGTACCGTACGTACGTACGTACGTACGGTACGTACACCAGTAGAAAGAAATAGTGGATAAATGAATAATAACTATTGTCTAGAAACAATGACACACACCGTTTCCGGAATCAAGAGGAGACGATAGATCGTGGAACAGTTCCCGTACAGCACGTACCGTACTGCTACATCGAGTGAAATGAAACAAAGTGTTCGGGCGAATGGCGTGTAGGTGAGGTGAGGCGAGGCGAGATAAACCGCAGAGACACGACGGTGATCGTGTGGATGATGAATGCAATGCAATGCAGTGGTGTGGTGTGGATTCGATTGTGCCAAACGTACAGTATCGTGAGTGTCCCTGTTTCTTCGGTGGCCACGATCGTGAAAATTAGGGGTTGGCTGATTTTGTTCGTTCGTTCGTTCGTCCGTGGTGTTCGTTCCTTTCTAGCTTCCTCTCTGTCCGTGTCGGGTTCGAGTGCTTCGTATTCGAATGAATCAATCAATCGGTCGATCGATGTCTCAAAAAGTCGAACAGGGTTTGCCTACCACGATTCAATTCGATCCGTAACGCAACGCAACGCAAAACAACGGCATTATCTCGTTTTCGCCTCGAACAGTGCATCCACGTTCGAGAGTTTTCGCTCGTCGGACCGACGGTTGGCAAAGACGTCCAGCATTTGATAGGGAAGCGCTTTCTTTCCACAATTCTCCTCCGGTTCCGCCAGTGACGATGCTTTGTTGTTGTTGTTATTTTCTACCGCTTCGACCTCGACGGCGCATCCCGGCTTTTGCTTTGCCACCGCATTGTCCAACAGAACGTCGATATCCCGAGAAAGCCATTCCTTCGGCACCGCTCCGATCAGTGCCGTGTCGACGGTCCCGTCCGACTCGATCATGGCCATGTGGGGAATCGCGTCCACACCGAGTGCTTCGATGAGCGGCCAGTTGTTGGGATCGTCACCGTTGACCATGACGAAATTCACCCTGTCCTTGTAGGACTCCTCGACCTGAAAGAGGGTCGGTGCCATGTACCGGCAGTTTTCGCACCTGTCGCGGTCACGTAGCAATTATTATCAATTTTTGTTGTTGTTGTTGTTGTTGTTGTTATTATTTTATTATTGGATGATTCGATTCGATTCGATTCGATTTCGAGAGAGATTTAAATTTCGGAAGGGTTCGCAATAACAAAAAATAATGGTAGCTTTTCGGTGAGTCGTTGTTGGGTGCATGCCACTAACAAAAAACACCGCGGCACGGCACGACACGACATGGCATAGCATCGCACGGAGTCGGACTAACTAACTACGGTACTTACCAGGGAGCCCAGAAATCGATAATGGTCGGCTTGGAATTTTTGCCAATCTCCGAGAGGGGTGCACTCGCTCGTTCCATGTTCACCAATAGCTGTATGGGTGTGACGGGATGCGTCCATTGGTAGGCGTAGTTTCCCACAGCGAGAAACACCGACAACACGGCGACCCCGATGTTTCGCACTTTTCGCTGCCGCAAGAGCTCCTTGTCGGAAACAGAAACAGCAGCGGCGGCGGCGGAAGAAGAGGAGGATTCGCCCACCGCGGAAGAGGAAACGGCAGTTGGTGCCGCGCTTTGTTGCGACGAAACCGATGCCGGCCGCGCGATCGATACGACGTCCCCGAATTGCGCCGATGACGAGGAAGATCCCTTTCTGGAAATCGAGATCACGTCCCCAAACTTGGCTTCCTGCGTAGTGGTAGTAGTAGTAGTGGTAGTACTCGTGCTCGAACCATTCGAATCCATAAACAAGGGGGACAGGGTTTCGTCCTGCGACCGGTTGATGGTGCCGTTGTCGGAGCCGTCTGTGTCGGAGCCATCGTTGGAATACAATCGCATCCGATTGTTATTCTTATTGCTACTTCGAGACCGCTTCATCGCCAGAGCGTTCGCTACCATTGCCACATCGATTCCATTCGATCTGCCGAACACGGCTCCGGATAGCGGCGGTGGCGCTACAACGTAAGCGTCAACGGATCCGTTGTGCATCAAGGTTCCCACCAGCAGCAGCAGAACATTCTGGACCGACACAACGGATGGTGGCAATGACGAGGATCCCGATTGTCGCTTCATGATGATACGGTAGTATTGATTGATCTTATAATTTCTCCTTCAACGGAATCTTGCTTCTATTGTGATCGTGCTTGTGATTGCGATTGTGCTTGTGTAGAAACGTTGGGAATGCACTACCGTATTTGTTGGTTGTTTGTGAATGAGATCAACGGGCAACAAGCTGTTTCGTTCGTTGTTTTGAGAATGTTTCGATTCTTCGACAAGTTTTTGTTCCGTTTGGATGAAGTGGCCCTTACGTAGTTTTACGTGTAAGTCCTTCGCGTGCGGTCTACAAACAGCACATCGCTCCTCGCTGCCGACCTACGGTACCGTACGTTACAGTACTTGTACCGCATCGAGAGAAACCCGAAAACAAGCAAAGAAAAGCAATACAAAGAAGGCAAGCAAGCAACAACATTCCCCCTCCCTCGTTGGAAGCACAAACTAAGTACGAGTAGTACCATACGAGGCATGAGTACTGTTACTAAGCTCGTGACATCACGAGGAACACCTGTTTTGTTCTTTCTCCATGGAACGTGGTTGCAGTAGGTTTTTCGCGCGGGTATGTTCCAGATCTACACACGAGAGATGACGTGTTGTTCGGTGTTCGACAGATGGATACCATCACTAAAAATAAAATTCGAGTCGAATGGATCAACCGAACACTGCATCAAACAAACAAAAAATTAATCGGAGTAAGAATAACGGTACGAAATACGGTACTACTGGTGGTACGAACTACGGTACGAGTAGTATTACTACTACTGAACTACGCTGTAGATGAAATTGTGTGCTATTGGGTTTTAGAATCGAAGATGACTTCGAGAAGCTTCTAGCAAGCTTGATCTATGATACAATAAGAAAAGAACTATGTTCTTTGATAATTGGAATTCAGATGAAAACTTCAAGGAGAAGACTATCTTGATATTCGAATACGATTGAACAAGAAGCAAGAATGACTGATGAACGGGAATGTGTCAGTGACTCGTCAGCATGACTGATGGAGTCTGTCATTGACTCATGATGACTGAAGTGTCTGTGCGTTGTTCAGTCTCCCTTACCATGAAATATAAACATCATTTGGGTGTGGCTGGGGTGAGGTGACAAATGATGATGCCTTCATGTTCGAGACCACCACGACGAATGGTCCATCGGATTTTTCTGTCTTTTGGGGGATGATGAATGTGGGATAGATCCAGCATGCCGATCAACCTTGATGTAAGAGTAGTAGGCCAATGTCAACAAGACAGTTGAGCTCCTTTTTGAAAAGTGTGAGTTGGGCGTGAGGAACAGGGTAAGTGCAGGAGCAATTTGGTTTGACAGAAGGATTGATATCCAGATGGATTTCTTCCGAACACGGTTTGATATTTGCACAAAATGCTGTGCAGCTGATTACGTTGTTGCTCGTTTAGGTAGGTACATTTGTCGCAGATAGGATAGTGCAAACCTCATGTTGGTTGTAGGTGGAGTCAAGAATGGTCGGTTTTGTATTTGTGACTGCGAAACTGTTTTCTTTTGGTTCTGGTGTTGTCGTTTGGATTTGCTGTGCACGAACCTGTAGAGCAAGCGCTGCAGGGTTGGCGAGAAGGCGAGGGAAGGTTCCCATGGGTACTATGCGTTTGCTTGGTACTTTCAATGAGATTTTCATTGAAATTCAGAACAATTTTGAAATGGTGGCATCACACCCAACGATTATGTTGTAGCAACAGGATGCTGTGACAACAAGGGCGTCTAAGGAGGGAAGTCTGATATCAGGGGCTTATTTGGGGAGAGTGAAGTGTTGAAGCAATGTTTGTTGGTTGGAGTTGAATTCTCCTGCCATGGTTACACCTGAAATGGGCATGGTAACTGTTGGGATGATAGAGTTAGGTAGAGGGTGATGACTAAACCAAGTAGTTTTGGAACCAGAATCACATAAGATTAGGTATGGACGTGCGGAAGGAGTGGTTTGGATGAAGCGAGCAAGGGTGATTGTGTATGGGACGGGTTCGTTTTGTTTTGGTTGTCAGTAATTGTCATTATGTTGATCGGGTGCATCTTGGTGGTAACAATTGGCGTCATCATTGTGGTAGAATCCATCATTGTGATTGTATTCTTGAGTGGGTGGAGTGCCGTATTGATTGCCATTGTCGTAAAAGTAGTTGTTGCTGGGTTCCTGGGGTGGAGCAGAGTTGTCTGTGTGTGGTGTTTTGTGAACGTCGTTCTTGTCGTAGTAGAAGTCACCGTTCATGTCAAGATGATGTGTGTCATTTGGATTGTATCAACATTGTTGTTGGTAATATGTTTTGTACAGTGGGCTTGTTTGGGTGCTGTGTGTCTGACCGGGGCTGGAGGACAGACAAAACTTGCTGTTGGTACTTGGTGTGCTTGGGACTCGACTTGGTGAGTGAGTGTTGTATCCTATGGTGGGTGCACGGACAGAAGTCTGAATATACATGGTGCGATAATTATTTCTCGGATAAGGAGCGCGTGAGTGGTTGTTGGAATGTCCACAGTAGTTGCTGTACGAGGAACAACCATAACGAGGGCTTTGAGAGCGGTTATTGTTGTTATGGTTGTTGTATGCGTCATTGTTGTATTTGCAGTGATTGTTGTTCTGGAAAAGGTGATGTCCAGTGTCATGATGAAGACGCTGTTGTTCCATGAAGGTAACCAATTGCTGGAAGGGCTAATTGGCATCATTGAGTTGATTCCCTGTTTTGTTGAACTTGAGTTGCCAAGTGGGTAACATGAGGCAATATACCGCATCTTTCATGGAAGTTGAATCAGGGTAAAGCTTTTTGCCATTGGATCCAGGCAAATGAATGCTTAAGGTATTGATGAGACAAAGGTGACCTGCGAGGGTGAAACAATCCATGTGATATGGTTTGGTTGCATTGAGTATGTATTCTTGTTGGACAAGAAAGGTATTGGAGGGGAGAAACATGGCAAGAAAATCACGGGTGTTCTTGGAATAATGAGAGTCGAGAACGGCACTTCCTGCGTCGTGAACAATTCAGTCCCAATAATGTTTGAGATCGCTACCAAGGATGTCGTGGGTCTTGTGATGTTTGACATTGTCATGAATGTTAAGGTTGGCAGTGTTGACTGCACTGATGAAATCTTCAATAATGCAGATGAGACATTCCTTGTTGGTTGCGTTGGGACAGAACGTGGTGTCCTGTTTTTTTAGGGTGTGCCCGGAAACATTGGGAGGCGGAGGGGGAAGCGGAGGAGTTGCATTTGCTGCCGCGTTGATCTGGTCAGCGGTGGGGGTGGGGGGGGGGGGGGGGCAGTGTTAGGGACACAATGGACAAAAAGATGCTAGCTGGTTTGAACGGTAGTAAGCAGCTTTTGAGCGGTGACGGACTTGTTGGAGTAGGTGTTACTGTAAGTTTTTAGATATTTTTATCGATTAAAAAAATCAAGGTGATATTGTGATTGAATTCAATATGAATTATGCTGTAGATGAAATTGTGTGCTATTGAGTTTGAGAATTGAAGATGAGTTTGAGAAGCTTCTAGTAAGCTTGATCTATGATATGATTGGAAAAGAGCCGCTGTGTTCCTTGATAATCAGAATTCGGATGAGAACTTCAAGGAGAAGACTATCTTGATATTCCAATATGGTTGAATAATGACCAGGAATGTGTCAGTGACTCATGACTGATGAAGTGTGTCATTGACTCATGACTGAAGTGTCTGTGCGTTGTTCAGTACGAAATACCGGTAAATCTTACTTCATACCGAAATAAGGATAACAGCATAGGTTGGTATCGTACCGTATTATCCTTACACACCTGCAACACAATCCACGCGAGGCAATCTCACGACTCGCGACATTCTTCTCTGAATATCATGGCACCGGTATGTAATCTTACTGCTGGTATGGATACAAGTGCCTTCGTATGTAGTAGCAACAAAGTATTCTAGAACTGTATTTCATTACTATTTTTTAGTCAAAGAAGGTCTATTCCACAGTGTTCTACTAGTACACTAGTAGCGACTTGTTTCACTGGAACCATACCAAAGAACCGAACCGAACTCTGTGAGGAATCAAGAACGGTTGGTCTGCTATGTTACGGATCGTCCACCGGCCGTAGCCGAGGCATTCGCTTCGCTACGGCAATCCCATCCCGTGCTCTCGTTGTGCCGGTCCAACGAAGCAAAACGAAACGAAACGAAACGAATCACGTTCGATTCGATTCGATTCAATCGTCGACACGACGACGAGCCGTTCCTGTTCCAGCGCTCGGTCCGGCGTCGGAACGAGCCGCCCGATTTCAAAGCTGAAAATTGAAATCGAATGCTCTTGTTTGTGTTTGTGTTTGTGCCTGGTTCGAGTTTCTGCGATTGATAGATAGACCAAGACAGTGTTAATAGAACAGGGTCGAGAACAGGACAGGACAAACATCGTCTTGCTCCTCACAAATCCTCGCCCCGCCCCGCCCCAGCCGACAGTCGTGGCGAGATTTTTCGTCCCGGTTTGCTAGAGTCTCTGCGTTCCAATCTGCTCACCGGTATCGTACACGCGTACAAAATTGATCCGGAGTTTGGCTTTGGTTTTGATTTATTTCATTTATTTTTTCGTGTACTCCGCACACCGTGCCGATCGCTCCGAGGTGACGATAGCACTTTGCGGCATTGCATTGCATCCCATTGCATCCCATTGCATCGCATTGTTCGTGCCGTGCCGCACAGAACTGACCCGATTCTCGGTGGTCTCGTTCCCGGTATGGCACCCACCTGTCACCGCCATGGTTCCATGCCGTACGGTACTCTCCTCAAACGAACGTAAGGAACCCCAGGAGCATCCAGGCAACCAGGATCCCGCCGACGCCGACGCTGCCAAAGTGGAGGGGATTCACAACGGCGGCGGCACTCGTTGGGCCGGGGTCTCGCTCCCCGTCGAGCTCGTCGTTGTCGTTGAAATTATAATTGTCGTGGCCCTTGATGCCGTGAATGATGTTGCCCTGGACGCTGTCCCCATCGGAATTCTCGTTGGCGTGCTCGGACTCGGACTCGGACTCGTAAAGCTCCTTTCGTTCGCGCACCATATCCGCATCGATCGCTCCGTCGTCCGTGTAGTATTCGTCGTCTTCGGAGTACGACGTAGGAGCCTCGGTGCCCGCCGTGGTATAGGGTGCATTCGCCTGGAGGTAGATGGTGCTCTGGGATTGCAATTGCGGTTGCCATTGCGGTTGCGGCTGCGGTCGCCACGGTGGTTGGTAATAGTGACTGTGTGCAAAGGGCGCGATGTGCAGGTTCCTATTCGGGCGCCGTTGTTGTCGTCGTTCCCGTAACGACGACAACGAGTGTGCGGGTGCGGATGCGGATGCGGACGATGCGTCCTCGGTGGCAGCAGTTGCCATCCCGGCGTTTGCGGCAAGCATCATAGCCATTGTCATCATCGCCGCCGCTACCGCCGACAGCAGCATCCCCGGTGACAACCGTTTGGACGGCACAAATCTCACAATACTCATTGGGATGTTTTAGTTTGCGCTATTTGCTGTTCTCGAACGAACAACACAAAGATTATAGAAATAGTAATTGGATCTTCTGCAAAACTCTCTCAATGTCGTTTTTCTTTCCGTCGAGGTGAGACCTTTTGATGAGTGCAATGGGCTAACCCACTCCGAAGATACAAGTGCGGAATAAGATTACGGTACGAGTAGTACGGTACGAGTGCAAGTCGCAATTATTGATACCGGTCTAAAAAAACTGAATCGGTATTTATTTGTTGTTGCAGCATGTTGTTTCTGTCTTGTTTGAAACGGGTCTTACTACTTACCCGGAGTAATACATAGCCGGCGGCAACGATTTCCGTTCAGGTCTCTCAAAACTCGAATTCCCGCGTTTTTGAGACCCAGGTCTTGATGCCATCATTTTTTTTAAATTCTGAGGATCGTTACTACTATCGCTAACTGGGTTATTCCCGAAATACTTCTGCGTAGTACCCAGACCGGGAATTTTTTACTTGACCAGTCGTTTCTTACATAGATCCTGTCGACAAGGATCTGCGTAATACACAGATTTTTTTTGGAATCCCTGACTGAAATTTTTCTCATTCCCTAATACGCCCCCAACGGACTAATCACACATCCAACCGATGTCCAACGGATGATCCCATTGCCAATTTTGACTGATTACAGTACAAGCACAATTTTCCATGAGTACAAAATGTTTTCCAATGCACAAAAACTATTAATAGTGCGTTGTCTGCTGTTGTTTGTTCTGCTATGTGACAACGATGGGGGAGGAGATACATATTCAGCTCCGTACATAATTTTTATATCGCAGACTCGTCAGCCAACAACACCAGCAATGGCAAAGAAAGGACGCAGGTTGGGGGTGCTCAACTACAGCAGAACTGAAGTCTTGGAACTTCTACACACCCTCAAAGCAATCCGTCCTGTTGGTCCCAAGGAATGGGCACAAGTGGCCCAAACCATTAACAAGACAACTTCCCTGATACTGACAGAAGTGTTCCAAACCTCCATAGGAAATACAGCCATCTATATTGTAAACAAATTCCTACTGGTGATCCAAATTGCCCTGAGGAAGTAAAGTTGGCGAATAGGGTCAAGTGGTTGATTAAGGGCAAGGAAGGAGTTGGTGACGGAGAAGAGCCATACAATATGGTTGAAGGATACCAGAACAACACGGAAGACAAATAATACATAAGTAGTGAGGAGGAGGATGACGGCTCTGACAATAATAACATTCCTCTGATACCACTTGGTCAACCTTCCCAAAGAACTCAGCCAACCCAACAGTCAATGGAGCCAACCCAACAGTCAACGGAGCCAACCCAGCAGCCAACCCAGCCAACACAACCGCTGCTTTGTCAACCTTCCCAGCCAACCCAAGAACCAATTGTCATAAACATACCAGAAAGAATTGTTCCATGCTCTTGGTCTTGGTTGGCTTCCTCTTCTTTTTTATCTCAATGGTTTGTTCCTTCTTCCCCTTCTCCCAGCAGCACTCCGCGGTCCAAAAGACAGTACCGCAGGAACACCCCCAACAGACGCCAGGACATTCTTGATTTCTTGATAGAGAATTCCAAGTGTGAGAGGGAACAAAGAAGAGAGGATCACTGGCTTGAAAGGGAACATAGAGATGCTGCCTCCCAAGCTCAGAGGCAACAAACAGAGGCTGCCTTGGAATTGCTGAATGCCGCCATAGTAGATCATGTTGCCACCATATTTTTAAACGGGCTCCGTCCCAACTTCAACTCCAACTCAAATCCCAACTACAACTCAGATCTCCCCCAGCCGGCAATTCCACTTAAGGCTTTGGTTCCTGTTTAATGGCAGGAAGATCTGGCGTAGTTTCAGAATTGGAATCAAATAAATCGGAATCTGAATCCGAATCAAATAACCATGAATCATCAGATGGGTTTGGAATGACTGGATGGGTTCGTGCAACAATCTGTTGTTGGCAGATTCTTCGGGCTTCAAGAGTCCGGCAAATCTGTTGTCAGTGTTGAGCAATCTGTTGTTGGTGTTGAACAATCTGTTGTCAATGTTGTTGTTCAATTTTGGCTTGATTTTGTTCGTGTTGTTGTTTGACTTTGGCTTGAAGAGCTTGAAGAATCTGTTTTTGTTCTTGTTTGGAAAAGTACCACCATGTTGCTTTTGTTTTTGCTTTTGGTTTTGGAAGAAAACAAATGATGAGCTTTGCAACTTGGCTACAAAATGAAATAATGAATTACTAGTAAAAATAATGAATTACTAGTAACTACTAGCAGTAACTCATGCAAAATCGTAAAGTTGGTAGTACATGAAAGTCTGAAATCAGTCAGAATCAAATCGATGGGAGTCAATGATTCCCACCTCGATTCCCATTTCCATGTATGGAAGAACTGATGGGATTAACCCCATCCGGCGCTGTGTTGAACCCCTCTTAAGGAGTTAAACCCCTCTTGCGGAGTCGTGCGTTTTTTATGAACCCAAACACCAAAAGCAAAACTACTCCGGATTGATCGGAACTACTCCATCAAAACTACTCCTATTGAAACTACTAGCATCCTTCCAGCAACCTCTAAGCTCATAATTCAGCTCATAATTCAAAAATCTAGCAACAGCGAAAGGTATGTCCAAATAAAAGCTACTAATTACTACTACACTTTGCAATCGACCAATCAACCAACTGATCAACCATGGGGGATCTCAACAATCTACTTCTACTCAACCACCCAAAGTGGCGAATCCATCAATTGACCATGATCAATCGACCATGGAGAATCAATCGATGCTTTGAAACGACAATCTACTTAACCACCCAAAGCGAAACTTCCAAATCCAATCACAAAACATCCAAGTCCAATTGGCTCAACAACTCAACCATTGGCTGGCTACTCGAACATGCCGGTGGCATCTTCTGGTAGATTGTCAGCATAAGAGAAGTATCTGTCCTTCTTATGCATGAAAACATTCAGGATCTGGTTGTGACCAATGGTACTTGTTTGGTAATTGTACAGAAGCATCATCAAGTTCAAAATGACCTTCCTATCACCAAATGTCTCCAACAGGACCTGCCTTTCAATCGTGGAAACTGCCCCTGGATCATTCGCATCCCCCACTCTGATAACTAGTGAAGGGACGTTGCTTCTGCGTTCAACAGAATAGCCTCTATGGTATCCGGATCATTCTGCAAACTTTGGACAAGGCACTGGAGTCTCCCTGTGACAACCCTAAACGTATAGTCAACACAAACCATCGCTCAGAACTTGACAAACAGTTCTTCTATTTTATCATAAACACCATGATCGGCAATTGTGCTGTCATGCCAGGTACCGGGGCAGTTGTAAGAGCAAATACGGATCCATCCATCAGCCGCAAAGACAAAGACGCTGTTGACATACGTGTCACAGACCCAGCTTTTGTAATACCGGCTCTGAATCAACCAATTCGAAGACTGCTGAATTTTGACTTTGAGTCCATCGGCCGCACCCCAGACACGGCGTTCTTTTAGTCTGGGATATTTGGCACCAATCGTGCTGATGCATTCCTCCAATTCTTCTTCAGTTGGAAGTCTAACCATTGCCTTTGGATGCTTCTGCAATACAAACAAAATAACCTTTCTGGAGAATTTCAACCATTTGTACATAACAGTAGAGGTAAGTCCAAACGCCATTGACATGGATCTTGCAACGGATCCTCGTGCTCTAAACCAATGAAGTACTAGACCAAGACAGCAAGTTGCATTTGCCTCACGCTTTCTTCTACTCCATACTCCATTTGCATTAACCTTCCTTTTCCGAATAGCGTCAGTGTCTCTATCAACTGTGTAACTATCAAATGTTGGTTCAAATAGACCTAGAAGCTCTCTAAAGACCTTGTGGTCAACACCGCAGCAGTTGACAAGAGCCTGTTTGTTGCCAGAGTTGAATAGATAAAGAAAGAGAGACTCAAAATGATGGCGTAGGGCCATCCTTGGTGTTCTCCTATCTCTTTGACGCCTTTCTTCTGTGTCATCATCATCATCGTCATCCTCCTCCTCCTCCTCCTCCTCCTCCTCATCTTCTAGAAGATGCAAGCAAACAAGCAACTCAAGTGACATAGTCAACGGATGGGCAACTATTTATGTTGTCGGTTGAGTACCTATTGTCAGTTGAGTTGCTGAAAGGTTGAGTCACTGAAAATGAAAAATTCGATCGTCAAGTCACTGAAAAATCTGAATGGATTAAACCCACATTTTAAATCATATGAAGAGGACAAATTGGGCTATTATTTGTGTATGCTAATTTGCATTCCCATAATACTAAAAACAGGAATCTGCATAGTACCCAGAAAAGTGTTTCGGGCATGACCCACTGTGTGCGTGATAGCCTCAGGAGCAATTTTTACTTGTAGGTACACTGGACGTGAATGCTTGTACCGGTAGTTCATTGGGTGATTCCTGAAATACTTCTGGGTATTACCCAGACCGGAATTATCTTTCTTGACCAGTCTTTTCTTAAGCAGATTCTTGTCAAGGTGAGCTCACATTGACAAGAAATCTGGGTGATACACAATTTTTTTTGAATCCACATGTTACTTGTTTATACTTATCCATATGAAGAATTCCACATATATTCCAAAATGAGATTCTTCCACATTCCAAAATGAGATTTTAGACACTAGCCTGCCAAAAATCTGGGTATGCTAATTTTCATTCCCGAAATACTAAAAAAATAAATCTGAGTATTACCCAGAAAAGTATTTTGGGAATCACCCATTGGTGTGATGGTGGGTTAAACAGTGCTACTAGAGGGGGTTCCGGGAAACTCCACTTTGTGTTTGTTTCTGCAGCCTGGGGAGTCCGGTCCCGGATTAGGTTGCTTTGCCCACACACACCGGCACACAGCTTTGGCTGTTAAGACTTTTCTGGGGACAGGTGTGGTGGTCCAAACTTATTCTTCTACTACTATTGGCTTAGGAGCAAAAAGAGTGGTGAGTGGATTGCTGTACTAGGCAAAAGCATTTGCCAACAATGAAAACAGACTGCCACCCAGAGTTGGATGATTCAGCACCATTGAATGAGTCCAGTCTGCCACAAGGAATTTTGACACATCATATTGTCCATAACACAAACAGCATTCTTGAACAAATAAAAAAAAGTCTTATTTTTGCACTCCAAATTGCATATTACGTGTATTTTTCAAAAAAATCCAGGACCAAAATGCACTCATCAGGTGGTGACACACAAACTATCAATGTAACTCAACTCTGTTTCCGTCATGATTCATCTTGTCCATAACACGAACAACATTCATGGACAAATCACAAAAAATGTAACACGTGACAGTTTGTTAAACAGTAAAAATATGGGAGTTTCTCTCATTGTAGGAGGGGGAAGGGGGGATAAATTTTTAAACAATTATCCCTTGTTTCGAATTCCCCCAATTGTTCAGGATCTGTCCTTTTTCCTCTCCGGTCTGTCCTTTTTCCGTCCGTCTTTCGGGCTGGCGCGCCGGCATACGTTACGTACTCGTACTCGTAGTCTATGTGGAGTTTCAAAATCAGGTAAAAATATCGGTATGTTGTTTTAATTAGGTAAAAATAGATGGTTCTCATAGTTTTTGGGGTGTTTAAAATTAGCTTTTTTTTGCAGAAGCTGATCTCCACAACCAGACACCACTCAGTACGTAATCTTACTGTGAATAGAACCTGTAACAGCATAGGTACCGTAGATTTTCAGGCGTTGGCAGATATGCTCAGAATTACTGGGCGGTGTCTGGTCGTGTGGAGTTCCAGCTTCTGCAAAAATTGCCATGCGCGAAACGCAGGGAACGCAAGTAAAATTTAGGCACGGTGCTGGATCTTTTTCGATGAAGGGAAGGGAACTCCAAAATCAGAGGTGTCAGAACTCGTTCGAAGAAAACAATAAAAATGTTGTGACCACTGGGCCTTGTGACCACGACGAGTAAAAAAATTTATTATCCCAACGGTCAACCACCTAAAAACCGTAGGATACCACCGGTACGTCCAGTACACAAACAAACGCGATCCACGATCGTTCCATCCTTTAGTCACCCCATCTGCTTCTGCTTCACTTGCTGCATCACGACACAAAAAGAGGAGTTGCACCAAGATACGGTACACAACCCAGAAAGACCGCAAGGCAAGATACACACTCCGGCCCGGCAAGACGAGAAAAATCACAAAACCGCACACCACTGCACAACACCACACCACTGCACAACACCACACCACTGCACAACACCACAACACACCAACGCAACACAACGCAACACAACACAACACAACACAACAACATGTCTCTGATCACGGCTTCCATCGTGGTGGCCGTCCTGGCAGTAGTCATCGTCGCCACCTACACGTTCTTGAAGGCGTGGGCGGAATCCGCCTACGACTTTTACAAGAACGACCCGCCCTCGAACTGCGACATCGACTCGTTCGTCAGCACGTCCGAGTATAACTCGAACCCACCCAACAAGCTCAAGGTTTCCCTCATGCACAAGATTCAGTGCCGCGGGCTGAAGGGTCGGGTGGCCCGGACCACTCCCGTGGAACTCGTCTGCACCAAGTCGCCCCACGTCGACGGATTGTACGTGAGCCGACAGGCCCCGTCGGAGGGGGGGACCCTCGCGTCCGAACCCACCGTTCCCATCGAGGAGGTGATGAAACTCAAACAACCGGGACACGAAGACAAATCGCCGGTGATCGTCGCAACGATCCGGATGGGATTCGGTCACCACCGCATCGCCTACTCGGCGTGTTCCTGGGCCATGGAACAGGGCCACACCACCATCTTTCACGACTTTTTGAACATCGAGAGCGAGGAGGCCGAGCTCATCAAGACCCTCGATCACCTGTACTCGAAATTCTCCCGCCTGGCGACGGAACTCGGCAGCTACGCGGAATCGGCGTGGGGCAAGACCATGAAGACCGGCGACGCCGATGCCCTCCGGGCCGCCGCGCTGACGGGGGCGCAGCTCCAGCCGCTCCTCAAAACATTTCCCAAGGACACGCCCATTGTGTGCACCCACCAGATCTGCGCCCTGGTCGCGGCCGCGGTGGGATTCACCAACGTGGTCAACCTGGTGGTCGACAACTTTCCCCAGTGGTTTCTAGTCGTCCCGAAGACACTCAACATCACACAGGGTGAGTTTGTTTGTTTGTTCGTTACTTCGTTTCGTTACTTCGTTTCGTTACTTCGTTTCGTTACTTAAAGTCACTTTCGGTCCGGTCGTCAACTCGTCCGTAGAATAAATGCGGAGCGAGGAACGTGCCACCCAAACCACTCACTCATTGCTCTTGTTTTGCATTTCTTTCTTTCCTTGTTGTTCCCTGGATCCAACTTTGCAGGTCCCGTCAATTATCAGAGCTATCTGAGAATGGGTGTTCCGGCTTCGGAATTGCGGCTGGCCGGACACTGGTGTCCCGCAGACCTGGTAGAAAATATCGAAACCGATTGCAATCGTCGCATTGCCAGAGCGAGAGACCCCGGCAACAAGCCACGCCGCTTGTTGATTCCCGTGGGTGGTGCCGGTGCGCAAAAGTCCTTCATCATCAACTTTATCGAGGCGGTCGAACCCTGGATCCGTCGCGGAAAACTGCAATTGTTCCTGAACGCCGGCGACCACAAACACATGAAAACCGCGTTCGTCGAGGTCCTGGACAAGGTGGGAATCTCCTACGATACCGTCGACAACACCCAGGGGGTCCGGGATTTCCAGTCCAAGCTGCTCGAACCCGATGCGGAACCCGACAAGGCCGTCACGCTCTTTGCCTTTGACGATTATTTCCCCGCGGTCGCCACCACCGATCTGCTCTGCCGCGTCGCCGATATCCTGACGTGCAAGCCGAGCGAGCTCGCCTTCTACCCCATCCCCAAACTGCACATTCGCCGCGTCGGGGATCACGAGGCCTATTCCGCGATCCGAGCCGCGGAGGTCAACGACGGAAGCCTGGAGGCCCGCGAGATCAGCGACGCGCTCCGATACCTGGAGTTGCTCTGTGACAGCAGCTGCGATTTGCTGCCGAGCTGGAACCAAGCCGTTATCGACAATCAAACCAAGCTGAACATGTACGACGGGTGCAAGAATGCCATAAAATGGGCGTGTAACGTATAATAATGAGAGACACGACACGGTACGGTACGATGCGAACCATCGTGCGCGTTGGCGAGGAACGGCGGTCGGCGTCATGCACGAGTAATTAATACGTACGATTATCCTATGCATCAATCGCAGTTGAAAAGCGAATGAACGAATGCAATCTCGATGTTGCCCACTATATATTACACATAGGTGTATTATAGTAACAAAAGGAAAAACAATTATAACACATTAACACAAGCATTTTGTTACACGCACAAGACAAATTTGCGCGAGGAACAGTTTGCTCTACAGAGCCGTTCGTTTTTGTTCGCAGATTGCCGTCGCCGGGGATATAGTACCATGATGCAAAACGTAGGTCCATTTTCTGCAAAGACCGAAGGCAGTATCGAGTGTGAGATCTTTACCGTACTGTACTTGAATTTCACAACTCTGCTGCCACCGACCCAAGTATGAGTTGGTGGATTGATTTCTTTGAAGTACAGTACAGTACAGTACACAGAGTCATAGTTAGGTACATGAATAGATCAGAAGTGCTCCTCATGGAATACTTGCACATTTGTTCGAAGCAACCAAAATAATGCAATATGGACTGACTCCCAAAACATGTTCCCTCTCCTTCACGTACGAAAGTTGAGCTTCTTTCTTTGCTTGTCTGTGTACAAACTGAAATAAAATTACGGAAACTGGCTTGCTATTGGAACAATTATCATATTCTCGTTACTTGTCATTGATTCTGCATTTGAGCGTTTGGGCTGCTGCTAGTGGTATCGGCATCTCACTGTACAACTAACTTCAAGATCAAGAACATTACTATTGGTATGCCTTTTTCTTCTTGTGTTCACTTGCCCATAGACAAGATGATATTTTTAGCTTCTCACTCAACAACACACTACTAGTAGAGGCAACCAGTTTGGAAAAGAACAAGCTACTATTCACTGGCATCTCAACCAGTTTCAATCTATTCACTACTTTGTCTCGGAATATATACCAGTACCGGTATAGTACGGTACTCGTATGCAAACATGATGGATTGACTTCGTACCTTTACCGTGCAGAGAAATGCAGGCAATCGAAGAAGTGTTTTGGTGCGGGAAACTTGCTATGGATTGTCAATCATCTCTCATTGATTTTATATGAATGGCCACAACTGTTGAATACAACGACGTGCGTACCGTAATTGGATCCATCCTTCCGGAATTGTTGATCTTCAATACTGCAATCGATCTCATTGGCCAAGAATATCATGCCCATCATCAAGTGCGAGGAGTATAGTTCGTAATTACCGATACGAGACTACTAGCATTGCTCCAGACTGAAGAACTCGGGTGACGATCATTATTTCGCTCCTTGACAACATCATAAGATACTTCAATAATGTGATGCCCATTATTACTACGAAGTATTGTTGTTAGTACTCCGTATTACGAAGTATTATTATTATTTATAGTTCCTACCGGTATCTCAAATGTTATTCTTCCTATCATGGTTGTTACAGTATGATATAATACTAACATTGTTATTCTTTTCCGATTATTCTTTTCCGATGACCTAAATAAGCGTTCTCATACCGGTAGATTACCGAGCATCGAATAATTAGCGCCCTCCAACTTTTTTCTCGCAACATCGATACCGATACGGTAGTACTATTCATATTACGGGTATTATGCGTTACTCCGTATTTGAAAAGTCAGTAATGGAACAACAGTCACCTCGACGATGTGTAAATCTTACCCACGAGCCAAATTAAGGAGGGGCCCTATTTCGGAACGTGGAATCAAAGCTTATGGTATGTGTCTATTACGTCGTGTGACGCATTTGAAAATAAAAGAATAGATTATTAGTTAAGTAAGGAGAACCCTATTCCGGAACAATATTTTCATATCTTCCCAAGTTGACACCGTGGTGTCTATTCCTGACAAAGACGGTCCGCGTTCGTACGAGTAAAGCGTCCGACTGACGTCTCTTGAAAAAAATATTGGTTTCCCAACTACAATTCCTACTGCGAGTACTCGTACCGGTACAGTAATCTCATACCTGGGGCCTTTTTTTATTTTGCTTTTGCGGCAACAAAACCCACCAATTTTCTTGGTTGGATGGTTGTTCGTTTGGGATTGAAAATACCGTACATCCGTTTCTACCTACCTACCTATCTTTTCCACCGCTGCTTCATCGTCCAATGAATCGATGGACCGTATAGTACGTACTGTACGACACAAAACTCAACTTCAACGATTCGGATAAGGTTACGGTAAGCATTGGCAACAATTACAAAAATCTGATCAGTTCCTGAAGAGAAGCTGATCGCGGTCAAGTGAAGTCGAGTTTAATGTTCTTGAGCGCATCGTGACGATCCATCCAATCCTTCTTTCTCTGCAGAATACGAAAGAAATAAGAAGCGATAAGCTCGCTCCGATATACAACACCGCTAGCAGCATGGTGCAAAGCTTGATCCAAAGGATTCGGGAAAACAAATTGGACGCCCTCTACTTATTCATAAATGAGTCTCTGCGTGATCGCAACAATTTCGATGTCTTTTTCAACGATTTGATGGTTGTTTTGCCGAACAACTGGAGCATCAATCGGGTCGAAATAGGGCACGAATTCTTGTCCCGAACTGTTTTGTCTCAGCAACAAGCAGGACAAGTGGAAGAAAACAACGACAACGACAACAACAACAACAACAATAACGACAACAACAACCAAAACGGAAATAGAGATGTTAACCAAGATGTCAACCAGACCAAACAGGATCAGCTCTTTCGAAACGTGTGTTCTCTGGAAAGTTTGCGATCCTTGATCATTTCCGACGGATACATTCCACGAAAGGACCACGGATTCGTTCAAACAAAGGCATTGCTGCGGAACTTGCCCCGCGCGAACAATTTACAATATTTGGATGTGCAGCGATTGAAGCTACGAATAACGAGTGATAGCATCGAAAATAACGATGCCATGTTGCTTGCGGAGTGCTTGAATTCGTTGAGGGATTCTCTGGAGGACCTCCGGCTCACGGCGATTTCTTTTTGTGATACCACAAAAACAACAAGAACTCCCTCAACGGTGACTACATCCGAAGGTTGGCAATTGTGCAGGTCTCAGAGTGCACCGGAAGAAGATCAAAGAAGGAGTAGGTATCCACTTGATTCAGCTATTCGGGTTTGTGGTGACATGGCAAACCTACAACTGTTGGCGATATCTTGTGCTACAGGATGTGGATGCAATTGCAACAACGGCGAAGATCCACAGCATCAAGAGCAAAATCAGCAGCGTCAAGATGGTGGCTTGAATCAATTAGCATTAGCACCAGGCGCTAGTGTTGCCAGCAGTAGCAACAGCTTATCGTCGTCGGCATCCTCATCGTCGTCACCGTCCCCTGCCATATCGAGTTGTTTGATATCCAGAGAAGTTCTGCTTCACTTGTGCCGATCGTCGACAACCCTTCAAGAACTTGCTCTGAGAAGAATGCGGATCGATGATGATACGTGCAAAACTCTGGCGAAAGCATTCGATCCACCGAAAAACAAGAAACACGGTCGTGGCTCTTCCTCCTCTTTGTTACCGTTGCCTGGCAGCAATGATGGTCACGACGAAAATGATGACGACGATGACAACGACAGCGACGCGAATAGTCATCATTCTCCATCGTTTTGGACGAGTTTGGATCTGCGGCAGAATCCGTTTATAGGGCACGAGGGCTACGAAGCAATCTTATCATCGCTCGAGCGGAACTACGATTTATGGTGCTCACTCATGGTGGTACGTTGACGATAGCGAGTTAGTTGGGGTTGTAGCGGTAGTTTCGCAGAACCCTCTCACCAGTTACTGACCTCCGATGCTGCTTCGTTCTTTCTTAACATCTATTGCGATATCATCATCCTGCGGATTTCGAAAACAGGATAACGAGTCGTTCCAATCAAAATTTAACGCGCTGATCGAATTGAATCAAGCGAATCGCGGGGCCTTGGTGCGGTCTCCGACACCCGAGAAACTCGCTGTCTTCTTGGATCGCTTGAAAGACGATCCAACAGCACTCTGGTATTTTTTGACCATACACAGAGACGCTATACTTCTTCCCCTCATGAGTTTTTTGAAATGGAAGAGTGCCTTGATTGCCAGAAGGCGAGCTGGAGCAGAACCAGCAGTAGGAAACCATCAGCAGCAGCAGCAGCAACAACAACAGCAGCAGCAGCAGCTACTACTACCAGTTGGTCAGAAAAGAGCATTCGATGAGTCACTAATATCCGAACCGCTACCCGGCGAGACCAACGCAGCAGCAGCAGCAGCAGCAGCAACAAACATCAAGAACGACGATCAACATCAGTATTTGGATAGCAACGGTCAGACCGTCGTGAAACGGCCCAGGCAAACTTGAGATTTATCATGATGCTACCCACCGTGAGGTGAGGAGAGCGCACCATTTCTGAGAAGCTGAAATCAATCACGCGTACGGTATTGATACCATGAAGTACAGTAGTACAAAGTACAGTAACTGGCTTCCTTCTCGAAAAATCGCGAGCATGTGTCTACCAATTCAGTAGGATGGTTGAAATCGCACCGAAAGGGGGGAGTGAGGGAGGGGGTCTTTACAGCTTTCACCTCTCCAAAACCAAGTCGAATCGATGATCATCCTTCATTTCTTTATTAAACCAAAACTGCGCACACACTCGCGTCAAAATCCATTTTTCCTTCTAATTTTCCACCTAATAGTACGCTTCAAATTACGCTTCTCAATACGAAGTACTCCGTACTTTACAACTACTAAGTTACTTGCATTTCTTGATTATTGCATTATTTAATTTATGATTTGGATCAGATCGATTTCAAACTTATACACCGGAGTACTTCGTACCAGGTATTGACTTCCAAAATAAGGACATGTTGCTTTTGACGGAAAAATATAAAATGGCACGAAGCATATCCTCTCCCCCTGCCCATGTACTTCGTAATATATAGTGTTCAACATTCAAGATTGAGTATCATTTTTTCCTTGTTGTTGAAGAAGATGACGAAGAATGAGCAGCATATGCTGTAACAACGGTGTTCTTGTTAATACTGCTGGTACTTGAACTAGTATTGCTGTCATTGACATGAATGTTTGTTCCAAGACCGTCCCCACCAAACGGTAGAGGGATTGGATGGGACTCCTGCCGACAAAGGCAAGGAAGATTCATTGAGAGCTACTGCTGGGTAACCACAGAAGCAAGACAGCATGGTATGTTTGGCTTAAGTAAAATCAACTATGTAGTACAACTCACCAGTTCTTGTTGTTCTAGAAAGGGTTCCCGTCAGCAGTGCATGCTGTGTTTCACCTGCTTGTGGTGCAGCATACATGTAGTAGTACATGACAATCTGGCTCGTATTTGGATTCCAAAGGAAGCCCCCCTGGTAGTCTTGTTGAATTATATTCCCGCTACTCATTGCTGTACCAATGGTCTTCAAGTTGGTGGATGTGAACCACCATGCATGGCATGATACTCAATACCTTGTATTGTAGTACTATAAAGTGAACTGATTGTCCTTGTTGAAAGCTCCTAAAATCTCAGTCTCCTGTGTTGGACAACTGAACTGTACCATAACTTCATTCTTGTACTATGTGCAAGAAGTGCTAAGGTACTAGGAACACACTGTTGGAACAACAACATTAACTCTTCTGAGATGTACTGCTGCATGATCTCCCTGTCTCACAAAATGTGGTACCAAAACTACTATTGGGCAATACTGCAGTACATGTCATCATCTTGGTTGTAGCGCCCACACTGTAACCAATAGATTGTAAACGTATGCTGACTTGAAGAAGTTCTGAGCTTCATATTAAATTTAATACCCTTTGTGTACCTCTTAAATACTAGCATCATGATATGTTTTGTCTTCTCAATGATGTTTCATATATTATGAAGAAGCATGTGCTCTACTGAACTCCATTTGGTGCTTTTTCTTTTGGTAGTTGTATATGGTCACAATTCTGGGTTGAAAGCTGCTGTTAAGACACCTCTCCATCACATGGCTTCTTTCACAGGGATGTTGTTCCTTGTTGATAATTTTTTGTCTTTGCACACTGATCATCCTCCCAGTTGGATCTCTCTGATGAAAATGAGTACTTGAAAAAATCTGCTCTACAGGTGTATGCATCCAGCCATACCGCACCCCACAAAGATTAAGGAAAGGATTCTACATTGTTGTTGTTGTTTAGTAGTACTACTAGTACCGGTGCTGCTGCTAATACTACTACTAGTAGTAGTAGTGGTACTAATAGTAGTATGCTCATGATGTGCCTTGATTGATATTCTTGATGATGAGATTACTAGAAGCAGGGTTGCTTGTTGGTTGAAGGCCTTGGAGTAATAAATAATTAGTCTGCAGGTTAAGACGATCTGTCTAGTTGTGGTGACAAGGAGGGAGTTTGAGATGCTCATAAGCTACAACATGATGTCTGTAGCCTCTCATTGCTGTTATTGAGAGGGTGTACCGGTACTACTACAATGCTAAGATTTCTTTTATTCACTAGTAGCTACTACTAGGGATTCATCCTCACAAACGACATCCGCAACAATTTCTTCTTATTTTTGTTGAAATTGGTTTCAGAAAAACGGATGACGCAGAAAATGATATTGTTGATTTTCCGAATCACAATAGTGTACCGGTACGTACGGTAACACAAGATTGCCCTGATCAGTGACTAAGATTACGGGACGGCCTCGTTCAACATTCAAGAACGATTGCGAAAGTGAGGGCGGTCAACGCTTTCTTACATCGGACACAGAACCGGCATACCGGTAGCTGTCATGGCACTGTAGTATAGAATACTTTCAAGTCAGGAGCAAAAACCGCCGGAAACGATAGTGGAGAAAATGGGGAGGACGAGAATGTTGAATCGTTTCACAATTGTCATTGCTCTCGCGATATCAACGGCATGTATCGAATATTACGCTGCCGATGCTTTCGCAGCATCACCGATATTCGAATCAACAGCGACGAAACCGAATGCAGCAAAGCCTTTTACGCCGTGGAGGGTGTGTGTTCCCAAGCATGCTTCGAATTCGTGCCTGCCGTTGTCCCTTTCCCGGGAAACGATATCATCGAACAAAACCGCCGCAACTCCTTCTGCAGTTGATCCAACGAGGCCCGATTCCGATTTGGTTCCAAAGCGCTCGAACCATGCCGATAATTCTACGAAAGGATAAATTTTTCATCCGCCCCGCGCTGTTGGTAGACATGAATCGAGCGTCCAAGATATTGGCCGACGCATTCTTCAAAGGACCACAGACCAACTGGATTACGTATCAGTACGAAAAATTCGTCACGTATCTGAGTCTCGAAGCGAATTTTCCCAGGAGCCCGTGGCAACGATCCAGATACGAAATTTTTGTCGCGTGCGACGCAGACTCCGGAACCGTCGTGGGCATGGTCGGAAATCGACGCCCGCGGTATGACCGACGAACGAACCTCTAGGGTTTACGAACAATCGGGTGGGAGTGCCTACATGTGCAATCTTGCAGTTGACGAAAAGCAGCGGCGAAAGGGAATTGCTACGTCTTTGGTGGACGAATGCGAACGCCAGGTTCGGAACTGGTACGCCGAAGACCAGAGAAAGGAACAGAGGAACAGCGACAGCGACAGCAACACCAACATCGAGTCCAATTTGAAAAACGATGTGATATACTATACCAAGAACGATATAATCAATGACATATTTGGGAACGAAAACGGCAACAGAATGACAAAAACAATGAATAACAAAATGAGCCAAAGCGTTTGTTTGAAAGTTCGAGAGTCAGACGAAGCTGCCGTTCAGATGTACACAAAGCTAGGAATATTCCACAGTTTCTCAGGAAGTTGCCGAAAATGCTAACAAAATGAGAGGGAATATTTTGTTGATGAAAAAGAGTTTGTCATAAGTTGCATTTCTTGGACTAGTCACAGTCGGTTATAATATAAGATTAAAATATGTCTGCCGAGATATTGTGAAGTTACTGACACGTAGTGCCGTTCCATTTACTCACCAAGCCCAACAATAGAACCTACCGTAGGGCAGAAGAGATAAATAATAATCATAGTCGTCAAACGTGAGGATGTTAGATTTTCTAATTTTTCTACTATTTACGTATTCTTAATAATAATATGTATTTTATTGAGATTCATTTTCAATTTTGTTTGTTTGTTTTTTCCGCATCAAGTAACCAAGTGCGGTCATGAGCAATCCATTTTGGCGACTTTCAAAATCACCATTAGAGTGAAAATGACTTTTAGATCGAACTGATTTCTACCGTGGCGTAACGATTGAATCCCGCTGTTCTTTGTGACAACATAGGTTCATTTGTTTACGGTTTACGGTTCTTCAGAATCTAGAGGTAGAGGATAAACAGGGCAATTGCCCCTGCTTGCCTTCTCTCCGGTTACGGAGTTAAAAATGTAAATCGCATACATAATGAGCATTGTTCCAAAGAGAAATATGCTGTCAAGACACGTCAAAAATTCAGACCATTTGTTCGAACCTCTCCGTCTTGGCCACGTGATTTGTCGGCACATTATGGACATTTCCTCCATGTCGTCACCGAAAAACCCCTTCTCGATTAGTGCGTAAAACACATCATCGATATCTTGCAAGAAATGCAGCGCTGCAAAATTCAAAAACACAGCCAAAACACCATCGGTTTGCATCATCACAAGGAAGTTCACAGTGAGTGAAAGGAGTCCATCAATTGATCGCAAAAAGTTTGCCAAGATATATTTGTTTTTTGTCGCATGCTCGGATATTTCAAGAACATCGGTGCTGTACCGAGCGTTTGCTAAACCAGCAAAAACTGCCGTCAAATCATCTTGCATCGCAACAGCAACAGGAATCAAGGAAAAATTTCACAATAAGTGCAAGATATTCGGAGCATCTAAAGCCGTATTCAAAGTCGATGTCCAGTATTAGACAAGTATACACGACAAACTTGATGAGGATGACTGCAACCGCAACCGCGAATGACAACGAGCGCACCGGAGCGGCGGTAATGAATGCGTAAACGTCTTCCGCCAAGTCATAGCTCCCCTTTTCTTTGAAGGACTGCATTTGCGCAAGAAAGACCGATTCCCTCGAAAAGGGTAATTGGGAGACCTCGCTAAATCTATGTCCGTCTCCCCCTTGCATCGTCGTGGACATTTGGGGATGCAATCCTTTGAATTGTTCAGAATCAAAGTCATACTCTGAATCATCGTCAATGGTTTCTAGGGGACCCGAGGGATTGTTGGTCGACGTCATGGCGTTCGAATAGAGATAGCTAATGACTAGTGCGTTTTTTGCTTCTTGTGCGATAAAGGGTAAATGAAAATTCGGGAGTTTATCTACCTCCGATGAGACTCGGAGTTCAAATACTGTGTGTGTGTTTTTTTTGCGCTGCCAGGAAACAAAGAAGGAAACTCGTCGCGCATTGAGAGACTGATTTGACACCATCTCATCACACGGTCATCACCATTCGGAGCGATCGGAGGAATCTTGAATTCGGCCAGATTTTCCATCGGATCTCGTCAACACGATTAATCGACTTGGCAGGTGACCAAACCGTTATTGATGCCGGGTTTACATAATAATTACACACGACAAAATAGCTATTGCTATTAAAGCATTCTTGTATCAATTAAGCGCAACAAAATGCACTCGCGAAAAAAATAGCTCGTACGGAGTACAAGCTTTTTAACGTGGGTTCAAGTGTCACTATTGTCCCTATTACCGGTAAGATCTTACGTACCGTACCGGTACTTCCACTTCGACAAGATTAATAATAGTGCCTCATTCGGCATATATGCTAACTTTAACCGTTTTCGATTACTGCCGTGCGAATTTCTAGTGAAGTCCCGTGGAAAGGTCATGAAAGTGATAATAATAATATTATTATAATGATAATGAGAAAAGAAAAAAATTGAATACAATGACACTAAATTTGGTATAGCACATAAGTACCGTATAGGAAAATGCCGTATCATCTTCTATTGCCGTTGCCGAGGACTTATCCCAGATAAATAATGCAGCTCAATGATGCATGTGTTTTTTTTTTTACTGTACCGGCATTATCACGATGAATCGAATTATGAGAAGGGTCAGAAGAACTGCACTGATAACCGTTAGCAATACCACGGTACTGCAATTATTTGTGCTTTTGATGTTAGACTTTCTTTCATTGAGTTGCACAGAACCGCACTGTCTATTCCTTCGTTAAAGGACGTAACAACGCTATTCGACGCACCAATCATTGACCCAATCCAGTATTGCATCACTTATTTCCATTTTACACTGGTGGTTTTGTCACGCTTTTCAGAAATTGCATAGCTGCGCCCGGAGATTGATGGCCGTTGACAAATATCATCGGGTGTCTGCCGCTTTCGTGGTCGGCACTTCCTTTCGTGCTCGGAACCCGAAATAGAAATAAGGTTGGCACCATGACTCAGTCGCATCAGTGGTGTGTAGTACAACAGTCGCCGATGTTTGACCTCTTCCGATATCCCCAAATTCTGCCACTCCCGTGTAAAACCACAATCATACCACCATGTGTAGCACGCGGTATCTGTTGGATCATCTTTTCCGTCCCATTTGGGATGATCCTTGCCGTCGTCACAGCACATGTCCACATCGCCATCTAAATCCATTATATCCTTCAATTTTCCTGTTGCGGGCAGAAGATCTGTTGCACCATTGTACTTTGTTTGGTCGGGTGCGATCAAATCAGATTCGTGAGTGATAGGTTGAATGCGGTGAGGCATCAATACACGACCGCGTTCCAGTGCTTTGTGTATAGCCGGGAGGGACGGAATTCTCGTTTGTAGGATGAGATCGGGCTCGGTGAAATAAACATACTTCCAATAGCTTTTATCGCGCAGGGTTCCCAACCACTCGTCCGTCTTCATTTGGTTGTCTAAATTTCCCTTGAGCGCTTCCTGCAAGCCGTAAAGCGTGGCTCTCGGTCTATTTACGTCTTCGTATTCGGCTTTGTACCACGTCTCGTTCGTTATCTGCGCATATCCAAACTCTGTTGTTACGATGTGATCTTCCTCTAACGCTGCGTATTGCTCTCCGATCAAGTCGAAGGTCGCGTGTGCAAAGTCCTCGTCGGCTTCATCCATTCCTGTAACCACAATCCGTCCAATGCCCACTCGTATCAAGGATGCGATGGTAGCGCCGAGGGTCATCACTGTCAGATTTTTGCCTCGTTGATATGAGGTAGGTGAGTCGAGCTTGATAATTGCACCGTGAGAGATGACAGCAATGGTATTGTGCAGTAATGGCATTTCTGATTTCGTTTTCAGCATTGACTTGAGAGCCTTGGTCTTTGCCGGAGTTTCCTGGATGTACTTTAACAGGTTGCCTGTTATTTTATCAATAGCAACACTATTGTGGTGCGGAGCGAGGACGTCTAGTTTTTTGCACCACTTACTCAAATGTTCGACGGCGAAATCGAACCAATCGACTGTCATTCGAACATCCTTTTTGTTCTCGTAGAAGACCCGGTGACTCGCATCCTCGAGGTTGCCCATGCTTTCTATGCTCAGATCTAGAAAGGGCTCGACGGGTTGCAGCCATGATCCGGAATAATAATAGTCCTGGACGGCTGTGCGATCCATCCAATACACAGTTCGTCGAGAAGACTCGCTGCCGTCGTTGTCTCCTTCGTCGTTCTCTACATCGTCCGAGTAGGAGTATTTGTAAGTACTGGTGACCGTTTTGGCTTCGGCTTCGGCTTTGTCGTCGTTTTCGGCTTTGTCTTTTGATACGATTTCATTCGTATCAGATGTGTCTTCCTTTGCTACTGCGTGTGCAACATTCTTGGTCGCCTTCTCTGTGTTTCCTTTGAGGTTGGCGCTTTTCGGCTTCTTTCGAATCGTGTCATACATGACAACTATTTGAAACATAGCCAGGCACATCAGGACACAGCGAACAGATCTAGAATCAAACACAAACCGCCTCATCGTCATCGTATATTGGTTCCAGATGCAAACCCCTTTTATCGTAGCAGAAAAGTCAAATCAACGCCTGCTTTTGATTACGGAGTACTTCAGTACCATTGTCTCCCCGCATGATCTAAGGGAAAGAATAATGCCAAACGACGTTCGAGACTCGGGAAACCTAGCAGACACTGAGACACCCGCTTGTACGACTACGGTACGGTACGAGTACAATACGGTATGTTTTGCAAACGGGACTCGTACGTTGTGAGACTCCATTTGACCAAAATTTTGATTTTCCAAAATAACCGTTTCACTAACGCGCACCTTTTTTACCGGTACGAGTTTAGTTGCTAATGCCACTCGGACACGTAGAAAGTGTACCAGAATCTACAGAGCGTCAGCGGGTATCATTAACCACTAAATCTTAACCTGTCCGCGCAGCATTCCTACGGCAAAAACACTACCAAAAATTACCACAGAGGTGCGAAAACAGCGCCCGATGAATTTAAAAAACATGTGAATCGTTACTACCCTATGCTATTAGTAGTGTGCTCATTCCTCCCAAACCGTTGGAGTAAATAAGCTACAAATACATCGATGAAGAGCCCTTAATGTGGGGATTCATTTGCCTGTGC
The DNA here is from genome assembly GCA_037355745.1 of Pseudo-nitzschia multiseries. Taxonomy (NCBI): domain Eukaryota; phylum Bacillariophyta; class Bacillariophyceae; order Bacillariales; family Bacillariaceae; genus Pseudo-nitzschia; species Pseudo-nitzschia multiseries. Next base: position 24,252,957 of record CM074783.1, read on the forward strand.
TACCAACTTTTTGGAGTTTCTATAGCCTGAGATACAATACCATGGACAGGTGCTTGTTGGGCAGTTTTTAGCTTAGTGTGTAAAATAACACGTGAAAAAAGAGGCTCATAACCAGTCTTTTAAAATTGAGTGGTATTAGCAACTAAACTCGTAGTGGTGTGGTATTCCAAACCCTCACGATTGAAATTGAAATTACCCACGATTCAAGAAAAACTGAAAAGCAATGCCACACGAGCTGGTCTTCAATATTGAACACTGGATGAAGAACATATCCAACTTCTCTATGTGCAATGTACGTTGAATTCTAATTCAACGCCTGTTTACTGCTATAAGCTAGCCGCAACGGCACCTCGGAGAAGTTGTCAGAGCAAGCTCACAATCTTAGTTTTTAACCAATATATAGTAAGCATTAATTTAGTACCTTCATTTCGAGGCATACGACACTGTTTAAACAGTCAAAAAACTGCTTCGCCCTACAACTACTACTACTTCAAATACTTGAGTAAACACTACGACAACTGCCAACAAGCAACCAACTGATCCTACCGATTGTCCAGTAAGAACAAGAGGAATACAATGTCAAGCTACTACTCCATAGTACCTTTCAAATTTGACTTTGATCAAGAAACCATTGACAAGGTAGAATTCAAGAACACACATGAATTCAATGGAGTTCATGAAGTAACCAAGCTCAAGATTCCCCTTATTACTGCAGGATCAACCAAACTACAAATTCTTTTTACCATCAACGAAGTTCATGCAATCCAAGAGGACCCTTGATCGAACTACAGGTCCAAGATTGTATGACAAGTTTGTAGACCTCCTCAGGGACTACACCGACAAGAGTTGGTGGAATAACTACATATCAACCAATGTTCTGCAAAGAACTGTGGACAACTTCCAAACCACAGTGGAAGAATTTGTCAACTACAAGTTTGACAACAACCTTGATGCATACCAAAACCATAGAAGATTCCTCACCAATATCAAGAAAACAACCACCATGACCGAACACCAATTCGTTAGCCCAAGTCAACTTCCACATCAATGTCATCCTTCCACTGCTTCCCGGACACCCGCCAGAGGATGCAGAGATCAAGGAGAGAGTTCAAGAATCTAATCTTCGAATTCATGCCCGACGATTGGGAGTACACCTATCAGCAACACCACTCTCCCCACAGAGATTCCCTCTCTGAAATGATGATTAGATTTGAGAGATACCAGTATGCACAGAATCGCAAATAGAAATCAGATAATCCATCCCAAAACAGCAATAACAACAGGAACAATGGCAACAACAATCGAAACAACAATAACCGGCGCAATCGTAACAACTGAAACAACAACGGAAATAACCAAAACCGGCAACAACACAACAACAACAACAACAACCAACGCAACAACAACCAAAGCAACAACAACAACAGCAAAGGACCAATCAGAATATCCAACGACTCACCATGTCCAATCCATCCTGGCACTAACCACACTTGGGGCCAATGCTACACCAATAAATATGGAAACAACTCCAATCAGTCCAACAACAGCAACAGGGACAATACCGACTCGCATGTGAATGATCACAGTTCCAACAGCAATCAATCCACCAACTCCTCTTCCCATGGGAGCCATTCAAATGAATCTGAACAACACATGTGTGACTTTATCAATGAACCAGAAGAAACCATTCCATCAACCCCTTGGCCTGATCTCTTCCATGTAGATATAGATGTGGACAAAGAATATTATAACTCCAATCTTCAGAGATTTCCCACAGAAAACCTCGATTCTGACAACAACAAGCAAGATGTTGCTCCCAGCAACACTGACGTCGACCTTGCTTTAACCACAGTAAGTGTCTGCAACTCCATCAATGGATCCCCTGACAAGTACTACTTGAAAACCCTCTTCGATTCCGGATCCACAGACAACCTCATTGTAGAAACATCGATTCCCTCTGGGGTCAAGAAGCACCTTCTAGACCAACCAATCCAAATGCAAACAACAAACGGCAAAACCACTTGCAACCACTATGTAACCTTGGAGAACACCATGTTTCCAGAGCTATCCTACTCCATGAAAGTCCTGAAAATCAAGTGCTTTGTTGTCACCCAGAATATCAACTATCATCTCCTCATTGGCAGAAGAACCATGAGAGACCTTGGAATGAAGATGGACTTCGAAACCTGCACCATAGAATGGTATGAAAAGACAATGGACTTCCATCCTCAAAATTACTTTGACAACAAGGCCTTGCTCCACAAGGTCATATCTGCAGAACCCCATGCTGTAGCAGAAAGCTACTCCAACCAAGCCATCCAACAATCTTACGTAGATGGCACCTCCACGTATGAGAAATCCGACCTCCACAAGTTGGTCAGTGAACAAACTCATCTCTCGAACGATGAGAAACAAGCCTTATTACCAATCTTACTCCAAAATGAAGAACTTTTCGAAGGCTTGAATGACAAGGAATTAGGCATTTTCCCTAATCAAGAGTTCCACATTGAGCTCCAGCAAAATGTAACTCCATTTCATGTGAAACAACCATATCCCATTCCAATCCACCAACATGAGGCCGTGAAGAAAGAAATCAAATGACAAGTGAAGCTAGGCATCCTAGAATGGTGCTATGCCACAGAATGGGGAATGCCAACCTTTGTAGTGCCAAAACCAAATGGCTCCTGCCGGCTTATCAGTGACTTCAGAGAACTCAACAAAGTAACCAAAAAGCTCCACTATCCTCTTCCAAAACTCCAAGACATCTTCCACCGAAGAAGAGGCTTCAAATATGTGACCCTTATTGATGTCAGCATGCAGTTCCATACCTTCAAACTTGATGAAGCCTCCACTTGGCTCTGTGTCCTTGTTACGCCATTTGGAAAATTCAGGCTCCTCCGATTGCCAATGGGCTTTCTCAACTCTCCAAGCTGGGCCCAAGGCTGTATGGAACAGATGCTCCTCCACCTCAAGGATATCGAAGTATATATTGATGATATTGGAATCTTCTCTGACACCCTCGATTCCCATTGTAAGTTGGTCTCCTCTGTCCTCTCCTTACTCAAGGCTCACAACTTCTTGGTCAAGCCCTCCAAGTGCCACTGGTTTCAATCGCAAGCGCCTTCTTGGCTTGGCCACATTATCTCCAGAGACGGCATCTGACCAAACCCCAACAATATATCTCCTATCCTGAACCTACTAGCCTTTCCCTCAACGACAACCCAACTTTGATCCTTTGTTGGGATGATCAACTTCTACCACAACTTCTACCCAAAATGCGCAGAAGTCCTTGCTCCACTTACAGATCTCTCTGGAAGATCCAAAGGCAAACTCACTTCAACTCCCAAGCTCATCAAAGCCTTCATCAAAGCCAAAGCTCTCATTGCCCAAGATATTCTTCTTGCCTTCCCAGATCCAAACAAACCCTTCCACATCTACACCGATGCTTCAGATTACCAACTTGGGGCTGTTGTTTGTCAAGATGACAAGATTATTCTCTGCTTCTCTCGAAAACTCAACTCTGCCCAACACAAATACCCAACGATTGACAAAGAGATGCTCTGAGTTGTAGAAGTCTTCAAGGAATTCCGTACCATTCTTTGGGGTGCTGAAATTGCTGTGTACACCCACCACATCAACCTTACTCACCAAAACCTCACAAGCCATTGCATTATGACTTGGAGAATGATCCTTGAAGTATTTCCCCCAGTATTCAAATATATCAAAGGCAAAGATAACGTCATTGCTGACGCGTTCTCCAGACTCCCCCTCCAGCAAGACTCTCCAGAGGAAAAGAAGAAATCCCCAACGCCACCTCCTGATCCAACGGATGATGTTTGGCATTCAGACATTGCTCCATACTCAACTCCAACTCCCGACCCAAAGGACGATGTTCTCTCCCTTTCCGAATTGTTTCTTAACTACCCAGAAGATGGTCCCCATGTACCCCTTAGCCTTCAACCAACTCGCCCAAGACCAAGCAGCCAGTATAGAGATCACTACCAATCCTCGGTACACAATCAAAAACTTCAACGGCACCAACTTGCGAATTGTTGAATCCAACGGTCCAAAGAAAATTGTACTCCCTCCAGACCGAGTACATGCCACAATCAAATATTACCATCATGTGCTTGGCCATGCCGGCGCAGAACAATTGTATTGAACCATTAACCAATTTGTATGTGCTCTGAACTTGAAAGACCAAATCAATTCCTTCTGTCGCTCCTGTGATGCTTGCCAAAGATACAAGAATAGCCACCAAAGCCATGGACAACTTCCAACCAAAGAACACCAGTACGTTCCTTGGGATACTATCGCAATTGATGGAGTCGGTCCCTGGAAAATAAAGATCCCTGGCCATGGAACTGTCTCCTTCAATGGCTTCACCATAATGGATATGTGCACCAATCTCCTCAAGATAATCCGAGCCCCACAAGTAAATCCAACCGGCCTCATGTCAGTCCATGCCCTTGACAATTGCTGGCTCTCCCAATATGCCAAACCAGTAAATTGCATCATCAATCAAGGAACCAACTTCATGAGCAATGACTTCCAACTCCATCTTGCCAACCTGGGAATCAAAGCCAAGGTTTGCTCTGTCCGCAACCCTCAATCCATTGCAGTACTTGAAAGGGTGCATGACACCATGAAATCAGCAATGCAAACTGAACTCAATACCAATCCTCCACAGACTCTTCAGGAAGCCACCGACATCATCGATAGTGTCTTTGCTTCCGCTCAGTTTGCTGTTAGATCAACCATAAACAAAACGTTTGGAATGACACCTGGTGCCCTCGTATTCCACAGAGATATGTTCCTCCCAATTCCTGTAATCACTGACTTGGCCATGGTCAGGAACAAACGACAGGCCCAGATAGATAAGAATGCCATGAAAGAGAATAGCCATGATTACCGTGTAGGAGACCAAATTATGACAAAAAGTGAAAAGCAAATTCCTGGGGCTTTCGAAGCAAGAAGCAAGGGCCCCTACACTATCCAGCAAATTCATACGAATGGTACAGTTTCCTTTCTCTTAGAAAACCATGTCATTCAATGGATGAATATTCGGAACCTAAAATCGTATCACACCAATTAAAAATTTCTTATCTAAGGAATACTGGTCGTACACGATTAACAAAATTCTGTGCCACCAATTGAAAATTTTATGAGAAGGAGAAGAGTGTGGTATTCCAAACCCTCACAATTGAAATTACCCACGATTCAAGAAAATCTGGAAAGCAATGCCACACGAGCCGGTCTTCAATATTGAACACTGGATGAAGAAGAACATATCCAAATTCTCTATGTGCAATGTACGTTGAATTCTAATTCAACACATGTTTACTGTTATAAGCTGGCTGCAACAGCTCCTCAGAGAAGTTGTCAGAGCAAGCTCACAATCTTAGTTTTTAACCAATATATAAGCATTAATTTAGTACCTTCATTTAGAGGCATACGACAAGAAGTGGGATCTAGAAGAATGCGTTTCTTTACTAAATTCCTTTCGTATCTAGCATACGGTAGTGGAGGTACGAATCTGGAATAATGAGACCTCGACAAGCTATCACTCACTACGTTCACTATGTTTGTGATAGCCTCAGTAGCCTACCTACTTGTAGTACTGGCTGTGACATGCTTGTAGTTCATAGGTGTGTTGGTGGGTTAAGCAATGCTAGAGGGGGATCCGGGAATTGCCAGCCTGTTGCTAGTTTGTCAGGCTGGGTCCAGTCCCGTGTTGCTTTGCCCACACACACCGGCGCACAGCTTTGGCTGTTAAGCCTTTTCTGCCATTGGGCCACGAGCCACAGGGTAGGAGCTGCCTGATGGACCCGGAGGGGGCACGAGGCAGCAAGGTTGGGGAGAAGCATCAGAGATGATTCAGAGAAGGAGATTCACCAGGATGGGAATCAAATCAGAGGGAGCTGCCGGGGGGGGGGGGGGGGGGGCTGCAGCCGGCACCCACTCTTCCAGCAGGAAGGAGTATGTTCCATTGTTGAACATTACAGAGGCAAGATTCTTGAAGATGGGGAGGGACTGCTGATGCAAGTATCTCATCATGCAGTCACTATGCCATCTTGCAAGGAGCTTGATGACATTATAGTCACATTTGCCCTGTAGCAGGGCCTTAGCCCCTCCAGCGCGCAGGGAGCAAGCAGAGATTGCAGCAGGGGAGATGCCAGTATGATAAAGGGTCTGGACATAGACCCTCATGGAGGAAGTGACAGTTGCAGCTCGTACTAGGGTTAACACCCCATTGTCAATGTAACTGGCAAGCTTGAGGGTTGGGCTGAAGGGGGAGCTGCTAGTGGGGCAGCAGCACCGTAGGTGAAGGACTTGGCGTGCGCACGCTGCAACAGGGCAGCAGAGGGAGTCACCACTCCTGGCATGAGCCACTATTTCCCCCTTGTCGCCATTCTTCTGTGTGGTGAAGGTGAGGGTAACAGAGGTAGCAGCGAGGAGCTCATGCATAGGGCTAGTGTGGTGGACAATGCGCGAGCCAAGGTAGAAGGAGACATCCTGGAGGAGGAATGCTTGGTCATCCCTGGTGGTACCGGTGTACTCACCAGGGCGCATACAGAAAAAGAAGGCTATGCAAATCATGTTGGCAATGGCCTGGCGTGTAGGGGAAGGGGACTCATGGTAGGCAAAATGAAGTGCATGCATGACAAGGGTGATGGGTACCAGTTTGACCCTGGAAGGGGCTGGGTCCAGCTTGGCATAGCCCTTGAACTGGGCCGTTAGCCTGAAGTCAAGACTGCCAGTGGAGTTGATTCTGGGATCTTTGGCCCCTAAACGGGCCAGTGTCTGGCCCACTGACCTGATGGTGTCTGATACTGTGCGAGATTGGAGGGGCTTGTGGCTACAGGACAGTCAGCCATCATGAAGCCGTGTTGCAAAGACTTGGAGGATGGGGATTGGATATTTAACAGATTGGAGGAGGGGGTTTAAGCGTTGAGACAAACAGAATTGAACCCATTGGTCCCAATGGACATCCTTTCTTCTGGCATAGAGCTCAGTGCTGACTGAAGCTTGCATGGTTTTCTCGATAGCGCTAAGGTCAGCACAGAAAGCATGGGAGGTCTGAGGGGGCATAAGATCCAGGGCAAGTCCTGTGGATAGGTGGTATTAAAAAGATGGAGCAAGGCAGTGTCAGAGAGCTCAGAGTATGAGAGGAGGTCGGCTAGCTGGTTGACTGGGCCTGGGATGTAGTCCCTGAGGGGGACATATTGGTGGAGCCTTTGGTGCAGGGCTTGGATTCTGAGGAGGTAAGCCACAGGCCCTGTGGTAGTGGTGGCGCCTCTCTGTTGCCAATAGACAGCTGCTGTGTTGTCATAGCAGTTTTGGGTGGTATGGGCCTGGACACAGGCCGCGTGGACGAGAATATCATTGTGGGCAATGGAACCAGCCAGTTCCAGGTTATTGTTGTTGATGGTGCCTTCAGGGTTGGCAAAGGAGACAAGCTGGGTGGGGACCCACTTCGGGAAGGGATACCTCCACATGATGGGCTGTATGGCGCCATTGGGGAGGGGCACAAAATGGATGCCCCCCATGCCAGACCCAGAGGCATCACAGGCGCCCATGGTGGCCGGGAAGGTATCTGGCACTAGCTCAGCAATGACTGTGGGCCTGTTGGAGAGGCCGTTGGCAAGCCATTGAAAGTCACGTAGAAAGCCGTGGACGTGTTTGGTGAGCCTGAGCTGCTGCCTGCCTGGCTCCTTGTGCCAGATGGCTTCTTGGAGGATGGAGAAAAGGCCAATGGAGCCAGGGATGGCCAGTGCCATGGACCGGAGTTCTCCAAGGACTTGGTGCCATTGCTTGATGGGGATGTGGCGCTGTGTGGGTACAATCGAGTGAAGAATCTCCTGTAGGCGTTCCACTTGATGGGGAGGAAGGTGGATAGTTTTGTTGATGGAATCGATGAGCCAGCCAAGGATGACCTTCTGGGTGGTCCAAGTAGCATCCCCTTTGAGCATTTTCTTGATGGAAGCTGGTTCCTGGCGGAAGAGGGTGTCGGTGGCATCCAATGGCCGGAAGACTTTGTCAAGAGACTGGAAGAGCACCCTCTTAACGGCTCGTCTGGTCCATTGGTTGCCTTGAGCAAGGCCACAGAAGTCATCCACATAGACATCCCAGTATCGAATGGACTTCTTGCTGGGTGTGGTGGTTTGGGCGGCCGTGGCAAGCACAGGCGAGCGTGTGGCCAGAGGAGCCGACGCTGTTTTCGGTGGGGCCGGCGCTGCCGAGGCTGACGAAAATGGGGCAAGTTGGTGAGGCTGCTGTTGCGCCTGAGGTTCCTCCGATGGGGCCGGTGCCTCTGAGAGTGTGTCCAGTTGATGAGGCTGGAGCTTGGCATGCGCGAGGCCGGTGGATAGAGTAGCATTGGCCAGGTCTGCAATGGTTTCTGTAAAAGCACAGAAGTTCGGTGGACTGGATTTCCACCCCATAGGGTTGGTGAGTGGGATGCCAATGAGGGGAGGCTCTCCCAGTTGGGAAGGAAACAGGACTCCCAGTTTAATGGTGTCTTCAGGCTGCAACTGGACTCGGTAGAAGCCATCGGCTTGATCGATCTTGGACATATAAACTGGACTGAACCTGGGGTTGGCGCGGTGCAGCTTGGTGAGGAGCTGGGGAAGTGTGCGGCCAAACTGCATGGCGTCTGCCGGAGCTAGAGGCATGGTGTCTTGGTTGACCTCAGAGTAGGTGTAGTCAGAGATCATGCAGGGTTGCCTCCCTTGTTGGGGGACGAGCCCCAGGGGGCCGAGCCAGAGGTCAGGGAGGTTGTGGATGAGGCTGGCAGGGAGGACAGTCCACTGTTGCTTGTCCATCATGTCTGCGCACTCCTCCCTCAGAAAGTCAATGCCTAGGTGCGAGGATTGGCGAGGCCCTCTGTGAATGGCTACTTGTAGTCGTGCCTTGTCCCAAGATGGACCAGCCATGTGGGCTGGAGTGCCTTCCTTTCCAAAATGGGCAAGGAGGGCAGCAGCCGGATGAGGAAGGGTGCCAACCTCTGGGTGGATGTCACCGTGCCCGCGAGAGTGCCTGATAAAGTCTTTCCAGCTAGTGCTTTTGTGGTAAAGGTTGATGGCTTTGTGGATGTGAGCGTCGAGCCTGTCGCGGGGGGTAATGGTGAGTGTATTCTGGAGGAAGGGCGCGAGCGTAGTCGGAAGTGGACCTCGCCTCCGGAACGGTTGGAGTGGGGGGGGGGGGGGGGCTGAAGGTGGCCGCATGGCGCAGGGGGAGGCGTTGCTGGGGTTTGGCAAGGCGTTCAGCACGTTGTTGGGTGGGGGGGCCAGCACGGTGCTGGGTGGTGGTGCCAGCGCGTGGCTGGTTGCCAGCACGTTGCTGGGGGGGGGGGGGGGGGGGTTGGCCAGCATGTTGCTGGGGGGGCTGGCCAGCACGTCGCTGGCTTGTGGGTCCAGCGCGTTGCCGGTGGCGGTGGAGATGCCCAGCACGTTGTTGGGGGGGTTAGCTAGCACATTGCTGGGGGGGGTGGAAGGGTGTTGGGGGTGGGTGCGAAACAGAGAAGCACATGTGATGGTGCGAGATGGCGAGGTGCAGGCAAAGGACGAGGTACAGAAAATGTGTGTTGGGGCTTACCTAATTCATGTGTGATGGGTAATTGCTGGTGAGGGAAGTGGTGGTTAGATGATGGGTGGATACTGATGGTCCCCTTGGCGAAGCGGGTGGGTAGGGGGGGGGGGGGGGGGGGGGGGGGGTCAGCGCCAAGTCGATGGCGCTTGCCGTGGCATTAAGCCGCATAGGCCTCTTGGCACCATTCCCAGAGCATATCTTGCTCTTTGACCGTGATATCGGAGTGGTCATAGAGGTGCCGGCAGCCTTTGAACCAGGAGCCTCTGATGTGCCAAGAGTGGCAGCGTTGTTTGCCATCTGGGCGAGTGAGTGGGCCTCTGCCCTTGGCTTATACGAATGCAAGGACTGCTTTCATCCTTTTATTCCGGATTCTCCTGGCTAGGGGATTGGATAAGTCTGCGAGTCTTGGATCTTGCTTGGGGTTCAGTAGCTGATCTGTGTCGGCGCTGGGTGACCACTTGCTGCCCCCGCTCCGGGCAGACTGCTAGAGGGCTCTCAAGGCGTCTACATTAGACACCTTCTGGAGCCAGTTGAGGTTCTAGGTCATTTGGAACCGGTGGACGTCTTCCCCAAAGTCTGGGGAAGGTAGTGTAGTGTCTGACTCCCATTGCTCTTCCAGCCATCCCCTAATTCTGACCTGGAAGTAGTACACCACTATAGCAGGAGTGATTCTGTCTCCTACTTCATCTGCAATGGCCCTTTGGAGGGGCCTCTGCTGCCATTCGAGTCTGGAGAGGCCTCTTTGGTAACACTTCACCACGTTGTGTGTGGCTCCCAAGAGTGTGGCCATGACAGCCAGGTAGCTTTTCAGCTGGGTGGTGGCTTTGGTCCAGTCCAAGGGAATGTAGGTCTTGGTCTTTTGCAGCTCCAGGGAGTCCTCCTTTAGAGAGAGGGAGTTGCCTTGGTTGGAGATCATGGTATCATATGCTGCCACATTGGCAGCTTCTTCATGTTCCCTCTTAAGCGTAGCGGCTGACCCCCCAGGGTGTGTGAAAGCAAGGGGGAGGATCCCATCAGCTACGTCAAAGGGGTCAGACCCGTAGAAGTTCTTGCAGTCTTGGAACCTCTTGAGTACAGCTGTAGTGACGAGTGGTGCTTGGATACCTAGGTTGAAGGCATCAGTGGCTACTTGGCTTTGGAGGACCATGTGGGTCTTCTCGTGTTTGCTCTTCTTGGCCCAGGCTGTGTAGATGGGGGGCAGCTCTGCTTCATTTGTTTTGCCACACAGGACGAGGAGTCTTTCAGTGTACAGGGCCTCTCAAGCTTCACTGACTGTGTGTAGCTTGGAGGATTCATGTCTTCTTTGGTCCATGTTCTCACTCAGTCTCAGTTGATGGTCCACAAGCGCCGTGACGGCTGCAGTGAGTGTTGGGTCAGCTGGAGCTGGGAGGCCTAGGCTTGGGAGGTCTCGGAGGAGGACATTCTTCTTCATGTAGGCGCGCAGGCTTGCCTCTGCTTGGAAGGATGGGCCTGGTTCCAGGAGTCCTCTGGCGCCAAGGATAGTGGTAGGTTGCATCCCCACTGCTCGTAGGGTGTCCAGAAGGGGTTTGCAGACATCTACCAGCCCTTGCTGGAGGATGTGAGGGTGCAGGACCTGGAAGGCTTGTTTGGGTGTGAGGCCTTGACACAACACCAGTGGGACGATTTCAAAGGGGAGAAAGAACACCTTGTGAGCCTGGAGCATCTCAGTGTGGGCAGTACCTTCAGGAATGGCCGGGATACAGTCTCGGTCTGGGTTCTGGGATATTGTGGCCTTGTGATGGGCCATTAGATATACTGGACTGGCTGCAGCATTGGACAGCAGGGCAGCATCCACCTGCACCAGCTCACACTCCTCCTGTCCTTCTACATCATCAATGTAGCCAAAGGAGTCGATTGCTGCTTGTTATTGTGAGCACTTTTTGTTTTGAGTATCGTATCGTAGAGTCCGTACCTTTGTTGGTGATGCAGGAGTGAGATCTTGCATACTCAAGGGTGTTCTCTGGTTCGTACGTCGTACGTTCCACGTGGCACTACCATTCCTTACATTCGGTTCGCTACATCAATTACGTATTGAGTGATTCCGACCAATGATAAAGTAATAAAAGACCAAAGTAATAAAACAATAATCGCGAGTGAACAGATTGAACAGATTTTTGGCGCACCCAACAGATGAATAGATTTTATTAACTATGCACACCAAGGGGATTTGGAATTCGGAATCCCTAAGTACAAAACAGTAACTGTCTGTTTAATCACTACCCGCGCCACCTTGTTGTCGGCGAAAAATACGGACGTTGTCGGCATCAAATTTGATAAAAAAACCAACAAAATAAAACGGTGACCGAAGTGCAAAATATTAACAGAGTAACAGAGATACGATTATTTTGATGATCGAGTCTTAGAATCAATCGCACCTCCACTACTTGGAAATCCTTAAGTGGTAAAAACAATATCACCTAAGGCTACAAACAAAAGAGGATAATCGGTTAGAAACAAGACATATCCAAAGACCTGACCAATAAGTGAACACTTGGAGTCCTTAAGTACATTTGAAATAATATACTTGATATCCCGTGAGGAAATAACTTATTACAATAAAGAAAACCAATACCAATTCCGAATGGGCCTCAGTTATCTACCTACTCTACAAACAAGCATATGCCCCATTGGATAAGAATATCTTAACCTTGTAAAGGACCAATACATCGAACGACTGATACAAAAAGACCGACACACGACACTAACACAGCAACAGTATCGGTACGATGAAGATGACAGTAACAAATAACCAGGGAAGATCTCTACCATGTAAAATATAGAGAGCCCCGATACAGTGAAATACACAGTAAAAATAAGAGTGTCTCTCTGAGCTCACATCTCTTTAAATTTAAAATATTCGTTATACCTATCCGGTCGATTTTTAGAGTAACAACAGGTTATAGAGCCCTTATAACTTACACTAACAAGTGTATACCTTAAGCTACCTCTCTCCGCCCCGTACAGCACCTCAACTTTCGGTTACAGCCAGAGTATACTTGGTACGGGACTCGCACGCCGGGGTGTATCAATAGACCTCCCTAACGTCTCTCTCTTTCCTTCTTTCTTCTCCTCCTTACTCGCGTATCAAGGGGTGTGTACAGATCCTGATCCTTCTACCAAGAATCTTCTTCTGTAATACACGACCAAGCATGCGTATCAAGGGGTGTATCTATTAAATTCATTTCGTGTCCAGAAGTACCAAAGCTACACGACGCACGTTATTCTATTTGTACGAATCAATGAGTCCCGTATCAACCAAGTAATGAATTCCCACGGCATATCGATTCCCACGGCGCATCGTTTCCCATCGCACATTAACGGTGAGCAATCTCTGTTTTCTAATATTGCCCTTGTTCTTTGGTGAGCAAACTTTGATTTTGGAAAGTATCACATGAGCTACGGGAGTAATTCCTGATCATAATGATAAACATATCATAGGATCTTCCTAAAGGAACGAGAGAAGAAAACCGTTGTTTTGTGCTTCTCACACAATATATATATATATATATATATATACATACGGATATATATGGTAAACGACTAATGCATGTACGGAAATAATCAGTGAGTAATCTCATCACTACGCAACAGCAGTTGCAACGCATTTCATCTCAATAAAAGAGATATCTTGCATTTTGGCAAGATTTCACTTTATCTCATACTTTTAACATTCAACTGATTTATATCCCAAAATTCACACTAGTTGCTACCAACTACCTGTAATCTACATTACTAAGGTCTGTCTCGCTGTATCTGAACAAGTTAACAGTAAGAAGAGATCTGGCGTTTCCATAGTCTTGCCTGTAGTCTGATTATCCGTTGTCGAAAGTATCCAATCACAATTGCTACACGTAGAGTACAATCGTTCGTGTACTAACACACTAACGCAGTGTTGCTGTTCTTCAGAAGCCTTAGAATCAGACTCTCAGCAGACCAGATTCAGAAGAAAAATAATAGATTAACAGTCGCAAGCTCTAAGGTGGCTTGCATAAAAAGAACAGGAAAGAAGGTGAACACAATACCTCCGCTGGCATATGCCAATCGCAAATCGTCTACGAAGTTGTTCCCTTTCACCATTTGATTCCTCCGACAAATTGGAATCATCTCGATCGAACATGCCTGCCAATCTCTCCGGTGGTGGTAACAATGCTGGAGATGGCGGCACCACAAACACAATCAGTCTTCCTAGTTTTGATGACCATGTGAAGTTGATACTTGTATCCATATTCCGCGTCACAAAGGAAGCAAATAGCTATCTGTGTGAAGCTCTCCAAGAAGGAGGATTACACGGATGGACGACTTTCCTTGATGCACTCGTCGAATATGGTTTTGCCCACGAACTTACCTACCTGGATACCAGTAGCGGACTGCCAACCCAACCTCACCGATCCATTCAATGAACCATTGAAGCACTTGCGGACTTCTCAAAGGAATTACGCAAGAGCGAAAAGGATTGGAGGGATGTAGGATCATATTCATACAAAACCTTCCGTGCCTTCCGTATGACATGTGCACTGCGTCTTCAAAACGAATCCATCCTGAATCCTCCAGCTCCTCCTCCAGGAACAAATAAGAACAAGTCCCCTCAACAAGTGAAGTACGAATCTTGGTGCCAAAAATCACGCGATGAAAAGTCGTTCATGCCCCTCACCAATAACTCAAGATTCGAACATCGGTTTCAAGGCAAAACTTGAGGCATACGGCATTGATACCTGAAACATTTCTCAATGAAACTTGGCCCCCTGCTGCACTGCAAGGCTACACACGTGACCTTTTCGTCAAACAATGTGCTTTCTTCTGGGTTCTTATGTTGGAAGTCTTCAAAAGCAACCTATCTGCGTCATGCGTTCACAGCCATTCCCTTACATGTAATGGACGGCAAGCATATTTTGATTTTGTGAACTTACATAGTGAATCAAAGGCCAAGGTATATGACAATTCGACTCAATTGCAAGCGCTACTTAAGTTGAACCTCCACAATTGGAAGGAATCCAATGTGAAGTTTATCACGCACTGGTTCGAAGAGTTGAACCACCTCAATAAGCTTCGTCCTCCCAACAAACCCCTTGAGTACCATACCGCAAAATCAACATTATGTCAAGCCTGCTATTCCAGCTTTCAACTAATCGAACAGTTTGCCAAGGTCAAAGACCCCGGTGGCCCGAATAGTACCGTCACGGATGTAGTAGCTGAAGCCGCTGCTATCCATAAACTCAAGATCACGCTCCTACTCGAGGCGACTCGCCTAGACTCTCAGTCCGCAATGTCTGCTCCAAAGTCCACAGTGCGTGCACATGTACACTACTTCTCCTCAGGATAAGGGCACAACTCTAGCGGCTATGCTCTCCCTATCAAATTTGAAGGTGACTATCAAGACTATGCGGTATTCAAGGCTGGATGTTCACCTGACCCTACCACATGCTTGCCTACTGGGATATGGAAGGCACTATCACGTCAAGACATGAAGAATTGGCTGAACTTTTCCCCCGAAGGCAAGAAAATAGTGGTCACATCGTTGCGGTCTGAATTGCTTCCAGGTGGTCAGCCGGACCCCAATGCCGTTAAACCCATCACCCGGAAGGCATATACACATGAACATTCTGTCACATTCCTTGAAGATGACACCTCAAACGGTGATAACCATACCAATGCTTCAGAGAATCTCCATCCGGCTGTGGAAAATGACCGTAGAGGCGTCTTCCATGCATCACTTGGTGTCTACAAGTCTCAGACTTCCTCCCCCAAGGATCAACGACCCCTCAAGTCTTCCGTGTCACCTGCTCACCCCGCCAGATTCCTTTCTGAGAATCCTGACATTCGATATAAAAGGGACGGTGACACTCTGGTACCCGTGGGAAAATCTTCCTATTCTGCCAATTTTCACCAACTGGTATAACCCCAAAGATGACTTAACCTTCCAACACAATAATCAAGTATCTTCATACACCTATCGTGCTCATAAGGCTACTGTTTCCAACCCCGGATTTACTATGGTCGACCGTGGTGCCAATGGTTGTATCATCGGTAATGATGCATGTCTCATCTCCAAGGATATCCCGCCCCGGTATGTAAATGTCACCGGCATCAACAATCACCAGGTACGGAATATTCCCATTGCAACATGTGGAGCGTATTCCGTCTCTAATAGAGGACCCATTATCCTCATTTTCAACAAATGTGCGTACACGGGAAGAGACCCTTCTATCCTGTCTTCTGGACAGCAGATGGAAGCATACTTCTCTACTGTCAATGACACATCCATCAAAGCAGGCGGTGGGCAAGTAATCACCACCTCCGATGGATACGCACTGCCTCTCAGCATTTGCCATGGCTTGCCATACCTTGCCATGCAAAAATATACCACTGATGAATTCGACACACTCCCACATGTTATCATGACATTGGATAAACATTGGGACCCATCCGTTCTCGATACCATTATCAGTGCTAAGGATGAAACCTTTCTTCAGAAGTATCCACCTCAGTCGCAGCAGCTTCCTTATCCAGAATACGACGAATACGCAAACCCACGTTGTCTTGAAGGCTTGGATATCTCTGTATCCCCTGGTTCGTCCACAGTTACATCACTCAGCTCGTACTCCAGTCATTGCACTCGATCACCCTTTCTCCCTATCAATGATAATGGAATCAACGACCGCTCCTTCTGGCTTACCCCTACCGATTATGTCCATCAGGAATGTCTCGCTCAATGTATTCCGCCTCCAATTTTTGATACGGTCCTTGCCTTTCCCACGGCCTGTACTGTTGATGATACACCCCGTGTCGCAACTATACCTTGTGAACGTTATCCCAACGAACATGATTACTTATCTCTGAAGCCTTCTTCTTTTGTTGGGTTTCTACAGATCGCATCAAAGCTACTTTTGAGAATTCAACGCATTATGGATCCTTAGCGGTTAGCCCCAATGGTAACCTCTTCAAGCGTTTTCATTCCCCTCAACTGGCAATGAATGTTCGACCATTCAATGACAACGTCTTGTCTGATGTCGTGTACTCCGATGTCCCAGCAATTGATGGCGGTTCCAAACTTGCCCAGATTTTCTTTGGTCATAAATCTCATATCATACATGTTGAAGAGATGCGCACCACTGGTGATTTCCTATCATGTTTCCAGAATTTTGTTCAAAAATGGGGCAGACCTCTCCGCCTCTTATGTGATCATGGAAACTACCAATCTAGCAAGAGGGTTCTCGATTATCTCAAGATGTTATGGATTGGACTTTGGCAGAGTGAACCCTATCACCAACACCAGAATCAATTTGAATGGCGTTATCAAACATTTAAGCATATTGTCAATCGTGTCATGGACTGCACGGGCACACCACCACATCTATGGTTGTTGTGCATGACATACGTCGCCGGACTCCTCAATGTTATTTCTGATCCTACTCTATCGGACAAACAACCGGTCTTCATTGCCACCAGTACCCTTGGTGATATAAGCGCGTATACCAGTTTCTTTTGGTTTGAACCCGTTTATTTCAAGACCAATGACTCCCCTTTCGGTACCCAGTCTACCAAACGCCTCCGTCATTTCATTGGCATTGCCGAACATGTCGGCAATGGACTATGTTTCCGAATCTGGGATCCAGTTACTAACAAATTGCTTGACTGTTCTGGTGTATGCTCTGCTCTTACGCCTGAGTCACGCAACAAACGAGCTGGCCTCTTTACTGACAACGGCTTTGTCGCATGGCATAAAGCAAAGGATTCAGTACCTCGATTGTACGCAACCGGTGACACCCCTACACTCACTAAACATGGGGAGCATACTACTACAGATGCTCTGACTGAGAAGACCAAACCACAGGATGTTCCACCTACTCCTCATACTGCCGAATCCACTACGGACTCCGACACCAAGCAAAGCCTTGACAATCCTATGGCACCTGAAGGCAACACGCCTCCAGTCCCTACCGAGCAACAGGCTGCGTCACCTCTTATTCAGATACCTGACAATAGCCAACCTTCCGCATCTGGTAATTAGGTTATTATCAAACCCCCCGCCCACCCCTCGTTACCAAGCTTTCTGTATCAGAAGGTAGATGACAGCCTGAGCTGGCCCCCCTCTCCACTCCCTAACAACTATGGGGAGAGTTCTGATGGTCCTCCTACAACACACATCTTCAGCAAAACATCCGATGGCGTTCTCCTTACTGAAGATGATTTTGATCCACCGGAGCTAGCATACTTTGATGTTAGTGACGTCACAACTCCACACACCAACCCTACTCCTCCTACCATAGACCCATCACAGGTAGTTGTTACTGATGAAGAAGGGAATGCACAATTTGACGATAATGATCAACCTCTTACCATCCCAACGATCCCAATTGCCGACCTACAAGGAAGATCTTTCCTTGTACCCAATCCTGATGGTACTTGGAAGTGCCTTACCATTGTCGATGTAGAAGACAGTCTTAAACGCAATAAGGACTTCATCAAATTCAAGTGCAAACACTCTGATGATGAACTTGACGATATCATTGCATACAATGATGTCATGAATTACATCCACCGTGATTTGACCCAAGAAGATGGAAAACTTTGGTCCTTTTGCCAAATCCTAGGACACCAAGGTCCATTGGATAACAAGCACCCTCAGTACAAAGGCTCCAAGTATAACCTTTGGATTGAATGGGAAAATATGGAACGGACATATGAACCATTAGCCAACATTGCGGCCGATGATCCTGTTACCGTTTCCAAATATGGGAAAGACAACAACATGCTTGACCTCCCAGGTTGGAAACGTCTCAAACGAATCACCAACCTAGCACAACAAACCAAGAAGCTTGATCAACTCATGCATCAAGCCAAACTTCGATCTTTCCGTACCACCCCGCAGTATCAATATGGATTCAAGGTAGTACCTCGTAACCACGAAGAAGCCTTCAAATTTGATCAAGCCAATGGAAACCACAAATGGGAAGACGCCATCACTCTTGAAATGGAACAGCTCAAGGAATACAATGCCTTCATTGACAAAGGCATGTACAAGGCAAGCTCCATCCCAAACGGGTTTCAACAGATCAAGGTACACATGATATATGCTGTCAAACATGATGGTAGACACAAGGCTTGTCTTGTTGCAAACGGCAATCTTACCGAAGCCCCCGTCCACAGTGTGTACGCCGGTGTCATATCACTACGCGGCCTACGCATGTGCCTGTTCCTAGCTGAACTGAACAGTCTGGAAGCATGGGGTGCAGATATAGGAAATGCTTATCTTGAAGCAGTGACCTGCGAGAAAGTCTGTATCAAGGCAGGTCCAGAATTTGGACCACTAGAAGGTCACCTATTGATCATCTACAAGACTCTATATGGATTCAGATCATCAGGCAAGTGCTTTGGTGATTTACTAGCAGCTTGCCTCATTGAGCTTGGTTTCGAAAGATCCCGCGCCGAACCGGAAATCTTTCTCAAGCCTGGAATGAACAAGCATGGGGAACAAGTATATGAACTCATATGCACATATGTCGATGATTTATGTCTTTGCATGGCAGATCCCAATTCGTTTCTGGAAATCCTACAGTCAGAGCCATACAACTTCAAACTGAAGGGATCTGGACCTATGAACTTTCATCTGGGCTGTGGATTTGAGCGAGATGCACATGGTGTTCTTTGCATGAATCCCATCAAGTTCATCAAAAAGATGGAAGCATCTTATGAACAAATGTTTGGATGCAAAGCTAACACTAGGTTCCAATCTCCCATTGCAGAGAACGATCATCCTGAATTGAACTCTCTGGCATTCCTTGAAGAAACTGGTATCCAGAAATACCAAAGCATGATCGGCTCACTTCAATGGATCATCGCCATTGGGCAATTTGATGTCCAAACAGCCGTGATAATGCTCTCGAGTTTTAGAGCTCAACCACAAGAAGGACATCTTGATCATGCCAAACGTATCTACGGATATATCTCCAAGTTTAGACATTTTAAGATCGGGTTCCGCGTGGAACCTCCAGATTTTATATTGACTAAACCAGACACCATTGATTGGTCCAACACCGTCTATGGGGAGCATTCTGAAGAGCTACCCGACGACGCTCCTGCACCACTTGGGAAGACAGTAGTGTTGACACACTTCTATGACGCAAATCTCATGCATGTCATTCTCAGTGGGAAGGCGGTAACCGGCATCCTTCACTTTGCAAACAAAACTCCTATGACGTGGTTCTCAAAGAAACAAGCCACTACGGAAACGGCCACATTTGGGGCTGAATTGGTCGCAGGAAGAACTTGCATCGAGCAAATCGTTGACTTTCGTCACTCGTTCCGATACCTTGGAACAGGAGTTCACGATATTTCCTATTTGTGGGGAGACAACGAGAAGATGATTCAGACGTCAACCTTCCCTTACGCAAGGTTGCATAAGTGTCACCATATCCTATCGTTTCACTACGTACAAAGCATGATAGCAAAAGGCTTCATTCTAATGCTGCACATTCCTGGCAAAGATAATTGTGCAGATATCCTTACCAAGCATTGGGGACACTCAGTTGTGTATCCACTGCTCAAGCCCATCTTCCACTTCTGTGGAGATACTGGCGACCTCCTACAAGATGATGGAAGCATCATGTAAACATGATGACCTTTCACAAGGAAACATGGGGAGTATTAAATTCCTTTCATGTCCAGAAGTACCAAAGCTACACGACGGTAGCTATTCTATTTGTACGAATCAATGAGTCATGTATCAACCAAAGTAGTTGATTCCCATGGCATATCGATTCCCACGGCGCATCGTTTCCCATCGCACATTAACGGTGAGCAATCTCTGTTTTCTAATATTGCCCTTGCTCTTTGGTGAGCAAACTTTGATTTTGGAAAGTATCACATGAGCTACGGGAGCAATTCCTGATCATAATGATAAACATATCATAGGATCTTCCTAAAGGAACGAGAGAAGAAAACCGTTGTTTTGTGCTTCTCACACAATATATATATATATATATATACATATGGATATATATGGTAAACGACCAATGCATGTACGGAAATAATCAGTGAGTAATCTCATCACTACGCAACAGCAGTTGCAACGCATTTCATCTCAATAAAAGAGATATCTTGCATTTTGGCAAGATTTCACTTTATCTCATACTTTTAACATTCAACTGATTTATATCCCAAAATTCACACTGGTTGCTACCAACTACCTGTAATCTACATTACTAAGGTCTGTCTCGCTGTATCTGAACAAGTTAACAGTAAGAAGAGATCTGGCGTTTCCATAGTCTTGCCTGTAGTCTGATTATCCGTTGTCGAAAGTATCCAATCACAATTGCTACACGTAGAGTACAATCGTTCGTGTACTAACACACTAACGCAGTGTTGCTGTTCTTCAGAAGCCTTAGAATCAGACTCTCAGCAGACCGGATTCAGAAGGAAAATAATAGTATCTAGAGAACATTCTACCAAGAATCTCCTTCTGTAATACACATAGACGATTCCACGATCCAACGATTGCTTCTCCAACAATCGTTACAGGTTAATTCATTTCGTTTCTACAACTACAATCAAACAATCCCTCTGATATGGTCGGTTAATTACATCGCATCATCGACAAGTACGATTGAACGATCTACCAAGAATCTTCTTCTGTCATACACATAAGGTCGATCAATAGGTTGTTTCTCCAACTCTCGTTCTCAAGGTTAATTCGTTTTGTTTCTCCTACGATCGAACGATTCTTCGACCCCGCATTGAACCTCGGACGCCGACAATATTACCATGCCGGCAACTACATTTGACTGGAACCAGATCCAGGACATTGCAATCCAATTTGGGACATTCAACACTTAGGGCAATGCCCACAAACATGAAGACCTCAACAAATCATTCTCTCATGATCTAGAAGACACCTCTGGCCTGTTCCTCACAGATGGCGATGCCGGCACTAAAGGACCCAAGACGCTGGCTCCAGATCCGGTTACCATGCTCACGGAAATCATTGTCAATGCAATTATGGATATCCTCCCCCCCAAGGAACAAACTTAGGTCAATAATGGACACATATCCACCCTTTTTGTGGACCCCACTTTCTGGTATGTCGCTCCAAACAAATCAACAAAGAGACTCAGAAACAAGCACTGGATGGACAAGGCAGGAGCACTAGCCATCGAACATGGACAAGACACCCTTCTCATAGAAATCAGAGCAGCACACTGGGGCTTCAAACCAGATTGGGATGCTGTACACTTTGATGAGGTCTACAACACAAAAGTCTATAGTTTTCCTGAAGCCAATAACGACGTCAAAGACGCACCCACTGCTCCTGTGGAAGGCACCGACATGAGACAATTGACCAACCTACTACAGCAATTGGTCAACAATGTCAACAACAACAACAACAACAACAACAACACCGACGCCAACCACCAAACAACACTTGACCTTCCATGGAATCCAGGAACCTTACCTCCTATGGTCCAGGAAAGATATAACAGAAGAGAAGAGTTCCTTACCAGCGATGAAATGAAATATTTTGAAATCACCTCTACAGATGCAGCAGGAGATGAAGTGACTGTCAGACAAAACTATTACCTGCATAACTTAGGCAGCGGCCGAAACGACCAATGCTTTGTCACAAGAAGTGGTGATTGCTTTGATCTAACCAGAGCTTCTGATAAATCCAAAGAGGCAGCGCGAGACAAATTATTTCTCACAGGCTTTCCACAATTAAAGAACTCTACAGCCCCTCAGGTTCGCAAGTGGTACAGGGAAGTCACCGCTCATGCACAACAACACCATATCTACGTCCGAGAACTGTTTCTCTACCCCCCGCGGGGTATCGCTCGGTATTTTTTAAATTCTCGACCCTATTTTTAAAATTTCCTATCTTTTTAGGTCGCGTGTCTACTAAAAAACCTCGCGCGTCGCACACCTTTACTTTCGAGACAATATCTCGTCACTCCTCAAACAAAATAGCTATTTTAGGGTTAAGGATATCATATTCTTTTCGTGTCAAGCACTATTTTGTGTACAACTTATGCACGAATGACTATTTTTATCTTCTCAACTTGCGTCCTTTTGTTGTTGCCTTCAATTTGTCCGATCGATTCGATGCTTGTGATTTCAAGGGAAGATTCGCCCCACCTACAGGGAACAAGACGACGAAAGATTTGTCGTCTGATTCGTTGTTCCGATTTGTTGCTTCCAATCCTTTGCTTCCAATCCGTTGATCTGTTGGTTCCGATCTGTTCCTATGAAAATAAGAAGAAAAACAGAGAGGAAATACATTATCAGTAATGCCGGTGGAGTGGAAGACCAATCAATTGCCATTGCCGTTGTCGTTGCCGATGCCTATCTCTCTCATTCTTACCTTTGCTTGTTCCGACGTTCCGACAATCGTCCCGATGAAGTTCAACTTCATCGGGACGACAATCGGCCCGATGAAATTGTAGTTGCTGCCGTAGAATACTTCTTACTCCATGTCATGAAAAACAGTATCTTGTTCCTGTTGATATAGTTGCAAGGGACGATGCCGGTTCATTGCTTCATTCAAGACATATATGTTTGGGTCGCGAATCCGAACAACATTATCTATCCAGCAATTCCCCTTCTCGTCCAATGCTAACTACTTCTTTTCCAGTACAAGGCTGTTATTTCGGACTAAAATATCTGACAACAGATCCTCCGGCTCTGTTAAAGAGGTTTCGGATCAAACGTTCTCGGACGGAGTGTTGATTGCAAGAACCAACACCCTAGTCAAATAAGTCGGATGTAAGAAGGCAGATTATGAAGTGTTTTTTGTTGTTGTTGTGAGGTACTGTAGAACAGATCATGAAGTGATTGTTTTTTTTTGTTGCGAGGTAGGAAAAGTGATTTTTCTTGTCGCGAGGTAGGAAAGAAAATTACTGTGTGTTTGTGTGAGAGAGATTTTTTTTTTGAGATTTTTTTTTTTTTCGACGTACCGTACGTTTTTTTTTCGCGACGTACCGTACGGTACGATTTTCGATCGAAGTAGAGGATACTTCTACGTCACACAAACGAGATTCAGGGTTATTTCAGAATCACGCGCATATTTGGGTCGAACTCCACTGGTCCCCCTTTGTAATTTCACCCTATTTATTAAAATTAATGTCGAACTCATAATATTTTTATGCACATTTCATTTTCCTACCCCACTGGCATCTGTTTCCGAAGTAGTGGCATGTTACTGAATTTTATGCCTGAAACAAACAGTGCATGGTCGCAATTTTTCAATCTCAATCGTTTCTCCATTTTTATTGTTATTACTGGCTATCGTACGGCTTCAGCAGTAATTATGGTCCGCACTCCCAAATATCAGGTATATTGTTTACGTTGCTACCGGGACTCTCCTTTGATCACTACTGGTTACGGAAAGCAGAAGGTTACCAAGAAGAAGAAACCCCCCTTGTTTACAGCGCGACGAAGAAAGAAAACGGGAGTAGTTGTTTCTCCCGGTCTTCGGGACCATATTGTGAATGACGCATCATGCTATTCTTATTTCACGCAATCTTCGGGGATAGTAGATTTTGCATCATGCATATTCATTAGAAAAAAGAGGAAGAAGCTTGAGGATGTTAGTCAACAATTAGGTCTAACGAACACCCGTAACGGTCCACAGAGTAGTGACGGCGCATTACCAGAGTTGCTCGACAATCAAGTTATGTATGACCCTTCTGTCGAATTGATTGGGCGTGCCTTGATTGGTCAGGAATTATCAAACATAGAGGATGACGATGATTCTGTCTCCGAAGACAATTTTTTCTTCCCTAACAATGACGATGAGGAAGAAGGAAGTGAGATCATAGAGGCCCCCCACTCTTCGATTGTCAATGATGAAGAAGGCATCAACATTGATGTTGACGATTCCCATCGTGCTTCAAACACGCTATTAATTACGTCACCCAATGTAGGGAGGAACATATCTGACGAATTGAAGGTCAAGATCAAGTTAATGAAAATCATGCAGAATCATAGCATACCATTAGTTGCCGAGAAGGAATTGTATGAATGGGCTATTGAATCGGAGCGGCTTAATTTATTTTCATGGACTAAAGGCAATCTCATAAAGACCAGGGCAAGTGTTATGAAGGAGATTTCCGCAACTGTGCCTGAAATAAAAGGCGATGGGTTTGAACCTCATCTTATTGACTGGTGTTCTAAGAAATCACAGAATGCTGATGTTTCCAGTCGCAAACAAATCTACGTCCGGTCGTTCCAAAAAGCACTTCATTCCCTATTAACAAATGTGACTTTGGTGAAGGAAGATAATCTGTCATTCCCCCATGCTGAAGACCCCACCTTACCCGTCCGTTATCCAGAACTTCAAGGGAATATTGATATTGACGAACTGCATCACGGTGAATGGTGGATCAACACTTGGGAGAAGAGATGCAAATCTGGATCGAATGAAATTCTGGTTCCTATTATTCTCTACATGGATGGAATTGCAATTGACAATAGTGGTCAAACCACTCTTACCCCACTGAACATGACTCTTGGCATATTCAACACCCTAACTCGAAACTCCCGGCCGGATGCGTGGGAGGCTATATACTATCACCCAACATGTCCCGGTGATAAAGGTGCCGAATCAATTGACAATGTGAACAATCTTCACTCTGGCCTTCGTTTTGCTCTTTCATCTTTGAAAGATGCCTGCAACCAAACGGATGGTATTGAATGGTCTAATTTGCCGTGGAACAAGAAGAAATGGTCGGTTCGAATGAAATTTGCGGTTGCTTATTTCATAGGTGATACTCCCCAGCACGACCAACTTTGTGGTCATTATCAAACATCGAATTCAAAGATGATCTGTAGGCATTGCAATTGTCCCAGAGCACTTGGTATTAACGCTCGTGTGAATGTTTTGAAGGTTCCTGTTTCAGTTGAAACTGGTAACATGCAAGTGTCTAAGCACCAAAATGGGGAAGAGTACCAATCCATTCGGCTCTGGAACATATCTGATTTTACTGCTCCAATGGTTGGCGAAGGAGTGAATGTTGAACAGTATTTCAAAAACATTTCTCACCATGGTGTACATAACGGCAATGCTTTTTATGATCTTGATTTTGGGGAAAACCCACATAATATTCATCTAGCGTCTCCCGGAGAGAGACTCCATATGCACCAACTTGGTTGCGCAAAGCGTGCAGCAGAGACGTTCCGCGAGGACTTTTTAGGCAATAACCAGCGGCTTCTTGGTGAGATGGAAAGGTTAGCCAGTTACTACGGTGGTGCTGTCCAGAGGCAATCCGATCGTGACTTCCCACGAACCAATTTTTCAGAATCAATGCATACAGCGAAGAAGGAGGGTAACCAGTACATTGGAATGCTTTATATTCAGATGCTGTCACTTCTGTCTGCTGGAGGTCGTCAATTGTTGTTGTCTCGAAAGACTCCTTCCAATCTCGAGAACAAGAGCAGAAAGTGTGAAGAGGAAATTGACCGACGTATTTACGCCATTGAGTTGTTGTTGGGTATGGAAGAGTTCCTAAAGTATGCTGGAACGTTCGACGAGGTTTTCAAACAAGACAAGAAAGGTGTTTTGAATGTGGACAAAATGGTTGTTCTTTTCATTAACTGTATAAATAACAATCTTCAACGAAGTAAGGGAGAGGGTAACAATCTTGTGAAGAATCACATGTATTTTCATTTATCACAGTACATGAGATTATTTGGTCCTCCAACTGGGTGGGACTCTGCCGCGAGTGAGAGCAATCATAAAACTGAAGTGAAGGGTCCTGCTAAGAGAACTCAACGAAACAAGTCCACACTTATCAAGCAAACTTGCAACCGAGTGATGGAGTATCGAACTATTGATCGACTTGACCGTGAATTCGATTTGTTCGAACATAGACCCATAACCGGACCAAATCATCCTAAGGAGGGTGGTTGGTCAGGTGGGTCTTCGTTTTGGATTGGTGTGATGAATGGTCTCCCTTACATGAAGTGGGATGAAAAAAAAAACTCAAGTTTACCCTGGTTTCCATCTGATGTTCTCAAATTTTGTTGTGACGTGGTCCTACCGGCTGTGGGCAGCAGCAAGGTTTTTGGAACCACGGAGCACAAGAGGTATGACCAATCTCGCGAGATGAAATTATTGTTTCGTGCCCACCCATCGTTTAAGTCTGATTCTGGACAATTGTCCAATGTATGGTACGATTGGGCTAATTTTCAACTCGACCTCCTTGATGGACGTGGACTGAAAGTTTATCCATGTCAGATTCTGTGCCTGCTTTACCTCGAAGGTCCGTTCCCCGTGGGTAGCTCCGTTAGTGGTTTCGAATTAGTGCACGATGGTTATTATGCCGTCGCTCGTTGCTTTGTTTCTGCAGACCCCATACCGAGCAAGAGGGACAAAGGAAAAAAACACCATCATGCGTTGGTAAAGCTAGGTGAGCTTCGGAACAAATTGTATTTGTTCGACTGCAACGCCATTGAGTCCGAAGCTGCCGTTGTTAGAAACCATGGTAGTCCTGACCAATATTTTGTGCTGGGTAATCGTGAACAATGGTTGTTTAATTTCCGCGAGACAATGGCTTCACTGGAAAAGAAGGATTTACAATCAATAGTACGAGATGGTGAAAACAGCACATGACTTCAATGAACAAGTTTATTATCTTTTCCCGTGTTTTGGATTGTATACTAGTATGGTACAATCATACCCCCCTTCTCAGATGTATTTTGCGTTTTTTTATTTTCTGTAACGGCGTTGCACCAAATGCCCTTTTCCCGTGTTTTGGATGGTATACTAGTATAATACAATCATACCCCCTTATCATGTGTATTTTGCGTTTTTCTATTATCTGCAACTGCGTTGCACCAAATGCCCTTTTCCCGTGTTTTGGATGCTGGTTTTCCTGTATATTTTGTGTTTTTCTATTTTCTGCAACGGCGTTGCACAAAATGCCGTTTTCCCGTATTTTGGATGGTATACTAGTACAGTACAATCATACCCACCTTTTCATGTGTAATTTGCGTTTATCTATTTTCTGCAACGGCGTTGCACCAAATGCCCTTTTCCCGTTTTTTGGATTGTATACTAGTATGGTACAATCATACCCCCCTTCTCATGTTTATTTACCGTTTTTCTATATTCTGCAACGGCGTTGCACCAAATGCCCTTTTCCCGTTTTTTGGATTGTATACTAGTATGGTACAATCATACCCCCCTTCTCATGTTTATTTAGCGTTTTTCTATATTCTGCAACGGCGTTGCACCAAATGCCCTTTTCCTGTATTTTCGATGGTATAGTACTAGTACGGTACAGTCATAAATTTTTTGTCATGAGTATCAAGTTATTATTATAATGGATTACTTCTTAGTATAGTTTTGCGCGATACATAGGCGCTCATAATATAACACCCTTCGTATTTGGGATTCGAACAGCTATGAAACACTAACGGATTAAAGAGCAGAGTATCCCCAGAACGCAACGGCACTTTGATGCGGTACGTTGGGAAGACAAAATAATAAATCACTTCGTCAGCATGCACTCCCGACGGAGCTATGACTGTTAAACGAGTATAATACATGTCATCATCAACATGGCATCGAGAATGGTAATTTCGACCAATCGAAAAAGCTAATGCCTGTTTCCCAATGGCATTGAGCTGCGTACGAGTCAGAATCTGAGACAACACATCCATTTCATCCTCAACAAATGGTTCGATGTGTGTTAAACTATGATGCATATGCTTCACAATTCTCACTGTCGTGTGTTCCAGCTCCAGTTTCATGTTTGGTTTCACATGACTTTTGAACACGTACTCACCATTGTTGGAAGACAATCTTTCAGGTCTAACTCCAATGATAGCATAATCATCGTTGATACTGCCGCGCTTCTGACCTCTGGCAACTGTCGGTTTGGATCCAACAATTTCCGGAGCAAACTTTCTTAACAGTTTGATATTATTCTTCGTAGCAAGGTGTCGCTTGGCAAATTTTCTGGAAACTTTTGCGAAAATGCGCAACGACGGATTATTCTCGTCAAACGCAACAATATGCTCGTCGTTTCTACTATCCAATCTATCAAATTTATCTATCAACAAAGCCTGTTCCAGTTGATACTTTTTCTTTCCTCTTATTTTGCCACCCCAGTTTGTCTCCATGTATTTTCCTTTGACCACAGTTGTTCTGTCTTTGTTTTTCAACGCTATTGTACTGACACAATCTTTGCAAGTACTACGCCTATTTGTCCTTTCCTTCTTCATTGGTTTTATGTCGGACAACTTTGTATAAGTTTTATGGCTCGTTGACACAGGTGCTGCTATCCTAAGAAAGTTCGATGACATTCTCTGCTTTCTTCTTTTCTCATGTTTCCTATCTCTTTTTTGCTTCATAGCTCTGTCCGAGAACTGATTTGTCGTCATGGTTGGAGTAGGTGTAGCAATTGTTGCTCTTGCTGCTTTCCGCTTTTCGCTTGACACTTGCCGCTGTTGCTCTCGCTGCTGCTTGCCGCTTGCCGCTGCCGATTGCCGCTCTTGCTCACGCGGATGTCGTTGCTCTCGCGGCTGTCGCTGCCGATTTCCGGTGTTGCTCTCGCTGCTGCTTGCCGCTTGCCCCTGAGGCTGTCGCTGCCGATTGCCGCTGTTGCTCTTGCGGCTGTCGCTGCCGATTGCCGCTGTTGCTCTCGCGGCTGTCGTTGCCGATTGTAGCTTTCGCTGCTGATTGCCGCTGTTGCTCTCGCGGCTGTCGTTGCTCTCGCGGCTGTCGCTGCCGATTGCCGGTGTTGCTCTCGCTGCTGCTTGCCGCTTGCCCCTGAGGCTGTCGCTGCCGATTGCCGCTGTTGCTCTTGCGGCTGTCGCTGCCGATTGCCGCTGTTGCTCTCGCGGCTGTCGTTGCCGATTGTAGCTTTGTTTGCTGCTGATTGCCGCTGTTGCTCTCGCGGCTGTCGCTGCCGCTGCTGCTCTCGCTGTTGCTTTCCGCTGTTGCTCTCGCAGCTGTACACGATTTTATTCGAATATTTGGTATGATAATTGATCAAAATGGGTGAGTATCTATTGATGTAGTACAGTAAATAATAACAACAGAATAATATAATCTACATGCTACCAACGTACACCGTTTGCTTCCTTTCGTTGTTGTTGTTGTTGATTGGTGGTGTTGCTGTGTTGTTGCCGTTGTTGTTACCTTCGATTCTGTGTTGACTTCGATTCAGTGTCGCATTCGATTCGTTGTATCCTTTGCAATTATAGGAAAGATTTGCCACACCAGGAAAGATCGGTTCTTCCGATTCGTTGTTTCCAATCCCTTGTTTCAAATCCGTTGCTCCGATACGGTCCTATGAAAATGAGAAGAAAAAGAGAAGGAAGAAAATACATTATCAGGAATGCCAGAAGAAGTAAGATCATTGTCTTTCTCCTCTCTCATTCTTACCGTTGCGATTGCCAATTTCTAATCTGTTGTTTCCAATCTGTTATTCCGTTCCGGTCCTATGAAATAAGGAAGAAAAACATAAGTGAGGAAATACATTATCAGTAATGCCGGTCGAGGAAGTATTATCATTGTTGTCTATCTCATTCGTACCGTTGCTTGTTCTGATTCGTTTTACCGTTGATGTCACCGATACGTTGTTGCCGCAGATACGTTGTTGCCTCCAATGATTTCATTTGCCGGTTTGTTATTCGTTGTCGTTGTTCTTTCTGCTGCCGTTGATTTCCAGACTTGTAGTAATTCCTATGTCACGAAAAACAGGGACTTGTTCCTGTTGATATATAGGCAATTGATGCAGATTTTGTGCTTTCAAGATGTTTATGTAAGGCGGCCATCCAAACAAGAATATCTTTCCAGCAACTAATCCCTAATCGAATGCTTTCTACTTCTTTTGCAGTACAAGGCTGTTATATCGGACTGAAATATCTGAGAACGGATCGTTGTGCTCGTGACATCGTCGCCCTAAGGCATGTGACGAAGAGGGTCGGATCCCACGTTCTCGGACGGAGTGTTGTTGGAAAGAAACAACACTCTACTCAGATAAGTTGGAAATTGATGTTTGTCGGAAAGTGAAAAAAAGTGACCGAAGTTAGTGAGCAACATACTTTCATTGTAAGCTAACTACTCCGTACAAAGTACTTATATCAAACTTCGAACGTAAGGACGACATCGGTTCGATAGATCAAGTATCAACATTCGAACGTAAGAATGACACCACCAGTTCCATACATTTTCTGCTAAGTAAACAACTTCGAACGTAAGAATGATATTGGTCCGTTAAGTATTATGTTCTTTTTTTTTTTTGCAACGGCGTTGCAACAAATGGTCTTTTTGGTATTTAGCGTGATATGGATCATACAACAGTACAACAAACTTCGAACGTAAGAATGATATTGGTTCGTTAAGTATTATGTTCTTTTTTTTTTTTGCAACGGCGTTGCAACAAATGGTCTTTTTGGTATTTAGCGTGATATGGATCATACAACAGTACAACAAACTTCGAACGTCAGAATTACATTGGTCCGTTAAGTATTTTACTTTTTGTTTTTTTTGCAACGGCGTTGCAACAAATGGTATTTTTGTTATTTAGCGTGATATGGTTCATACGTAGTTAGCGTCATGGTTCATACGATAGTACTGGTCATACCAAAGTACCTTTGTACCCCACAAAATGCACCAAATCATCGATCGGACCATTTTTTTTTTTTGACAACGGCTTTGCAACAAAAGCCCTTTTTAGTATTTAGCGTGAAAAGTTTCATACGACTGTACGTTTCTACACAAATTGCACCAATTCAGCGATCGGATCATTTGTTTTTTGGCAACGGAGTTACACCAACCAATGCCCTTTTCCCTATTTAGCGCTACTAGGTGTTCATACGACTGTACTTTTGTACACACAATGGAACAATTCAGCGATGGGGCCATTTTCCAAATTGGAAAATGTTCCTTTTTATCTTTTCTTCTTCTCACCTTTCATTCCACCCAAAAAACCCTTTTTTCCGTTTTTCGGGAACGGCGGTTCCAGTTACAAAAAATGGTTTTTTGATCCCAACGGATTCACAGACAAATCCCCGCCCTTGCATTCGTCGTTGCAGGTTTTATTTGTCCAATTATTGTGACGATATTGTTTAACTCTTTCTCAGGTTAGTGGTAGAACGTCTTTACGAGAACAAGGACACGTTTACGGGCACCTTCTACGTTTTCGATTTTTTGAGAAATGGTTTTTGAGACATGATTACCACTGTCGCGTCGCTACGTGAGTGGTGATATCTGGTGAAAGAAGTTTCAAGTTGTACTACTATCCTTCTTTCATTCAATGTTTGCTCGTAACTTGGGTAAACTAGATTCACACAACAGTGATTCTCATTGTTTTCAAACAATAAAAAGATTGTCTCAAATACTGATAACATTTTACATTGCCAATGACACCTACGACTAATAGTGCTCGCAAGCGCGGTGCCAACCCAAATTCAAATGAGAAAACGACAAGTTGTAAGAAGGGTAGATTGAAAGACCCACCAACCAATAGTCTTGACAAACATGATACCGATCAAAGAGATCATCGACAGGCAGTAATTAATAACCTTACAAAGGCTTTGAAGGGTGAGTCATATGGAACAGAGGAGTTTGTGAGGAACCTCAGTCTTGAGGTTACAACATGTTTCACTGCATTGTTGACGAGGGTTTACCTTGTATCAAAAATTATTGAATCCGAACCTACACCAGATTTCAGGAAGTCAATGTCTACTACTAACTCTGCGGAAAAGAAGAAGGGGAAGGGAAAGAAGAAAAAACCCGATACAACCTTAAGTGACTTAGGGCCTATTCCCCATCAAATAAACGTCATGGTGGATTTATTTTTGTTTGAAATTGACAACGGTATGACTGGAGTGTTGAAATTTTTGAGCAGGAAGCAATTAACCGATCGATTCAATGACTACGACATGGCGAACAAGTGGGATAGGTTCGAGTCACTGTTGAAGAATGTTAACGACACATCAGGCGTGGATGCTATTTATGGGCGCAACGTCGTCAACTACGTTACAATGAAGAAGTACATGATAATGTACCGTGAGATATTGGTTTGGTACATGAAGAATGTGAAGTATCCACCTGGGTCGGATATTTCGTCTGAGGATTTGTGTTTCCATACCAAAGGCGACAATTGTTCTCCCAGTCAGTTGAAAGGATACGTCAGATCAATGAGGAACTTCTTGGACTGCCTTATGGCAAAGACCTCTCTACGTGTTTCAATGACTCATAGCTGCAATCAGGTGGACTTAGACAAACATTTCAAGAAGCAGCGTATTGAATGCTTAAAATCCTTACCAACAGAAAACATCGAGTTTAAAGAACTTATTGTGTCAAACAATAAGTTGATGAAGATAACGGAACGAGAAACTGCTTTTCAGGAGCTCATTCGTGAACATTGGTTACGCTTTCAAGGGAAGGCGAAAACCATTTGTACCATCATCGACATGAGACACGTCGACATCAAAGTTTTGACACACAAAGGTTTTTATCAGTATTACTTACCCGAATTAATTAACAATTCATTCGTCTTGGGCACAACGGTACTTTCTGGGGAGAAGTGGGTTCCAGTAGGATTTCATCGAAAAGGGGACACGCAAATTCCGGAAACGGGAAAAGTGTTATTACCACTCAATACTCAATTGGTTTTCCACTACGTCATCAACTACAAGCACACGGTCACAAAATATTACAACATACATTTCGATATCGATGAGGACCTTGTCACCCTGTCGCCATGCAAACATGGAACCGGAAAAATAGATCTGGCATATTTCAAGGTGCCGAAAGGAATCCTATATTTGGTGCATCAATGGCTTATAACAAAATTTGTCCAAAACGGGAACAAGATTGGGGTAAACGTGGTCGTTTCGTTGGAAACAGCATGTAATTTGTTCATTTCTCAAGTACTATGTGCATCAATGATTCGAGTCGACGGCGTTGGTTCGTCCTTTGATTGTTCAATTGACAATGTTTGTGAGAAAATGATACCAAAAGTCTTCAAAACCAATAACCAATCATTTGTCAGTTACAATCATGTGATGGAAACCATTGAAGATTTGGTATTGACCAAGAGGAATTTTCTAAAAGGAGCTATGGTCACCGAATCGACGGAGGGAAGTGTTCCGTATTTTCAAAGGAATGATCGATTGTACATTTTCCCGACGGCATGTGTTCTGAGTAAGACAAAATTTGCCCATGTCAATTTTGACGATAAACCAGAAGAACTTGTAACAGGTATTTTGGAACTGTCCGGATTGGAAGAACAACATAAGAATCAAACTTGTGTTACAAGATTCCTTCAATACGATGTTAACTCACAACAAGAGGTGCACCAACGAGTTTTTATGGAACACATTCCATACGTGTTCCGTGAGATATTCGTAATTGATCCAGAAGTTCTCCAACGTCATACTTGGGTGGAAGAATTCATTCAGTATAGCTACCTTCCAGAAATGGGTACCATATTTACCCCGTTGACAGAAAAACTAGCAATATATTTGTTGGAAAAGTCGGATGATCTATCATCGGCTAACCTTGTAGTTCAATTTTTGGACGATAAGGTTGTCAACAATTATGGAAAGGGAACGGGAGAATTGAATCTGGCATTCGAACACCTCCAGGGTCGTGACTTTGTTTTTTACGAACCATCGGACTTTCTAACTTGGGATTGCTTCAAAAGATCCAAGGTTCAAATAAATGAGTTCAACAAATCAAATAACACATACCGGGTAGGATGGGTTACTTTCAATCTCAATACGACAAATGATTCCAAGCGTGGATTCATCCCACCCTGGGATGATAACGTTGACGGTGGCAATGTTGGCAAGACGAACAATATCAACGATGGGAGAAAGAACATCAGTGGATCGAAAGTAACCAGTAACGGTTCGAAAAATAAGCCAAACGAATCTAAAGAATCGGGAATTGACACAAGTAAGGGTAATTCCAAGGATACTGGTTTGACTGACACAACGACTAAAACCTGTGAAAAAAAGGGTTCAAATGTAAGCGAAGAAATGATTATAGATGTTGCGAAAAATCATCTTAACGCCACTGTAACACTGCCAGTTTATCCTATCAAGATCAAGGAGAAGGAAACCAAACGTGAATTCCAATGTTCTGTGCTGTTGAAAGATCAGGATCCAGAGATATTGTTTCCTATTTACGAAGTAAACGAACAAGTTCGTTATACTCCAGAAAAAAACGGACCAGTTGAAATTGGAGAAGTTTATAGGTACGTTTTCGGAGACTACGACCAATATGAACGAGTGGCAGGTTATATATGTACTTTCCACAAACGTAAGGTGGGGGAGAAACGACAATTTTGCCCATACTTTCAGATTTCCGGCCTGAAAGAAACCAATCCTCGACGCATTAAAAAAGTATCGGATTTAGTAAAATGTTTCAGCAAGGATGTTGGGATTAGTGACCCGACGGATGGAAGTGAGGAGGTATCCGATTCATCTTCTGACACAACCACAACAGTGTCAGAGTACAGCACCAGTTCCACCAAATCATCCAAGATTGGATGAGTGAGGCATACTATGTTACACCAAATGCAAGCATCCGTTTGTAACTTATCCATTATCCTTCATAGTTCTTTATTCAATCAATATTATGCGAAATATTGATCATGAAATTGCAGCCTAATTCGCACAATCATAAACATACTAACTAATATTACTAGGACTAATAAATTTTAAAACTGACTCAAGTATAAGTAGAAGATTTCTGGTCAATTCTGTTTCATGCAGCCAATGCCACACATTTGCACTCGAAAACTGCCTAGGAATCACTATTTGGGTACATGCAGCAATGCCAGAGGGGACTAAAATTGTTCTAAATCTCATACTGACTAAAGTATCAGCCTGTTTCTTGTCCAGTTTGTTTCATAGTCTACCCCATCCATAGTATGAGCAATATTCATCCTGAAATTGCAGTCAATGCCACTCATTTGCACTCTAAAACTGACTAGGACTCAATATTTTGGTACATGCATGTCCAGGGACAAACATTATTCTAAAATTCACACTGACTAGAGTATCAACCTGTTTCTTGTCCAGTTTGTTTCATAGTCTCCCCAATCCATAGTATGAGCAATATTCATCCTGAAATTGCAGTCAATGCCACACATTTGCACTCAAAACTGACTAGGACTCAGTATTTTGGTACATGCATGTCCAGGGACAAACATTATTCTAAAATTCATACTGACTAAAGTATCAGCCTGTTTCTTGTCCAGTTTGTTTCATAGTCTACCCCATCCATAGTATGAACACTATTCATCCTGAAATTGCAGTCAATGCCACTCATTTGCACTCTAAACTGACTAGCCTAGGACTCACTATTTTGGTACATGCATGTCGTCCAGGGACAAACATTATTCTAAAATTCACACTGACTAAAGTATCAGCCTGTTTCTTGTCCAGTTTGTTTCATAGTCTCCCCAATCCATAGTATGAGCAATATTCATCCTGAAATTGCAGTCAATGCCACACATTTGCACTCAAAACTGACTAGGACTCAGTATTTTGGTACATGCATGTCCAGGGACAAACATTATTCTAAAATTCACACTGACTAAAGTATCAGCCTGTTTCTTGTCCGGTTTGTTTCATAGTCTCCCCAATCCATAGTATGAGCAATATTCATCCTGAAATTGCAGTCAATGCCACACATTTGCACTCAAAACTGACTAGGACTAAGTATTTTGGTACATGCATGTCCAGGGACAACATTATTCTAAAATTCACACTGACTAAAGTATCAACCTGTTTCTTGTCCAGTTTGTTTCATAGTCTACCCCATCCATAGTATGAGCAATATTCATCCTGAAATTGCAGTCAATGCCACTCATTTGCACTCTAAAACTGACTAGGACTCAATATTTTGGTACATGCATGTCCAGGGACAAACATTATTCTAAAATTCATACTGACTAAAGTATCAGCCTGTTTCTTGTCCAGTTTGTTTCATAGTCTACCCCATCCATAGTATGAGCAATATTCATCCTGAAATTACAGTCAATGCCACACATTTACACTCAAAACTGACTAGGACTCAGTATTTTGCATGTCCAGGGACAAACATTATTCTAAAATTCATACTGACTAAAGTATCAGCCTGCTTCTTGTCCAGTTTGTTTCAGCACAGTGTACCCCATCCATAGTATGAACACTATTCATCCTGAAATTGCAGTCAATGCAACACATTTCCACTCTAAAACTAAGTACTAGGACTCAGTATTTTGGTACATGCATGTCCAGGGACAAACATTATTAGAAAATTCATAATGACTAAAATATAAGGCTGTGACTTCTCAATATGGTTTCATAGTCTCCCCAATCCATAGTATGAGCAATATTCATCCAAACATTTCAGAAAATAACACACTTTGACACTCAAAAAGTAAATGAGAAACACTAATTTGGTTACTTGTTCATACAAAAATCAAAAAACTAATAACCAAAATTTACGGAGACTACCCTTGGTACACCAGATCTCAACGGAGGAATCGATCCACTGGACACGTTCACCACTATATCAATAACCAATTATACGTGATCGGGGAAAGTTACACTACATATAGCTAGTCAGTTTTTGAACCATATAATTGGTGTGCACCGTCCCAATACAATAATAAAAAATTTATACAAAAATAAAACATAGGACACACCTTGGACATATGTCTACGGGGGAATCGATCCAATGGACACATTCACCTCTACCGGTATATCAAGAACCAATCATATCCAAAGGGGAAAAGTTACACTACTTAACGCTAGTCTGTTTATGAGTCAGACAATTTATGTGCGTCGTACCAATACGATATTAAAAAAATAGTACCAAGGAAGTACGAAGAATACATCTTGTACACATCTCTATGGAGGTATCGATCCACCGGACACGTTCATCTCAACGATATATCAAGAACCAATCGCATGCAGATGAGGAAAGTTACACTACTTAAAGAAGCTTGTCTGTTTTTGAATCAGACTATTTGCGTGCACCGTCGTAGTGTTGGTACCGGTACGTAACAATAGTAAGAATTATGCGTGAACGGGAAAAAGCAGCCACAACCAAAAACTGCAAGTTACAACGCCTGGAGAAAACAACAAATACCAACTTTATGATGCGGCGTGGGAGTACGAACGTTAGGTGTACTGTGGTACAAATAGGTGCATGACTGCGTTACAAATGGGAAATAACAGGAAAATGAAAAACAAAACACCGAAACCGACACACAGAACAACAGTTGTGCCAACCCGGGGTACTGTCTTCTCCAAGGATTACAACAAACAGATGCACGAGCTAAACCACGATGATGTAAACAACGACGGAAACCCGTTTCTATATCATTTCGAAACAGGATTTGATGCCTTGTGTGCCAAAAACGGACACTTGGTTAACACAATCCTTAGTGGATGCCAGAAGATAGAAGAAGTGCGACAAAGACTCAACAGCAAAAAAGGACATTTCGAGGAGGACGAAGCTTTGAACATTTGGGAACAATGCTTCAAGTACATAACCGAGGAAGTATTTCCCGACTACAAAGAAGGGAACACTGACGGGATGGACCATGTATGGGCAATGGGAGTCATTCTTGCATACATTACATGTGGTTATCCCGCATTGAAAACATCGGAAGACATTAAGTGCTACGACAACGTGGGTATTGGACCGGAAGTAAAATCAATAGAACAAGAGAGAATGATACAAGACAGTCGTACTTTCCCGGCAAAAAAATGGAGTAATCTGACACCGGAGGCAAGAGAACACATAAAAGATTGTATACATTACCACCCTGGGAACCGTCCTTGTATGACGTACATTTGGTTCAACAACTGGCGCAAAATGACGAATGAGGCAATCATCGAAACTGACAGATTGGAATGGTATTGCAGATCAAAAGACGATAACGAGTGGTACTCAACACAAGAAATATTGCCGCCAATTAAAGAAGAGAACATAAATAACAAAAACACGGAAACAAAATGTACCAAACATAAGTGGGATTCGTTCATGAACAAAGCAAGAAAACAGTCAAAAAAGAAAAAACGGAAAGCAAAAGAAGTGACAAACAGGGGGGGAAAGAGCGAACAAGACAAAAACGAGTGGAAAATTGAGAAATGGCTAAGTCTTTACGAAAAACGTTGGAATTCGCCGGAAGATTTAGAGGAATATAACAACTATCCCGTTCCTTGTGGAGCATGGGGACGCGTGAAACACTAACTCTGCAACTCTGTAAGGATTCCATTACAAAAAAAAAACCATGACAATATCGAAGGTATCACCGGTACAAATTAAGTGCAAAAAATAGAACGGAAATTATGTAAAATATCACCTAAAAAAAATATACATTCAAAAAAAATACTCATCAGAAAGCAACAAAACAACAACAACAAAATTCCCTCCGTTTAACCTACAAATTGTGATCCATTCCATAATTAATTCAGGGGGGAGTGTCAACCACCCAAAATATAGAATTTACTGCAACGCCGTTGCAGAAAATTGAAAAACAATAAGTAGATAAATAAATAAGGAATGTTATGGTACCGTAGGGTAAGTACAGTAGGGTAGGGAAGAACAAAATGTTCGGGTCCGCGCCAAAATTTTGAGGACTCGACATTCCAGAATATCACGGCACGCTCGAAAATAAGATAGGCAGGCGACAGTACAAGAACAACACTCACAGATAGTACAATTAGTTGAAATACAGCTATTCCTTGGAGACAGTAAATCAAGAGCTTACAGTGTGTACAGTAGGAATGAAAAAAAATACCAAACGATTCCTACAAACAACATTATTATCATAAAAATAGCGCGCCAAATCAATCAAAGGTAAAAACGGTAAGTTGATGTGCACGAGTTAACAAAAAAATTATGGTGGAACTGAGTACTATTTGCAGTCCGGTGACAGGTAGAACCATTGTTACCCATAACACAAACAGCCCAAACAGCAGTGTATCGGGAAGTGACCGAACAAACACAAATGATAGCCAAACATATACAACCACCAACAGTAGCAACAGAAATATTCTACAGACAACAAAACAATATGATAACGATAACTTGGAAAACAACATTGTCAAACACGTCAAAGAAAAAGCATTCAGGAAATTTAAATTCCCGCCAGAGATTACATTCGTGAAGGCGACGATATTCAAAATTGTAAAACAAGCGAATAACAATGAAATACCAAATACGATTGATATAAAAGACCAAAAGTGGAGTGGAATTTATTGCCGTGCAGTGACTGCGTGTAGGCACAATGCTCAAACTCTTGCCAGGAAAAACTACAAAGGTACGCAACCAACAAGAAAATGATTGCCGGCATGCAATCGTTCATAAGCCATTCTAACATTTTGGTCGTATGAACACTGACACGTAGACGATAAAAGAAACAACCTGATACCAGATAGTTTCCCAGGAACGGTTCTAATCACGGACACACAAGACGTTAACTCAGAAAATAGGTACCAATTGCACGAAGACTATCGGCGGAAAAATTCACCAGAATTCAAATACTTCATGAAAAGAATTCTTGGAGCGGTGTCACCAAAACAGACAGACTTCAAAAGAAAATCAGTCAGAATGACAATCAGTAACATTTTCACCCCAAGCGATGAAGCTTTTGCATTGCTTTTCCTTTACAACGACTACGACTCGTGGATAAACACAACAAAGGGCACGAGGTTGAGAAAAAAATTCACTGACGGTAAGTCTGGAAATAAGGAGGGGTGGAGTAACGAGGGACAAGATCTTTACGAATACCTAGTAAGCGAATTAGAAGAACGAAGGGAGGAACAACAGTCAAAAGAATTAGAGACGGAAATACTTAAAATGTACCAAAAGCAAAATAGCAATCGTAAACAACAAGATAAGGAGGAGAACAAAGAGGGAAAAACAAGGAAGCGAAAACGTACCTTGGTTGAGATTCTAGGCGAAGATGATGAGGACTACAAATTTTTCATGGAATACAATAAAAACGAACAAGAGTAATGGATGATATCAACATCAATAGTAGAACGGCTAGTTCATTATTATTTTATGGTTAGCACAATATTGTTCCGGGTCTTCTGTTCGAATATAATACAATAAACAAGATAATTTCAAAGGCTAATAAAATACTTTCGTATTTGTTACAAAATATGTTTGTTGTATTTCCGTATTTGATAAGCGTATCGTGAATATTGTAAAATGTCGGAGAGTATTGCAAATGCGGATAAAATATTTTCTTATTAGTACAAAAATATGGTTGTTGGAATTTGATATTCGATAAATGTAGTGTGAGTATTGTGAAAGCAACATAACAGAATACATTGCTGGTTATCAAG
Organism: Pseudo-nitzschia multiseries; assembly: GCA_037355745.1. Taxonomy (NCBI): domain Eukaryota; phylum Bacillariophyta; class Bacillariophyceae; order Bacillariales; family Bacillariaceae; genus Pseudo-nitzschia; species Pseudo-nitzschia multiseries. The sequence continues at coordinate 24,293,880 of CM074783.1, forward strand.
AAGCTCCTATATTTGTTCAGAAAATGGTATCAACGCTACGACAATATCAGTGTACATAGAGGATATTATTACAAAAGATGAGTTTCGTGTGGAAAATAACAAAAATTAAATGGCGAGTAAATATTAACGGGGTAAGCATGAAACAAAATTGTAGAATAGAAAAATTTGGAAGCAACCATGAAACAGGGGGTGAAAATATGGATAGGAAAATAGTCCTACTTGAAATTGTTGCGTGCAAAAATAGGTAGAGAATTATTTATTGTGCGCGCAACAAAATGTTTCGGAATATTTTAAAATATCGCACGAATTTTACGAAAGCACGAGCATCGTTTATGTGACGTAGTACATCATGTAGAATTCTACACAATTTTGTACTTGTGTATAATTCTACACGTTTTTAGTACTAGAAAATTTTCAGTACTGAATTCGCGTAGGTTTCTACACGAGAAGATGTTTACACCTTACTACATAATTTTCGGTACTGTATCCGTGTAGGTTTCTACGCAAGTAGATTTCTACACGTTTTTAGTACTTCATAATTTTTGTTACTCAATCCACGTAGGTTTCTACACGTGTACGTTTCTACGTGTTTTTAGTACTAGATATTTTCGGGTATTGAATTCGTTAGGGTTGGGGTTAGGGGTTAGGGTTAGGGTTAGGGCATAGGATTCTACGCGAGATGATTAATACACGCTTGTTGTACAAGATAACTACTAGTAGTGTATCAAAATGGTACAGGGGGGTAAAGAACTTGCGAGAAGTCCACATATAAGAAAAAATAATTACTGAATTTGCGAACCGGATGTATGCTAGTGTCTTTGTACGTAGTTTGTCTATCCAAATGGCACACAAGATAATATTTTGGGTGTAAATCCAGGGCACAAACTGACTTATTGTGTAATGACTACCAAATTAGCCCGTCCAAACTATGAATACATTTATCATGACTCATCAAATGCATATTGGGAACAACTTTGTCACACAGAATGCCCAAAATGTTGTGGTTTGACTCTACAAATGGCAATCATGGGGATATTTTTGGTGCAATTCTAGGGCACAAACTAACTTATTGGGTAATGACTCAAAAAGCATCTGGTCCAAGCCATGAATACATTCATCATGACTCATCAAATGCATATTGGGAACAACTTTGTCACATAGAATGCCCAAAATCTTAAGGTTTGACTCTACAAATGGCAATCATGGTCTGTATTTTTGGTGCAATTCTAGGGCACAAACTAACTTATTGGGTAATGACTCAAAAAGTATCGGGTCCAAGCCATGAATACATTCATCATGACTCATCCAATGCATATTGGAAACAACTTTGTCACATAGAATGCCCAAAATCTTAAGGTTTGACTCTACAAATGGCAAACATGGGGGTATTTTTGGTGCAATTCTAGGGCACAAACTAACTTATTGAGTAATGACTCAAAAAGTATCTGGTCCAAGCCATGAATACATTCATCATGACTCATCAAATGCATATTGGGAACAACTTTGTCACACAGAATTCTGGAAATGTTGTGGTTTGACTCTTGAAATGGCAAACATGAGGGTATTTTTGGTGCAATTCCAGGGCACAAACTAACTTATTGGGTAATGACTCAAAAAGTATCCGGTCCAAGCAATGAATACATTCCTCATGACTCATCAAATGCATATTGGGAACAACTTGGTCACACAGAATGCTGGAAATGTTGTGGTTTGACTCTTGAAATGGTAAACATGAGGGTATTTTTGGTGCAATTCTAGGGCACAAACTGAGTTATTGGGTAATGACTCCAAAAGTATCCGGTCCAAACTATGAATACATTTATCATGACTCATCATCAAATGCATATTGGGAACAACTTTGTCACTCAGAATGCCCGAAATGTTGTGGTTTGACTATCCATATGGCAAACATGAGGGTATTTTTGATGCAATTCCAGGGCACAAACAGTCTCATTTGGTAATGACTACCAAAGTTTTTGTACCAGGCCATGAATGCATATCACATGACTTACGAAATGCATGTTGGGAACAACTTTTAAATGCATATTGGGAACAACTTTGCCACACACAGTACAGACAATGTTGTGGTTTGTAGATACAAATGGCACACAAGACAGTACGGTATGTTAGGTGCAGTCTACGAGATTCTACATGTGACTAGAGGATTGAAATACATAACCTTAGTGTGATCAAAAGTTTCCCTTCTGAAAAAATTATGGCGCGGCAGGGCTGGCTGGCACAGGTACGTGATCTACTTCTACAAATATATAACAGCGCGCCCAATCCAGACAACACACAGAAGAAGTTAGGGCAAACAACATAGTACAGAACCCACGGAAAAACTCTACACACAAAACATCGTACACATACTACACGAAACACCGTACACACACACACACACACACACACGACACACACAACACAAAACACCGTACACAACCCGACAAAATTATTAGTACACACACAAAACCACACAAAAAGAGACACATGATTCTTGATCGACACCGTATTCAGAAAATAAAATAAAAAAATATGAATGCTATCGGAAAGACACGACGAAGCAAAAAATCCGAGGGGAAGACCCTTCGAAACAACAAAACCATCCGGCCCGGTGATCATCAAAATACAGGGGACAACAACGGTAAGAAAAAAAGAGTGAAAACAAACACAACAATTACTAACAAAGTGTGTAACAGTAATACCACAACTATGAACGCATCAAAGGGCAACAGTAAAAAGAATGGTACCGACAACACATTTTCTACTACTACAAACACGGAAGAAGAACAAAACACCATCAACCAGAGCAACGAGCCAGCACTGAGCATTACCAACACAACCACCCCTACAGTAACGAACCAACAGAAAGAAGGAACAAAAACCAATGTGGTAGAGAAAACATTTAACGGAGAATGCTGTGATTTAGAGGATGTTGCGGAACGTGTCATGAAAAAAATCCAATATGACAAATTGGCACAGGAAGTGGCAAAACACTACGGCAACAAGAGAGGGAATCATATATAGGGGTGGGAAAGGTAGTAATGGTACCTAAACAAATGGAGGCTACCATGCAGGGAGAGGGGAGTTATGATGCCGGCGACACAAGAGAACGAGCAGTAAGTACAATTACAGACAAATATGGGCATATAACAGACAACAATATGCTTAAGGCTTTGAGTGATATGACTGAAACAGTGGACAAGCAGCTAAGGGATTACGTCAAAAAACATTGGTACCCCAACATGAAGTTCCCTATCAATGACAAGGTAACGGCGCATGTAATACAAAAAGCTGTTAAAGCAAGTGCGGTTATGAAGCCACAAAATATTCCACTTGCGTCATTCTGTTCCTTTTACAGGAAACGAGTAGGGACAGTACTGACCGCATTGAGGCACAACTCACAAACATTAGCGAGAAAAAACTGGATAGGTAAATACAGGTGGGAGAATTGGTTGTTGAAATTAGGAATTTTGGAATCTATTTTTGGTCCGACAACACTAACATGCTGCCCGTTGATACTGATGATACTTCCGTACAGACGATTACAGAAAAGGTCAAGTCCCTATCACATTCCCTGGTACTGTTGCAGTTATTCAAGACACAGAATATGAAAACACAGGTATTTTAAACCCTCAATACAGAACATACAAAGACGCGGAAGATGAAGATTTTTATTATTTTGTTACAAGAATCATGTCGGCAATCAATCCGACAAATTCCAATTTCAAACAACGGAAGGAGAGGCACTTGCTGAGTGATATATTTACTATAGCAGATGAAGCATTTGCATTGGTACTGATCTACAATGAGCATCATGTATGGGTGAACCAGCAGCGGCGAAAGGCTGATGCCACGATTCCGCGACAAAAAAAATTCTGCGATTCAGACAGTGGAAGCAGAAATGGATGGATGGAGGAAGGACGAGAGTTGTTCAGTGACTTGTGCGACAAAATTGGCGAGATGCGAAAACACCCAGAAACAGGAAGGAAATTGGAAGAAATGATGAGGGACAGATTTAGGAACAAAAGTTCAACAGATTACACCAACAATAAGCATGGCGATGCAAATATTACTAGTAGTAGCAGCTCCACTAATTGTAGTGGACCAAAAAAGAAAAAGAAAAGAAACGTCTATATTGATCCGGCAATAACAGCATCGATGAATGAAAGTTTATCTATTGGTGAACTAATGTAGAAAATAACAGTACATACATAATACAAAACTACTACTAATTATGAACTTAATTTTGAGAATATTAGAAATAATGGAGGATTTGTAATACGTTGCAATAGGAATAAATCAAGCATAATAGAATCTACATTTTAAAAAGGGAATATTGTAGTCGAGAAATAGAATTCACAATTAGGAGAGCAGAATCGAATTGTTGTTTGGTAGATTAATATTTTGGAATTAATACTGACTCAAGATTTCTTTTTTATTCGTGAATAGAAGTAAGTGTTGTTCGTACAGAATAATAATTCGGTTCTGCTAGAGACTGAAATAAATTATTTTTATTCAAGAGTAGAGTAATGTGCATCACGCGCACAGAAATAGTGCTGAGTTTACATATACCCTTATACGATCGTCGCGAATTTCAGGGTGTCCAGAAATATTGCCGTGTTAAAATCACGCACAAAATTTGTGCGCGAGAAGTAAATTCGAACCCCGCGAAACAGTTCTCGGACGTATGTTCATCCATATTACCTCTACAGACACAAAGCTGATCATCTCAGAGGATTCACCATTGGGGACACCTATGTGGACGACCTCCCCGCAATATATGAATTGGCCATCCATGAATGGGGGAACCTAATCTACACTGCCCTCAGAACAGATAAAGTCATCCCTGAATCATGCAAGAGTGCGAAAGCTGCAATTCAGAGCTTCAAAGGTGGACAGGGATATGAATATCTCTATAGTGTGATCACCAAAACACATCCCAACTCAGAAAGACCATCCTACAAAGGAAAGATGGTCAGGAGCCCACCAAACCAGGAACAAGATGAGTCACTCGAAGAATGTTTTTTCAGGTACAAGGATTATCTCAGGCTCCGGGAATTTCTACACAACCAATCCAGTACAATCAGTTCAATGGAAGAGGTAAGCAACATTATTGAAGGAGCGACCCTCTCTTACAAATTGCGCAAGAAAACAGAGGATGAGCGCGAGTCAGATGATCAATTCAAGCGAGACAAATATAAGGCAGGTGGGCTCCTCAAAACTCTGCAAACATATGAGCAAGAAATCAAGGTAGAAATGAAGTACAAGGATAAAGTCTCCAAATCCAGCCTACCCAAACCAGCATTTGCGACTGGAACCAGACCAGGCTCTCGTCGAAATGACAAATTCAAAAACCAGGCAGGCAGCAACAACACTGTCAAAACTCCATCCACCCTAACTTCTCACTCAATCAGTCTGATTGAATCACTTGGATACCCCAAAATGAATGAAGCATCCGACAACCCATTCCACCATCAAGCCTAATGCAATGCCATCTCTGCATTTGATAAACATTCCAGTCTCTTTGACACATCCAGAAAATGCATTGTTTGTCATACCTCCAGTCATAGCTTTGATAATTGTCCTGCCTTACAAGATGTTGAGTCCCTCAGGAAACATCGTATTGCGACGGCTGTTTTTCTAAGCAAATGCAGTAGAGAAACCCAACAGCTCTTGGATTCCACTCAACGAATCTCCAAAATCAATATTGAAGACGAGTACCAAGATGAGGAATCAACAGAGGATGCTCTAGGAGACCAAAATTTTTGTCAGGGCCAGGAATAAACAGACTTTCTTGCTGCCAGACCACGTCACCTCAAGATGATCCTCAAGGATTTGACAATGTCCCCACCATCATCAATGGAAGGCTCATGCTAGTCCTTGGACTCCAGCAGTGTCAGTTCTTATGAATCCATTCAAATTGGCGCGGTCAATCTTATCCCTACTAGGGATAACCTTCAACCATCCATTCCAACTGACGTTTACTGGGATATGGAAACACTTGAGGTTACGGCCCCTGCATTGGAATCACATTTGGAGACCAACAGGGATCCCAACTTTGACCGTGACAATCCCATCCTAGTTGATACCAACAATGTCCAGTATCTTGTACCATCAGATCCAATGGCAGCTACATCGCATTTTCAACAGGGCCAACAAGCACAAATTGACACAGGTGCTGAAGTTTCTTGCACAAATCTACTGCATATTCTCCATGATTACAAACCCTACACAAAGCTGAGGAAATGTCCAACCAGGCTCACAGCAGCGATCAGAGGCAAGGCATCCAGCTGCATCCCTGAAGGATCAGGTTATGTGCACATACCAGGCCCCAATCACAGAGGTTATATTAGGGTCTTCTTCTACTATTCTCCAGTGCTTTCAACAACATTGCTGAGTGAGAATGATCTCTGTGGCATGACATCACGCATGAGAGAACAGTTCAGTGGACAGTCCATACACAAAGCCTTCACTGACACTCATGACTTGCCCATTCAACAGAGTGGTAACCTCACCATCATTTGCCATCACAAACACAGCATTGCTAAAAGCATTGTCCTCCATGGAGCCATCATTGATGGTCAGTGTTTTTCATACCCATCCAGTGTTGATCCCTGATGTAGATCTGGAATTGCCATATGCCAATTGTGCTACCTCCTCAGCAGATGCCTTAGCAACTGACATGTAGTTTAAACAAGCTTGTGATCTAGCCTCCAAGGAAGCAATCCGCAATTTCAGATATGACATCTACACGAACCTTGTGACACTCCAAAAGTGCACTGAAGCTGCTAGAGGACAGCCTGATACTATCAGTGACACACCCTGGTTTGATGCAAAATTGTTCTTCACCAAGATTGCTGACAAGCACATCCCTATTCAAGCCATCAAAGCTAAGACTTCCAAGCTCCTCTGGCATCAAAGACTTGGCCATCCATGTGATGACTTTTTGTACCAAGCCCATAAGCACATTCTTGGTGTACCAAAGTTCAAGCGCCTAACAAGTATTCTCAATCAATGCCCCACATGCATCCAATGCAAGCAAACCAAGACGCCTGCTGGCTACCACTCTACAAGGAAGGCTACTCAGCCTTTTCAAGGTTTGTCTATTGACTTTGCTTTCTCAGGGACAAAATCATCCAACTCCAAACGGCGGCGCGGCTATGAAGGTATCCATGGCGAAACAGCATGGATCCTTATCACAGATCACTACACAGGTATGAAATACGGTGACACCCGGATTTCCAAAGCTGCACCTCTCCACTGGCTAGAACATTTTTTCTCTCAGCAGAACCCATCTTGTGCGAACAAGTATGTAACAGTTGACCAAGGTGGAGAGCTATATCACAATCCAGACATCCGGAATCTCTTCTCTGCTTTTGGATACTCAATTTTCCCCACTGGAGCTGATGCTTCACATCAAAATGGCACAGTTGAAAGAGCTCACCAGATTGTTGCTAACTCAATGAAGACCATGCTCAGTGGTGCCAACCTACCAACTAAATTCGGGCCTTTTGCCTTCTACCATGCACTGCGCTTGTCCAATGCCTTCCCTGAAGGCAACCAACCCCATTCACCCTTGGAATTGGCAACTGGCCACAAGGAGAATCTCACTGATTTCAGAACCTTTGGATGTTGAGTTTGGGTGAGACCTCCAGGCAAGAGACCAGTCAAGCTCAAACCTAATGCACGGAAAGGTATATTTCTGGGTTTTGTTCCATACACTACCAGAAACATTCTCTGGTATGATACAGAAACACATCGTGTCAAAATTGCCACCCATGTCAGGTTTGATGAAGGCATGAATGACTTGCCACTTGCTGACCTACCCACCAACGTCAAGCACCTACTCAGGACAGATGACAACCTTCCTCTCCCACCGGAACCCACTGAAGTGTCATCCAGTGATTTCCAATTCTCCATCTCGCCATTTGCAAATTTAACCAACCTCAGGCTCACTGTCCTACCATCCTGCACTGACAAAGCTTTTGGACTCAGGTATGCCAATGACTCGCTCCTTGGCAGAGCCTATGTCACTGACATCCTCTCTAAAAGCCCTTCCTCCAGGCTTTTCTCCTCTCATAAGAAGTCTCTCTCTAAACTTTGGGGTGCATACATTCGCCCTCTTTTTCTTACTTGCCTGTCTCATCTGGCAGAGTTCCTGACGCTGGTCTTTTGACATCGTTTTATAAACACTTGTTGGTTAAGGCTTGTTCTCAAGTTTCCCTGTGAACGTTCCAGTTTTTCTTTGCTTTTTATTGCTCGATGTGCATACTGAATATACACTTCTGGAACCTCTTTTATGCTTTCCATTTGCAAGCTTCTTCAATCCAAGTCCATTGGTGAATAGAATCAAACATTCATTGAAATTGTCTTGGTAATCTTTGCTCTCATCAATTGCATCGGCCTTAGCATCATCAAGTCACTCGTCACTGATTGAATTAATGAAGTCCCAGACAAATCTCCTTTCATTGTGATTCTTTTCAAATCTCATAATTGTTCCATGGAATGCAGTCCAATTTCTTTTGTGCTTGTTCCAATCATAGTTCTTAGCGTCACCGGTGTAATGTGATTCTTTCATTTCCTGATAGATTTTGTTCAAAACCATTGTGATATTGGTATCAGTATAAGCATGTTGCATCAATGAAATGAATGCATTTCTTGCATGCACTGAGTTCAATTCAGTATTTTGGAAATGTGCCACATATTCCCAACCCGGCCCTTTCCTTGTTGTATCACACAACAACCTTCACACAACATTGTTGTCTTCATCGTACTGATGGCCCGACAAAACGCCACACCGTTCATTGTAGTCACTCCAAGTTGGATAGATATCTGTTGGATTTTGTATGACTGTGCCTGACCTGGCTTCATCATCAACATCTTCCTTTTCTTGGGGTCTTATGACATATAAGATTGGGAATCCTTCAGAGTTGAATCTGTATCTTAAGTTTTGACAAAAACCTTCCTCCCATTCTCTGAATTTTGTAAGGTCCTTTAACTCAGGTGGAGTTGCTTTTTCTTGTGATTTCACACTCGATTCCATCATCTTGATTCTGAATTGTTGCAGTTCTAGGTTGTTTGGGTTCGCGTTCCAGTCAATAGCTTGAGGTTTGACTCCAATCAATGGTTGATAGCGTGCCTAATTTGCCCATGTGAGAAGCCTTGACGATAGCCTGCTGTTACCATAATGGATGCTTTTTGGATTAGGACAGTCTGGGCTGATTGATTTCAATCCATGCATGAATGATTTGATGCTTTCCTTGTTGAGGTCTGTAATTTCACGAATATTAGACATTCCTCCCCTCATAATTTCTTCAGCTGACTCATAGTTGATACCAAAATCCATTAGGCTGCTTCTGAAGGCAAGCTGTTCTGGATCCAGTAATCTTCCATTGTTGAATCCCCTGATTGTTATTTTGAGTTGGGATGACCTCCTGTCGTACCGTTCAGTCCTTGGGTTGTCATCTCGTTGGTTTTCACTATCCTTGCCGCTGCTTTCATCACTACTATTAACATTATCTGGATTCCTACCCCTTTCTGCAGCGTCTTGTAATGCTCTGATCCTTTTCATTACTTCTTGGTCAATGATTCTCTTCATAGTTGAGTTCATTTCTGGATCAGTCATAGCCTTTTCCATTACTCGCATGATTCTTTCCTCATCAAATTTGTCCTCTTCATTCTCTAATTCCATGTCCTTCTGACTCTGATCGCCGCTATCAAAATCTGATGGATTCTGTCCCACTTGCATTTTTGATTCCTCATCATTGGGGTCATAGTCTTCATCATCTGTTGGCTTTGCTTTTGTTCTTGTTTTTCTTTTTGCTGGAGCCATGATGGAGACGGATGTGAATCAAAATGTTCGAGGGAAGTTTCGATGGGAGTTGCAATCGAGATTTAATCAAAGGTGGTATGTGGAAAGAGAGTGTAATCGAATTGGAGGATTGGATGTGAGATGGTTGGTTAAATGTTGGTGACTGCTGTGTGTGGTTTGCTTATCTGTTCGTGTATATATGCGGATCGAATTTTGTTCCGGTTAAATTTTGTTTGTTTGTATGTGTTTGTGTGAGCTTTTGCTGTTTGTCGCAAATTTAAGATTGTGAGCTTTTCTATCCAGTCTCAGGATTCGCTCATTCTGTATTTCTGTGGTGTAAAACTGATGGATATTTCATCGTCTTGTTTTCTCTGAAAATTTAGTGTTCTCTTTTCTTTTGGATCTTTGGATTTGGTGTTCTCGTTTCCATATCTTTGGATTTTCTTGCGAGCAGATGCTTGCAATCTGTTTCGTCCAATCTGTTTCATCCAATCTGTTTCACCATCATCAGAATACTTGAGGCTCAATCTTCTGGCTCACATCGTTCTTGTTTTCAGTGAAAGATCAGTGTTCTCGGATATTGATTCCTTTCAGCTGATGCCAACCTGGGCGATTTTTTCAATCGTCCAGCCCTTTTCCCTTGCTTGTTTTGCTGGATCTCGAAACCCCATGGAGCCTACCATCTTGGTTTGTGTCTTTGGTCTCTTCTTTCAGGGAGACCGCCCTGGTGTTGGTCTGTTCCAGGGCTCCACAAGCAACTGCCCCTTTTACATCCTTGAGGGTTGATGCCGGTTGCTGATGAGGCTAATCCGGATTGTCTTTGAGCTCAACTGTGTTTCTTTGGAAACGCCGTCCTCAGCATTGTAGGATGCTGGGTCTGATAAACTAAAGCAATGATCACCAAAAATAGCATGCAAGCATGCCCGGCAAAAGAGGTGCAAGAGGTGCACACATGATTGATTCGTGTGTTGGGGACTAAAATATTTGATTTTAGTATGATTTTAAGATTCCGTTGAGTTTATTCTGTTTTTATTCAGTTAATAAAGTTTGAAAGTCAAGACAGTCTCGACTGCCAAATTATATTCAATAGTTAATAAATCTACTATGCACAATGTGAACAGATTTATTACTTTGGTCGCGAATTGTTATTACTTTATCATTGGTGGGAATCACTCATTATTTTGATTCCTATTCCGTGTCGATAGATTACAGTAGGAAGATTGCAGTAATATTGATTAGATTCTAAAATTGTGAGCATTAGGATTAAGTTATATCCGGACCGTACTGCACCTCTGTCGGTCCCTCTTTACAGGTCGTATATGCGTTGAGATGAATCGTATAAACAGTTATTTGCTTTGGCGACTACCACGAGTAACTGGTTTAGTCTGTCTGTATGTCCTTAACCTGCGTGATTTCTAGAGTCCCCGTGTCTTCGTGGTAGTTAGAGAACTAGTAGAAGATACCTATCCCGCGGGTCTCATTTTTTCATCAACCCCATCTCGCCACATACACCTCATTGCTAGTTCAATTAGCCTGGTTCCACTCATTAATTTTGTGAGTAAGTCCGCGATATTCGACTCGCCTGGCTCCTTTGCAATCCGGATAGTTCCTGCTGCTATGCACTCCCTTGCCTTATGATAAGCAACACTATTATGCTTCTTCTTACAAGGGCTTTCTGGTCGTGTAGTGTTCTTCACGACTGACTCGTTGTCACAATAGATATTGGTAGGTCCTTCTATAGGTATGCCCATCATCTGTAGCTTGTATCTTAGCCCCTCTACCATCTCGATTGCTATCCTAAGCGCGACTATTTCCGAGCCAAATGTAGATGTCTCAACAGTTGTTTGCCTCTTGGAGAACCACAAAATAGGTGCTCTGTTAACAAAGATGATGACTCCTGTATGGGATCTTCTGGTAGCCTTGCATCCCGCATGATCCGCATCTACAAAACATGTAGTAATAACTGCCTTTCCTTTTGGTTCAGGCATATCTGGAGGCAACAGCTCTTTGGCCTCTGGATAGAATTCACTCCAGTCGCACGACTGAAAATTTGTCTCATCTACCTCAGGCGTAGATGCATCGAACACCAACTTAGACTTGCTGTAATTCTTCAAGTATGCAAACAGGTGAAACAACTGGTTGAGATGACCTTCTCTGGCTTGCGCGAGATACCGAGACATAAGTGATACGGGCATAATTATATCCAACCGACCGAGTTCACATATCCACCGGAGTATCCCAACTAAACCTTGATAGTAGTTTTGTTTCTCCGGATCAAGTTCTGGTGACGCGTCTATCTCAGGCCTATACTCAGAGCTCAATGGTGACCTTGCTGTCTTGGGTAGTACCTTAAACACGTATTTTCCGGTTAGTAGTTCTTCTTCAACTGACTTGATGGCCTTCGCAGTATATTTAGATGAAGCCATGGACCAGTACGGGTTACCATCTATGTAGGTCTTTCCTATATCAGCTCCCAAGTAGAAAGAAGGTTCTTCAATTGTTCCATTCTTCAACTTGAACTGCCTTTCTATTGCATCCATCTGGAACTTTGGATCCATTCCACATACAAGGATATCATCGACATAAGCCACACAGTACTCGTAGTAAGCTGAGCCATCTGGTTTGAATGCAGATCGGAGATGCACGTCAGGATCTGCTTTGCAAGATACATAACCAAGCTCTCTTAAGTTCCTAGCCAAGTGTGATCGAAAAGATGCCCCAGCAACCGGGAGTCCATATAAAGCCCTTACAATCTTGCAGGACGCGAACCCTTGGGCCTCTGTAGCTATTGTGAAGTACTTCTCCTTGATGGGTGTCGTTAAGTAAGCGTTCTGTATATCCGCGCTGAGTACATCGAGGTTGTTGAGTGCTGCCACTAGGAAGAACAATCGAACCGAATCCCTACTGGGTACACTGGAACAAGTATATTCCTTGGAGATTTCTGGGACTTTGTGGCCGTCTCCAACTAACCGGGCCTTCCGTGTTAAGTCAATCTTGACATCAAAGACCATGTGCATGGTTATTTTGGTATGCCCCACTGGTATCTTGTCCTCCTCATTGAATTCAAAGGCGATAGAGCTGTTCCTCATTTCTTTTGCAATAGCCCGAGCCCAATGATCGGTCCCCGTTTCTCTATCAATTGCTTTTGCTTCTGAAATAGACTTAGGGAGCCGGACCCCGTACTTATGGGACTTGGTCCAGTATTTGGTTTTAGCGCCAGATAAGATCCGGTCCTTTCTCCGAAGTACTTTATAAGCCCACCACTTAAACGCTGGCTCATTTATGACGCCTTCTTCACGGGCGTATATTGCTGTTTCAACCGGGAAGCTTTCCTTCATATCGCTTAACTTTGCCCAGGATGTAGTGCCATCCTTCCATCTAACAAGAAACCTCCATCCTTTGGTTGTTGGCTTTGTTCTAGTTTGTCCGGACTTTGTTGTATAAGTAGCCTGTTTGATAGTTAAGGCCTCCGAATCCCTTTCGGAATCGATTATCTCATCCATCAGGCAATACATGCGCCCTTCATCGTCAACGGAGGAATAGATACTCTCTGAAAGTGTATTGGCTGTATAGATTTCAATAGATCCATCCGGCATAGCGACGTCGTAAGACCTCGTGTCTAAGAGTGGATTGTTGTTCTTTTCACCAATCAGCACACCATCCTTATCCCTGCAACGACTCTTGACTAACCCCCGGATATGTTGGTCCCCTATCTGGAGTAATACTTCAGTCCCAAAATACTCATCAAGGTCTTTATCAGATAGGTCATCAACATCCGGGGAAGAAGCCTCGGCTTCTGCCATGAGCACTTCATCCTCCCCCTCATATTTGCCATCAAATAGGCCCAGAGGTGGTTCGCCAAGTTCGTTTTCAAGATAAGTATCGGAGGGTTTAACCTCGTCACCTATTTTTGCGTTGATCTCTTTGTTGTGTGCTTCCAACTGTGATAGAATATCTGGATGTCTCCATTCTTCCTCAGATATAGCCCGGGTGCTGTTTGTTATGTGAACCTTTCCAGTCTTAAATAAGACATAGTGACAATCTCCACCACCGAAAGTATCTCCACATGGGCCCAGCCACCGGCCAAGCCTATTTGTTTTCCCATTTAAGTCATACCACCAAATAAAGTCATACCAGTCATGGATCATATACAGGGTGATATCTGGAGTATACCCATGCACCAGTTCGAAGTTAGTCCTCCCCATTGAGGAAGGATCACTTGATGCCATGAGGTTCATCCGGCCGGCCGCTAACATTCCACAGAAGGCCCAACACCTCCTGGGACTGCCCTTCTTAGAAGTCATCCAACGGATCGACCTCCTTAGGTCCCCGGCACTGTGTTCGGCTGTATTCTGCCAAGAGCAGTGAGGCTGTATGTATGTTTGTCGAATGCGATACTCCGACCTGAGCTTGTTCCAACCGGTGTTGTGTGTCTCGTGGCTCCCCTGGGCCTTTGCCCCATCAGTAACGAGGTGTTCCAGAATTCCTACTTCATTGATAAAGCAAGATAAACCATCGTGGCATCGAACTTCTCCCCTGACAGGGTAGAAGGCCACATAGCCCTTCCCGTTTGCAAAGATCTGGGCTGCTGTATCATTGCGAATGATACTGGGAACTTTGAACTTCATAGTGTCAGCATACCATCGGCCCTTGAGCATCCTCCTATTCCTCCACTTCTGTGTCTTCAGTCTCTTTGTAATAGGCTGGGACAGTTGACGAATACCATCTTGGGTAGTGACTCCAATAGTAGCCTTGGCTCGCTTCTCACTGATGTTCCACATCTTAGCAATGGCCTTGGCATCATACCTGTCAACCTTGTCAGGTATCCTTATTGGAGGTCCCCATTGTCCTCTTCGTATGAAAGACTTCTTGTCGAGAGACATTTCTTGGTCTAGGACATCTTGTTGCCGCCTTAGTAGCTTCCTCTCCTTGGTTCGAGCCTTGGCTTCCTGTTGAATGGCAAGCTCAGCTTCGGATAATGAAGGCTTGGTGGAAACATCAGAAAGCATAGAATTTGCTGAATTTCGAAGATTTTCTTGGTCCTCCCCGGTGGTTCCAGCAAGAGCTGAAATGAATCGGGTGGAGACGTCCGTTGGGGTATATCCGGTGCGTTGGGAAGGAACTCTATTAGTACAGACAGAAGCCAAATGGAGTAGCCGGTTCGTGTCGTACCCTGTGCCGAGTGGTTCTGGATGAATCGTGGATGAATATTTGACTGGAGTCCCACAAGCCGGCAGGCAACCTGAAAGAGTAGCAACAACCCGCGGGAAAGAGGCATTGGTGGCTTCTTCCTCCTCTGCAAAGTGAGAGGAATAGGGGTCCCAGGTGTGGGTATCTGTAGCCAGTATATGTTCACAGGTTGCCAGTTCCTTCTTTGTAGGCTTTCGGGAATCAAAATAGGATATGACTCCTTCGACTTTGAGAGGGATGAATAGTTCAGTGTCTTCAGATTGGAATGTAATCCCGTGTGTAGAATTGGAGTCATATTGCCTTGGGGTGTCCTCAACCTTGTTGAAGTTGCAGTCCCGTACTTGATTGGGACATACCAAGCTGTGTTGCAACTTGGCGCCAAAAAACAAAGCCTGCCCAAACACCAAGATGTAAGTAATCCCATCAGTTGGGTCAGTCCAAGCTGTGGCGCAACGGGCAATGGGGACATTCTTAAGCGGTGAGTATGTATCTGAAAATGGTGCAACATCCACATATGTCAAGATAGAATCCAATGAATCCAGTAATACCATATTTGATCCCGCGGCTGTTGTATCAGCGTGGCTGTCCAACTCGCATCGACCGTTAGCGGGGGATGGTGAGCCAAAACTCTTGATATGGACTATCGGCCGGCCTACCCGGGATACAATCGACAGGCCCCGGCTGGCAAATCAGTCTTGGTTCTTCTTCTTGTGAGTATGGCTACCGAACTGATCGCCGGCCGACCCTTTTGCTGTAGTGTTGTCCCCTTTGGCTTCAACAAGAGAAACTTGTGCAGACTTCGAATTGGAGTTGAGAGCTGGTCGTAGGGACCGGACTTGGTTCTTCTGGGCAGCAGACATAGTGACCCAGATTTCCTTCGGATAGATTTTTCCCTCCAGAGGTCCATCGTATGTACCTGAAGTCTTCTGTTTCTTGTTGCCGTGTCTCTTGTTGGAGGAGGAGTTGCTATCATTGTTGCGTTTGTTGCCCCCTTTTCCCTTGAAGGAAGAGATATTTCTGCGACTGCCTTTGCGACTGGCTTGCATCTTCTTGATACCAAGCGTTTGAGTGAAGTGGGCGGAAGCCTTGTCAAAATTGTCGTACATGCCACCTGCTTCATTTAGGACCAATTGCACTGCCATCTCGAGTCTTGGATCCGAGATAGAGTGACAGAAGTCAGTAACAAACTGATCTTCCGGTGGGAAGGCCTTATGCCGCAATAGGAACTCCTTTGCATCATACCAACGCCTCTTGTGCTTGTCAAAACTGTAGTTCTTGGTGTCCCCGGAGTAGGTAGAACTCTGTAGGAAGGCCCTCTTTTCTTCTATGAGAAGTCTTACGTTCGTTGATTCATATGCCTGAGAATAGAGGGTGAAATATGCCTTCCTCCCATCCCCTTCCGATCCAAGGCCTTGGATGTAGGACCAACCGGGACCCGCTCCCACCAATTTGAAGAGGATTCCCCATAGTGTATTGTTGTCTTTTGTCCAGTGGGATCCTGAGTGGATGGTGCATCGTATAGAATATTCATTCCAGTTGGCATACGTATCTGTTGGAGCAGATCCAACGGTTCCCCCCCTCTCAGCATCACCGACCATCGAGTCCTTTCGAATTGTGTATAGTAGAGATGTTTTGGTGACACCCCTTTTGTGTCTAAGATACTCTCTGAATCGTTCATCGAACTCCTTGAATTTCGACATTGCAGTGAGTGGTTCTGGGAGAGTGAGGTCCCCGGCCGCTGTGTTGCTGTCATCCTCCTTGAGAGACTTGAGGCGGTCCCGGGTCTTGGATTCTGCATCCGGATCAGCTACCCAGTCAACTGGGGTAGCTGTAGCTCCAATGAGGGGCTGAAATTCGATCCAAGCCACAAACAACTTGAGTCGATCCCCAAAAACCCTTCCCACATACACTTGCTTTGGGTCTGGGCAGTAGTTGTGTTTGGTCTTGTTGACGCCATTCACCAGGGATTTGATAGCAGATTCGTCCATGTCTCGTAGGGAGTCAGTACTGCTGTAGCCAGTCCGGAAAAGCTCATCCGCCGTGATCCGGTTCAGCCCGAAGGATTCCAAGATTTCTCTGAAAACTACCTCTGTCGGGGTTAGAGTCCTTTCCCCTGCGTATCCAGGGATTCCCTCAAGTTGATTAGCGCGTTCGATTGCGTCTTGAACCTCTTGTGTGAGCGACGGGGCCCGGTTAGTATCCATCATGGTCCTAATGAATTCCATTTGCGCTACTGTAAAACCAAGATTGGCAGGAATGGCTGGTCCATTGTTGGCAGGTCCACCAGCTACTGGGTTAGCTGCTGCAGCCGCTGGATTAGCGGCCGCATTGTCGTTGTGTTGGTTCTGTCGGGCTGTTCTTCCTCTCACCATGGTTGGTATTTGGTCCGGAATAGCTGTTTACTTGTTCTGTAAGTGATATATGAATGATTTTCTGAGAGAATTCTGTATTTCTCAAGCAATCACTTTCCTCACGATATCACTAGTAGTGGATATTTCTCGTGGTTTCTCCTTGTAAAATTCTGCAAACGTTTCCATTCCGAATGAAAATCGCTCCATTGCCCCTTACTTAAGCAAACTGTTCGGGTTCCGATTTCGAATCATGGCCGTTGATTTGGCTTATGAATCCCTCTGCCGGCCGTTGAGTTTATTCGTGCGGGAATATAGTGACCGTTAGATCTGGCCCGCTGCACGTTCCCGTGGGAATTTGGGGCCGTTGAATTGTTTTCACAGGGATTGGGGCCGTTGGTTTGTTTTCCCGTTATTTTACGGTTACAAGTCCGCCGGGTCCCCCTATTCGGCGGGAGTTGAAATTACTGTAGAATAATTCAACTGCCATCTCTGTGTAGGCTTAGAACAGCTTAGTGCACACGTCTGTACGCTGTCCCACCTCTTGGTAGTATCATATTTACTTGTATGGAGGAATCGATCCCTCCTAACTGTATTCGCACCTACTGCTATTTGTGAGCTTTACGCTCCTAACTGTTGGTGTTACTGTTGTTGTTGTTGTTGGTGGTGGTGGTGGGGTCGTCTACTCGTCCTTATCGTGTCATTTCGAGACGCCGTGTGAGTCTCTTCCATGTTTGAATTGGGACACGTTTACATTTGAATGTAGAGACTGCGGTTGTTCTGGCCCCCCGAATTCAATGTGTTGTATCGATGGCATTTGCTTGTTCCCCTAGGCCATTATGTCGTTTGAGGGAAGCAAGAGATATTAGCTCAAGCCCGGCTGCACTAGTGCCATTACCCATCTAAGTGCTCAAACATGGACATAGCCTTCAGGGGAGTCTTTGATTAACCGATGATCAGTCGGTAATCATTCTCGCTTCGTCCATTGTCGTGTGGACACTCCTTATTCGGTTAGAGTCTGGGTCTGATAAACTTTGATTCCTATTCCGTGTCGATAGATTACAGTAGGAAGATTGCAGTAATATTGATTAGATTCTAAAATTGTGAGCATTAGGATTAAGTTATATCCGGACCGTACTGCACCTCTGTCGGTCCCTCTTTACAGGTCGTATATGCGTTGAGATGAATCGTATAAACAGTTATTTGCTTTGGCGACTACCACGAGTAACTGGTTTAGTCTGTCTGTATGTCCTTAACCGCGTGATTTCTAGATTATTCATGCACACAATACGAGACTCATTCTTATGACGAACGACTCATTCTTACGATCAAGATTCCGATACTTAACACTAGAAGAAGAATCGGTCGTCACTCGAGTTCGATACTTAGTAGTGATCAAAGAAAGAACACACACCAGAGATTAGCATATGTTACTTTTTATTAAGTGTGCTGTTTTCAAGAAAAGACAGCAGAGGTTCGAAATCCAGAATACACAATCGTAGTGGAATCAAAGAAATATTAGAACAACAGATCGGCAGCACCTCAACCGATCTGCAGCTATCACCACCATTCCTACTACTGCCGATCTTCCTCGCCTTTGGATTGATAAGCTCAACAGCCAATTTCAAAAGGAAATTAACATTCTTTTCTACACCATCACTGTACGGTACGGTGAGTGTACAAGATAAAAATACCACAATAAATACCCAGCACCAAAACCATCATGTACAACAAGTCTATGGGTAATGAATATGTGTGTACTTCATAAACCCAAGTCTCTTCAAAAAATACCAAGCGAAAAAAGGACCCTGAAACAACAGCCAAATGACAGAGAAAAAAATTGCGGAAGACAATTTTATGTGGGGAGTCCGGCCCGATCATCAAAATCACTTAGGGTCATTAATTTCCATTTTCACCACCCTGGAATGACTTTTCTGTTCTTTCTCCTTCCATAGTAGAACAGACCATGAAGGTTCACCGCCATAAAAAAATAGTACAAAATGACACCAACTCAAATACCGGGTATTCGAACCACAATTCTACTGCGAATAACACGAGACGGGAAGGATATTCGAACGGCAAATAACTGATGCACAAGGACAAGAAAAAATACAATACAAAACTGACAACGACGGCCCTTTGCCAACCCCTCTGCTGCCCCTCCAATAGAAGGGAGGATGAGGGTTCACATGTACAGATACTACCACATTCAAATGCCAGCATGATACTCTACTAGTTTTTTGACTTGGAATGGCAATCAAACGGCTATTCGGATGGCAATTTACGAAGATACGGGGAACACCATTTCCATTTTGACGACCATTCTGTTCCTCCTTCGATAGAGCAGACCACAAAGGTTTGCCACTGTACAAATAGTGCAAAATGATACCAAGTGAACACGTTCCATTCAATCAAGAAGTTTGAGTAGTACTATTTTTGGGGAGGAAGGGTGTTACTTGGTACCAGCACTCTAGCTCCTTTTTTTCTGAGGCCCCAATGATACTCGTCCGATAAATGATTTTGGATCCCTAATTAAATTTCTTGTAGCTGGGTTCAAACACCCGTAGAATCAGTACCCACGTAGCATGTAGTACCCCTACAATGTTCTCATATTAATCAATTTTTTGTTTTGTCCATCGCAGAAGTTTCTTCTTTCATAATGATAATTTTTTGGTTGAGAGGGCTCAATTTTTGTAAGGGCGCCGCGAAGTTTCTCCCCTTATGAATTAAATTCGGAAGCGCGCGGAAAATAATGTTTACGAAACTTCTCCCCAACGAATAATGAATTCCAAAGGGAGGAAGGGAAATTCTTGTTCCGAAAAACACTTTCTAAAGGGAGCGCCGCAAGTTCTAAAGTAACTGTGCCAATTTTCATTTTTTCTCATCAGAATCTTCAATCACATATTATATAAGGTTAAGTGTTATTACTATGACATGAGATATCACATGTTGGTCACCTACCGTAGTTCCATACTGCATCATTTTGGGAACTGGATTTCCTTCCCTAGCAATACTGGATCAATAAAGAATTTTTGTTTGCGAGACGCAAGTCCACCACCTCAAAATGCTGTAGTACCACTTGTTATGTCATAGTTCCTCCTATTTTCAGGTTGGAATCTATCCCTCAACTTTACCTCTAAGTCGCATTCGGTCTCTGCATGTTTTCTTAGCTTTATAAGTGCCTCACATACACTATTGAAAGTCTCCACTCCCTCTAGCATCCAACCATCTCTACTTCCAATCTTAGCATCACAGTATCTTTTCCTTTCACGTCTTATAGTTTCATCTTTCTTTCTACCTCTATTATTTATCCATACATGATGTTTGTTATGCAGGATCATGAATCCAAATGCTTCATCAGAAACCAAGAATATGTCACTAATCAACCCCATTTCTCTGCTTTGCTTGAATTTATTGTGACTAGGAGAAATCCCTGCCAAGATGGGGGTCACAAAATAGTAGAAGTCTTTGTCCCCCAGTATACTATTCTTCCTATATTCTGGGTGGAAAATTGGACCGGTGCCGGGATTTGTATTGAGAAGGCAAACGGTACTGGGAAACAAAGGCGGCACTCAAAGGCGGCACTACTACTCCTTTGTCCATATCACCTGCAACCAAAAACAGAATCAAGGTTCACATGAGGATACCAGGTATGAGCACAACCAGTGGAGTTCACCACATTTCCAGCCACTTAGTACTCATCCAATTTTTCCTGACCAATGTTTGTGCATTGTGCCTCAACTTAACTAGAGTTTGACTGACAATAGAATTGTTGTAGGCATAGAACTGGGCACCGGGGACATCGGGCTTTGTCACTTGCTTGGAAGCAATGCCTTCTGTCAAAATCAATTCTGCCCAATCATCGTCCGTAACAAATTTCACACCACAAAACCAGGATGTCTTTATGTACCGTTTCATTTCTTCTTCCAGATTTGTATCGCTTCTCAGAGTTTGTAGTCATCCCATCATCCTCAATGACACTGGCAGCTGCTTCTTGCTCTGCCATTTCCTCCATCTTTTCCTTCATGACGTCAACCCCTCTATTTCTGGCATCAAGCTTCCAAAGTGTGTCCAGTTTCTTCTTCAGGTGGAAGCATTCGTTTCATCCCTGTTGCTATCTTCACTCTCAAACATTGACACGGGCCAAGGAGTTTCATTATGTAGCACCCGCTGCAGAATGCTGTTGCTCCTGTGTTGTTTTTGTTGTGTCATCGTGGATGGATGCGTTGTCTTCAATTTCTTGGTTCCCTTGCTTTGATTGGTACCACAAACAGGCGCTGGGAGTTGTTTGCTTCGATTCTTCCTGGGACTAACTTTCCCTGTTGTAGTAATATTAGTAGTTAGTAGGGCGTTAACCATGCTGATGTTGGATAGTATCTGTTCAATGCTTGCAAATTGCGTCAGTGATGATGGTTTGTTGTTCAGTTTGTGGTTCGAATGAAAAAAATGATTTTATGCATGTAATTTGTGTGCGTTGGAAGGTTTGAACAAAAAAACTGACTTTATGCATATAATTTGTGTGTGTCATGGTTTCTTCATCACTAGTATTCCCTTTTGTTTCCATACACCTGTACAGCACATGTAGAAAGGTACCAATAAGTTTTTGCCCCGGCCTTTGGTTAGAAAAGCATTCCCGTCCGCACAATTTTTTTCTTTTCTTGGCTACAAGAATCTCTACTGTGAATTCTCCTATGATTTGTACCTGGATAGTTACGGAGATTTCTACCAAGATTTCCACCAAGATTTCTACTAGGTTTTGTACCATCTTTCTCAAAACCCCATTAGTAGTTGTCTTCATCATGGCACCAATTGAACCAGTTTGTCTAGTGCTGACCCATACCATGAAATTTGAATATGAAAAACTCTGCTACTGTACTATCAATGAGATGATTTGTGAAAAAAGAACAAGTGGAATTGAGCCAGTGGTTGACTCATCACAAAATATTTGGTTTATGCTCCCTGGTCATGCTGAATTTTCCCCTTACAAAGTCACTAAATGGCTCCATTGGTGTTCAGCAGACCCATACCATGACATTTGAATATGAAGCCACCTACTACTACTATCAATGAGATGATTTGTGAAAAAAGAACCAGTGGAATTGAGCCAGTGGTTGACTCATCAAAATATATTTTGTATTTTTTCCCTTGTAGTGGATTCTTCCCCTTACAAAGTCAATAAATGGCTCCCATTGGTGCTCAGCAGACCCATATGATGGAATTTGAATATGAAACCACCTACTACTATCAATGAGATGATTTGTGAAAAAAGAACCAGTGGAATTGAGTCACGTTGCTTAAACGATGCTCATGGTTGCGTCAAATTTGTGCAATGTATTTAAAAAATTCCGAAAACCTTTGTTGCGCGCATCACAAAACATTCTCTACGTATTTTTGCACACAACAGTTTGAAGGAGGACTATTTTTGCAAGGATAGTTGCTGCCCCATTCTCTTGGTGCTTCCCAATTTTGGTATTGTACAACTTCGTTTCATGTTCACCCCAATAATATTTATTCTCCATTTGATTGTTTTTTGTCTTTCCACACAATCTTATAATAACATCCTCTATGTACACTGATATTGTCGTAGTGTTGATACGAATTTCTTAACAAATATATGAGCTTCTTGATAACCAGCAATGTATTCTGTTACACCAATTTCACAATACTCATACTACGTATATCGAATACAAAAAGGCAACAAACATATTTTTGTACTAATAAGAAAGTATTTTATCTGCATTTGCCATAATCTTGTTTGTACTATGCAATTTTAGCAGCATACAAATTTATTGCAGCTACCCACATTAGATTCCAATAAAGTACTGTAACTGCTGTACTATATTTTTGTTACTGTTATTTACTTTTATAATTTGTCTCTGTTCGCAAGGTAATATTTGTAGTCCTTGTGGTTCTTGTCAAGAGTGTCCATCATGTTATATTTTTGCTTCTGTTTGCTTTCGTTTGTTTTGGCTTCTTCCTTATTACGTCGTTTTATATCATACCCATTTTGCTGTTGGTATGGTTGAAGTAGTTGGATCTCTAAATCTTTCATTTGTTGTTCCTGCCTACGTTTTTCTCTTTTCTCTTTGACATATACATAAAGTTCTTGTCCCTCCTCACTCCACCCCTCCTTAATTCCTGACTTACTGTCAGTGAATTTCTTTCTTATCCTTGTCCCCTTTGTTGTGTTTAGCCACAATTTGTAGTGGTCATTGTAAAGGAAAAGCAGAGCAAACGCTTCATTGCTTGAGGTGAAAATGTTACTGATTGTTGTTTGTACCAATTTTTTTGAAGTCCATCTCTTTAGGCGACACTATTATTTTCCTTCTGAATCCAATCTGCTGAGAGTCTGATTCAAAGGCTTCTGAAGAACAGCACTGCTGTGTTAGTGTGTTAGTAGACAAACGTTTGTACTCTACGCATGACAATTGTGGTTGGATACTTTTGACAACGGATAATCGGACTACAGGTGAGACTATGGAAATGCCAGATCTCTTCTTACTGTTAACTTGTTCAGATACAGCGAGACAGACCTTAGTAATGTAGATTACAGGTAGTTGGTAGCAACTAGTGTGAATTTTGGGATATAAATCAGTTGAATGTTAAAAGTATGAGATAAAGTGAAATCTTGCCAAAATGCAAGATATCTCTTTTATTGAGGTGGAATACGTTGCAACTGCTGTTGCGTAGTGATGAGATTACTCACTGATTATTTCTGTACATGCATTGATCGTTGACCATATATATCTGTATGTATGTATATGTATGTATATATATATATTGTGTGAGAAGCTTCAAACAACATTTTCTTCTCTCGTTCTCTTAGGAAGATCCTATGATATGTTTATCAATAGAATCAGGAATTGCTCCCGTAGGTCGTGTGATACTTTTCGAAATCAAAGTTTGCTCACCAAAGAACAAGGGCAATATTAGAAAACAGGGATTGCTCACCACCAGTACGCGATGGGAATCGATGTGCCGTGGGAATCGATATGCCGTGGGAATTCATTACTTGGTTGATACGGGACTCATTGATTCGTACAAATAGAATAACTGCCGTCGTGTAGCTTTGGTACTTTTGGACACGAAAGGAATTTAATACTCCCCATGTTTCCTTGTGAAAGGTCATCACGTTTACATGATGCTTCCATCATCTTGTAGGAGGTCGCCAGTATTTCCATAGAAGTGGAAGATGGGCTTGAGCAGTGGATACACAACTGAGTGTTCCCAATGCTTAGTGAGGATATCTGCACAATTATCCTTCTTACTGGGAATGTGCAGCATTAGGATGAAGCCTTTTGCTATCATGCTTCGTACGTAGTGATACGATAGGATATGATGGCGTTTATGCAACCTCGCATAAGGGAAGGTTGACGTCTGAATCATCTTCTCGTTGTCTCCCCATGAATAGGAGATGGCATGGACTCGTGTTCCAAGGTATCGGAATGAGTGACGTAGGTCAACAATTTGCTCGATGCAAGTTTGTCCTGCTACAAATTCGGCTCCAAATGTGGTCGTTTCCGTAGTGGCTTGTTTCTTTGAGAACCACATCATAGGAGTCTTGTTTGCAAAGTGAAGGATGCCGGTTACAGCCTTCCCACTGAGAATGTCATGCATGAGATTTGCATCATAGAAGTGTGTCAACACTACTGTCTTCCCACCAAGTGGTGCAGGAGCGTCGTCGGGTAGCTCTTCAGAGTGCTCCCCATAGACGGTGTTGGACCAATTGATGGTGTCAGGTTCAGTCAATATAAAATCTTGAGGTTCGACTCGGAACTTTTATCATCCATGCATCAGTTTGAACGCTACCATATGGTTAGTTATTTGAAAACTGTGTCTAATGGGAACAATGTTGTTCTTGTCGGCTCTTACCTATATAATTTTTCCTCGCTAGTCTCTGGGCATTGTGCCTACATGTAGTTATTGCTCTGCAGAAAATTCGATTCCACTTTGGCCCATGGACGTTCCATGCCGCCGGTAGTTTGCTGTCGTTATTCAATTTTACAATCATGGTAATAATTGTCTTATGTATCATGTACCTTGTTCGTCTGTTATCAGGAATTCCATTTGCCTGAACGTTTCTTCCTTGACGTACACAATAATGTAAGTTTTAACATTGTTGTCAGTGCGCTCTTGCGATTACTCTATTGCTTTGCTGCTGATACTGGTGCTATTGGTTGTATCTGTTATGCTATCATTTGTTTTTTGTGTCTCACTTCCTGATACACTGCTCGCTGAGCTGTTTGTTCTCTGTGTATCAATTGTTGTACCCTGAACCGTCAGTGTGCAAACGTGTTCCACCATTATTTTTTTGTTAAAGTGGAAATAGGAGCTTACCAACTGTTCGTTTCCATGTATTTGGCGCGCTCGTTTTATGGGAGTTGAATTGTTTTGGAGTATGCTGATTTTACTTTTCATTCACACTGTTGTACTGTGCTAAAATTCTGAGTAGTTGTAAGTGCCTGAGTTACTGCATCCTGAGGATTTCAGTATCACTACTTATTTTTGTAGTATTGTTTCACTTTTGTGTGGGGTTGTACTGTTGCCTGCCCATCGTTCGTGCCCTGACAATCTGTGATGCGGTTTCCAGAAAATCCGGGCGCGGACCGAAATCCTGGCGCGGTGTCTAATATTATAGTTTCCCACCCCAGGAATGGTATGTTCCACTGATAGTAGCAGTAGTCTTAGCCCAAGCCTAGTAATATCTTGTGTGTTTGGGTGGATTATGATAGTAGTAGTAATGTAGGTATGATAGTAATGACTTATGCTGGACCTTTTTTTGTACAATTCATGTCAACAATCATGGAACGGCATTTCAGAATTCTATTACCAGAACAGCATTGCAGGCTTTGTGTTCAAAGCATGTTTAAATTTGAAATCTCAAAATAAATGTTACTGGGTGTTAAAGAAGTGTTTGGAATATAAATCTCAACATAGAGCACCGTATCTCAAAATTGATGATCGGTGTTTCATATAGTTATGGTTTGTTTTGGTCAGTTTTGAAGTTTTCTTTTGGAAGGGCATTGCAGGTTATACTATTTACTTGCCGTTAAAGTGGACAGAAAATCTCAAAATCTTTGTACATTGTTGCATGATGTTTGTTTGTCATTAGATGCGTTGTAGTTTGAAGTTTTGTTGAATATGTTTTTCGTTTCATCATTTTGGAATGTCTTGCTATGTCATGTTTGGTTGTGTTTTCTGACTAGTTATGCGACAAGTTATTGTTACCAAATTGTAGCAACTTAGATTGCTTTCACACAATTTTATTTTGTTGTTCTCTAAATTATCAATCAAACAATGGCAACGGCGAGAAGTAAGTTGAGAAGTATGTCTAATTCACCAGCAGATGAAGTCGCAGCTGCAGCCGCAACCGCAACCAAAGCTTCAGAAGAGAATACTATTCCACCACAAGACGAAGTCGCAGACGCAACCGCAGCGTCAGAAGACAACAGTAATCAACAACGCCACAACAAACGACAAGAATAACACGAAGTATGTCTAATTCACGAGCAAAATCAATGAGAAAATTGCATCAAATAAATGGACAGGCATCCGGTGGGATACCAAAGGAGAAAAGTCTTCCTCACCAATCTCTACAGCCGGGACGTGGAGGTGGAGAAACACCAGCAGTCACTCCTGCAACACCAGATCAACCCCCACGTGCACAAGATACGCCATGTTTGGGCATACAATTGTTTGAGGATGACGCACAATACAAGGTTCACACCAATGCAATGAAAAGATGTGTCAAAGCTTGTCTTGAGCAACAGGGTCCAAATGGATTCTCTGAGAATATTTTCACTGACAAACTCATCACTGCCGTAAGTCAGGACATCACATCAGTCTTTAGCCAGCTCATGAATAAGGTTTTCATTGTCACGAAACTCTTTGCTTCAGGAACCCATTCTGACTTCAGTGAGATAGCAATGGGTGACAAGCCACCATTGGGTCCTATACCAAGGGTTGTTGACATGATGGTAAATCTTTTCCTGCGTGACTTGGGTTCACAGTTGATAAAGAAGGCCTGCATCTTGGATCCAAAGGAGCTGACAACTCGTTTTAAGGAGTACAAAATGAAAGATAAATGGAACGCCTTCCAGTCAGCGCTCAACTCCCTTATCAAAATCAATGATACTAGTACAGCAGGTCTAACAGAGTACACCCAGGGTTGAAGGACAAGACAAAGTAGCGGAAGTCACATCGCATACTGTTTGGTCGAAGAATGTTGTTAACTACGACACCATACTGAAGTACATGAAAGTGTATTTAAGCCTACTTTGGTGGTACGTACATTGTGTTGAATTCTCACCTGCACCTGCACCCGGTGAGGAAGGTCCATTTTTCTATCAACAATTTAAAGACGATGTAAACAAAGGGAAGCTATATGTCCGGCAGATGGTATCTTTCTTTGAAGGTCTTTCCTTCCAACACGCACTCAGGCATTTTCTTTCAGCAAGTCACTCCTTTGAATAGTTGGACAAAAGAATGAATAAAATTTGGGAGCAGGAAGTTGTCTCCGCACCAACAAGAGAAGGTGCCGCAGCAGTCAAGTTAGTCCCCTCAACCACTTCCCAAAAATGGGTGATTCCCGAAATACTTTTTTGTAACGTACATAAACTTCTGTTTTTAGTATTTCGGGAATGAAAATTTCGTACATAATTTTTTTGGCGGGAAAGTGCATAAATCTCATTTTGGAATCTGGAATCTCATGACATGGACAATAATATTAGTCAAATTTGTCTTCTTCATACGATTAAACATGTGGGTTTAATCCGTTCAGATTTTTCAGTGACGTTCAGATTTTTCAGTGACTTCACCACCGAATTTTTCATTTTCACCTACCGTACGGTAGTACTCACCATTTCAGCGACTCAACGTTTCGACTCAACCGACAATAGGTACTGCTACTCAACCGACAACATGATAACAAATAGTTGCCCACCATCCGTTGAATATGTCACTCGAGTTGCTTGTTTGCTTGTATCTTCTAGAAGATGAGGATGAGGATGATGACGATGACGATGACGCTGCGGAAGAAAGGCGTCGAATAGATAGGAGAACACCAAGGATAGCCCTACGCCGTCATTCCGAGTCTCCCTTTCTTTATCTATTCAACTCTGGCAACGATCAGGCTCTTCTCAACTGCTGTGGTGTCGACCACACAGTCTTAAGAGAGCTTCTCGGTCTATTTGAACCAACATTTGATAGTTACACAGTTGATAGATACACCGATGCTGTTCGGAAAAGGAAGGTTAACGCTAATGGAGTATGGTGTGGAAGAAAGCGTGAGGCAAACGTGACTTGCTGTCTTGGTCTAGTACTTCATTGGTTTAGAACACAAGGATCCGTTGCAAGATCTGTGTCGATGGCATTTGGACTCACCTCTACTGTTATGTACAAATGGTTGAAGTTCTCCAGAAAGGTTCTTTTGTTCGTATTGCAGTATCATCCAAAGGCAATGATTAGACCTCCAACTGAAGAAGAACTGGAGGAATACATCAGCGCGATTGGTGCCAAATACCCAAGACTAAAAGAACGCCGTGTCTGGGGTGCCGCCGATGGACTCAAAGTCAAAATTCAGCAGTCTTCCAATTGGTTGATTCAGAGTCGGTATTACAACAGCTGGGTCTGCGACATTTATGTCAACAGTGTCTTTGTCTTTGCTGCCGATGGAAGAATTTGTATTTGCTGTTACAACTGCCCCGGTACCTGGCATGACAGCACGATCGCCGATCATGGTGTTTATGATAAAATAGAAGAACTGTTCGTCAAGTTCCAAGCGATGGTTTGTGTTGACTCCGCATTTAGGGTTGCCACAGGTAGACACCAATGCCTTGTCCAAAGTTTGCAGCATGATCCGGATACCCTAGAGGCTATTCTGTTGAACAGAGAAGCAACATCCCTTCGACAGTTATCAGAGTGGGGGATGGGAATGATCCAGGGGCAGTTTCCACGATTGAAAGACAGGCTCCTATTGGAGACGTTTGGCGATAGGAAGGTCATTTTGAACTTAATGATGCTTCTGTACAATTACCAAACAAGTACCATTGGTCACAACCAGATCCTGAATGTTTTCATGCATAAGAAGGACAGATACTTCTCTTACGACGACAACCTACCGGAAGATGCCACCGGCCTCTTCGACCGTTGAGCCGTTGAGCAGTTCACCTTTGCAGTTCGCATTCGAATTTCGCTTTGCGTGGTTGAGTAAATTGTCGATTCCGAATAGATTGTTGTTGAGTGAGACCATGGTCGATATGGTTCGATTGGTTGATCGGTTGATCGGTTGATCGGTCGATCGGTCGATCGGTCCAAAGTGGATTGTCGGTTCTCCACCATGGTCAAGTATCGATCCTAAGTGTAGTAGATAATGATTAATAATTTACAAATTAGTACTAGGTTTTGCTGTAGATTTGGACATAGCTTTCGCTGTTGGTAACTTTTGGAATTATGAGCTTAGAGCTTTCTGGAAAGATAAGAGTATATGGAGTAGTTTCGATCGATCTACTGATCCGGAGTAGTTTCGCTTTTGGTGTTCGGGTTCGTAAAAACCGCACGACTCCTCAAGAGAGGTTCAACTCCTTAAGAGGGGTTCAACATAGCGCCGGACGGGTTAATCCCATCAGTTCTTCCATACATGGAAATGGGAATCGAAATGGGAATCGACGTGGGAATCGTTGACTCCTATTGATTTGATTCCGACTGATTTGAGTACTTTCATGTACTCCCACCAACTTTACGATTGCAGGAGATATTACGATTGCAGGAGATATTACTAGTAGTTGCTAGTAATTCATTCTTTTTACTAGTAATTCATTATTTCATTTTCTTGGCAAGTTGCAAAGCTCATAATTTGATTTCTTCCAAAGCCAAAAGCAACTTCCAAAGCCAAAAGCGACATCATGGTGGTAGCTTCCAAACAAGAACAAAGAATTCTTAAGGCTCTTAAAGCCAAAGTTGAACGACAACACGAACAACAACTCACACGACAGATTGTTTAACACGAACGACAGATTGCTACATACAAACAACTGATTGTTAAACACGAGCTACAGATTGATAAAAACCGGCAACAGATTCGACAGGATCTTTTTCGCCGGACTCTCGAAGCCCGAACCAATCAATCAGTCTTTCATTCATCGGATTCCGATTCGGATTTATTTCATTCCGATTCCGACTCTGATTCCGATTTTTCTGAACCTACCCCGGATGTTCCTGCTATTTTTCCTGGATCCTCCTGCTCAACCTCCTGCTCAACCTACGCCAAATGTTCCTGCTATTAAACAGGAACAAGACTCTTAAGTGGAGTCGGCCGGGGGGGGAACCGAGTTGGAGTTGTTGGGATTGCCGGGCTGGGGGGGATTTGAGTTGGAGTTGGAATTTGAGTTGGAACGAAGCCCGTTTAGGAGTATGGTGGCAACATCTACTATGGCGGCCTTCAGCGATTCCAAGGCAGCCTCTCTTTGTTCCCTTTCAAGCCATTGATACTCTATTCTTTGTTCCCTCTCGCGCTCGGAATTCTCTCTCAAGAAATCAAGAATTTCCTGCCGTCCGTTGGTGCTGTTGCTGTCGGTGGTGCTGATGGTGGTGGCGTTCCTGCGGTACTGTCTCTTTGATCGCAGGAGTACTGGTGGGAGAAGGGGAAGCACGCGTGGCAGGAAACCGTTGAGATGAAGAAGAAGAGGAAGCTGACCGAGACCGAGAGCGCGGAACAACAATTCTTGGTGGTACGTTTATGGGAGTCGTTGGTGTATTGTTTATGGCAGTTGGTCGTGTATTGAGTTCTGGTTCTTCTTGGGTTGGTTGGGAAGGTTGACGAAGGGGCGGTTGTGTTGGCTGGGTTGGCTCCTCCGTTGACTGTTGGGTTGGCTCCGTTGACTGTTGGGTTGTTGACTGTTGTGTCATTGTTTGTGAAGGTTGACCGAGTGGTATCGGAGGAATGTTATCATCGTCAGAGTCGTCATCCTCCTCCTCCTCCTCACCACTACTTATGTATTCTTTGTCTTCCATGTTGGTCTGGTATCCTTCTTCCATTCCATATGGCTCTTGTCCATCACCAACTCCTTCCTTGCACTTAATCAAATACTTAACCCTCTTCGCCAACTTCACGTCCTTGGGGCAATTTGGATCCCCGGTAGGAATTTGTTTCCAATATAGACCGTTGTATTTCCTACGGAGGTTCTCAACACTTCGATTGGTATCAGGGAAGTTGTCATGATGGATTAGGCCGACTTGCGCCCAATCCTCAGGACCAACAGGAAGGATTGCTTTGAGGGTGTATAGAAGTTCCATGACTTCTCTTCTGCTGTAGTTTCTTTTCCCGGTCCTTTTTCCTGCTGTCTTCACCATCGCTGCTGTTGGCATTACGATATAAAAATTATGTCCAGAGCTGAAGAATATGTATCTCTTCCTCCATCGTTGTCACATAGCAGCAACAACAGCAGATAAACCTTTTATTAGTAATTCGGTTTGGTTGTTGTGGTGCGTTGGACAATATTTTGTACTACTATTTTGTACTAATACTCGTACTCGTACTGTAATCAGCCAAAATTGGCGATCTGATCCGTTGGATGTGTGATTAGTCCGTTGGGGGACTGACAAAAATTCAGTCAGGAGTTCCGTTATAAAAAAGTGTAACGTTACAAATCATAGTCGACGTGAGCTCACGTCGACTATGATTTGTAACTTTACGACTGGTTAAGTAGAAAATTTCCGGTTTATGTAGTACATAAAAGTATTTCGGGAATCACCCAATACCTCAAAGTTGGATTGGCCATCCGATGTGTCAAAGGCACCTCTTGCATTTCAAAAGGTTCTCATGTATTTGTGGGTACGCTTTCAATGAGGAGAAGGCACAAATTTTTCAAGAAGTCAGCCTGGACCACTTCACCGATGAGTCATTCCTTGATGACAATTTGTACGAACTATTGCCCAATCTCTATCAGTCTTTGTTTTTGGTTGGACGGTACAAAATACCAGGAGTTGACAATTTGGTGGGGAAAATTCAATTTAAACTGTTATCTTCTCTTCACTTTTGCAAGATTATGGAGCACCGAAAAACTCTGAACAAGTGTTACAGAGTAGGCGTTGACTTTGCAAAAAATGTGGTGACTCTTTCTACTGCAAAGTTTTCAGAGGAACGGGACATACTTGTCAAGGATTTTGTTCTGGAAGACGAACAACACGTGAAGACATTGTTGCAACATGACCTCCTGAGTTTGTCATGGGTTGACAATGTGGTTTCCATGCAGGAGCAACTTGAACAGGTGAATCTTGTTTGTGAAGAATTACTCAACAATGTTCTAACATCTTGGTTGTCCCGTGGTCCTAACAGTACACGTATTCTGGTTACTAGGATTATGGTTTCAAAGGCAATACTTAAGGCAGTACTGGGCAAGGAAGGAAAAACAGCTGTTTACGCTGACGAGGCACACGAGAATTTGGACGGATATTTGAAAGCAGAGCGCCAATCATTGTCGTCCAACTCCAATCCTGGCGAACCTAACCGCAAAGATTGGTTATTCATTTTCACCACCGATTGTGCTCGATCCATTCAATTTGAAGAACGAGCTCCACCTGAGCTTCTAACAGGCAAAGAGTGTCAACATACTTACCCCCTCACAAAAGAGAACTACAGCTTATCCGTCACAAGGTTCCTTAATTTTGATGAGAACTGCACGTACACGCTGGATGACCCATTGTTCTGTGAACATACGAGATTCGTATGCCGTGATATATTTATCACGCGGCCGGAAATACTACTCAAAGGTTGTCAGTTTTTTAGAGGTCCCTGCGATTTCTCACAACTTACAATTATCTACCGGCTGGGGGCCTATTGTTCGTTCCGTTGACCAAGGAATTTTCTGTGTGTGGTTTTCCAGAACACAAAATACATGTCGGAAGCAAACTTGGAAGTAAGCTTTGTGTCAGGCAAGGATGAAAAGACTTTACAATCCGATGGCAACTCCTTGATCCAACTTTTCCAAAAATCAAGGTACCAACGACTCAACGTTACAATGCAGCCAGCATTGCAAAGTGGGACTTCCTCAAGAAGCACGTGAAAAACTTTGACAAAACGGCGCATATTCCATCAGATGGCTAGTGTTCACTAACAAAGGGCTCAATGGAGTGGAATCATTCTTTTGATTTCCTTGGGAAGATAAATTGACAGTCGACCCGGACTCCAAAATTGTTGAACCTGGATCTGTGAAAGATCAAGAAGTAGAGGATGAAGGAAAGGAGGACGAACAGCCTGCCGTCCCCAACGCACTCAAAGACAACCCATCCACAAAGATGAAGGGAAAGAAGAAGTTGTTTCTTTGCCAAGGTCCCAAACGTAGGGAGAGGAAGGTTTCTCCAAACCTTGCCCATGTTCAAGATCTTGGATACCTTCTGCAAGTTCCTTGTCCCCTACTACCCAACAAGGTGTTGTTTGTAGAACCTGATCCGGTGATCTTGTATCCTAAATTTGCAATTGATAGTGAGGTTACAATCACGGGTATTCCACCACCTGGAACTGGTGTAGTGAAGAGTTATGCATCTAAGAGGAAGGACCCTTTTCCTGTTTACCCTGGATACATGGTGTACAAGAAACTACCAGATGGTACAAAAGTGAAATGCACAACCTGGTTCCCTTACGGCCGGTGTCAGGTCAAATACACTGCAGTACACAAAGTTGTCTGAGTTGTTAAAAGAATGAAATGCTGTATCGACTAGTCATGCTATAGTGACCACGCACCGCCATACAACACAATGAAGAGTGGCAAAACGGCAAAGAAGTGATCATAGAAGTACTTCCTCTCCACATTGGTTTGATGTTTACAAACAAATGGCTGTTGACGTAACAAAGAATCATAACTCATATTCACTAGTACAATGTATTACTTTAATGTTTTCATATTATTCTACTAGTAGTAGTAGTACTGCTGTCCAACCTGTTCGTATTGCTTACTTTAATGTTTTCAGATTCTTCTACTAGTAGTACTGTTCCAATCTGTTCATATGATGCACAAGAACAGGATGCATTATCATGGAACAATAATGTCAACCCCATACATAGTATGAGAACTATTGATGATGAAATTGCAGACAATGACACACATTTGCACCCAAAAACTGAGTAGGACACATTATTTTGGTCCAGGCATGATGTCCAGTGACAAAAATTGTTCAAAAATTCATAATGACTAAAGTATCAGCTTGTTTCTTGTCCAGCATGTTTCATAGTCTACCCCATACATAGTATGAGCACTATTGATCATGCGATTGCAGGAAATGAAACACAATTGCACCCAAAAACTGAATAGGACACATTATTTTGGTAAATGCATGTCCAGGGACAAAAATGATTAAAAAAATTCATAATGCCTAAAGTATCACTTTGTTTCTTGTCCAGGTTGTTTCATAGTCTACCCCATACATAATATAAGCAATAAAACTCACTGATAGTCTATGTGTTATTATTTTTATTCATCATGAAGGATCCTGGATAGTATGAATAGGGCAGGATGAAAAAAATCTGCTGTGTGTGTACCTGTGAACAAAATGTACCGAGTGGAGAGGACACCAGAGTGTTTTGTTTTTTATGGCTAATGCCACTTGTGTTGGGGGACTCAATCCAACGCACACAGTATCATCAATGTCAACCAGTTGTACCAAGCAGCGAATGTTACACTATTTATAGTTAGTCTACTTTTGTATGAAAAAGTTGCTGTGTCCAGTGGAGATGCCGGTGTGTACGTGTAATCCGTGTTAGAAACACACAGGCCAAGAGTCAACAGCGTACACCCGCTCCACGATAATGATGAGTCATAAACAGATTACAACGAGTAATTGTAAAATACCGGAGTATTTGCCAAATGTCGGATGATGTTAGAAGTAAGAGGTAAATGGAGAACAGAACACCCCAATCAGTGTACAAGAGGAAGGTTTTGAAGCCACGGTTTCATTTGGATTCTGCAGAGTACTGTGCAAGAAGTAATGAGCTCAATCACAGCGACCAAAATGACGAGCAGAACCCATTCTTATATCATTTTGAAACTGGATTTGATGCGCTATGTGCCCAAAACGGCCACTTAGTACTCACAATCCTTAATGGATGCAACAAGATTGATGATGTGAGAGCAAGACTTAAATGCCAAAAAGGGCATTTCGATGAAGAAGAAGGTTTGGACATTTGGGAACAATGCTTAAAGTACGTAACGGAGGTAGTATCTCCCTTCTATGAGGAAGGCGACACTGATGGCATTGACCACGTGTGGGCTATGGGTACCATTATGGCAGTACATTTTATGTGGTTATCCTGCATTGAAAGGAACAGAGGACATACAGTGCTACAACAATGTGGGTATTGGACGAGAAGTACAATCCGGAGAACAAAAGAGACTTGAACTGGATGGTCATACTTTCCCACCAAAGCAATGGTGTAAGCTGACGCCGGAAGCCAGAAAGCACATCAAGGAATGCATACATTTTAACCTGGGTAACCGTCCCTGTCTGACAAGCCTTTGGTTCAATGAGTGGCGCACAACTGAAGAGGCGATCATTGAAAAGTACCATAGAAGGTACATAGAAGAAACCAATGACGTAAAGGAACAAAAGAAAGAAACGGATAAAAATAAGACTAAAGACAATTGGAATTCATTCATGAACAAAGCAAAAAAACAGTCTAAGAGGGAAAAACTAAAACTAAAACAATTAGCAAACAAAGAGAAAAGGGAGAAAGAAGACAGAAACGAGAGAAACATTGTGCACTGGCTACATCTTTACAAAAAACGTTAGAAATCACCAGAAGATTTGGAGGAGTACAACAACTATCCCATTCCTTGTGGCGCATGGGGACGTGTTAAACAGTACTAATAAGCTTTATGGCAAAACTTATCCCTACTTCTGAATATGTACACGTTCCTGTCCATGTTAAAAACGTAAATATAGAAATTGACTACTGTGAAAAACAGTTCATTACAAATGAAGAAGTCATCATTGCCGTTCCAGAAAACTTGATCTGAAATGCCGTTCAAGACGATGTGCAGATTTTCCCTTACAGAGAATTGTTATCTCCAACACCGTTCCAGACACTTAACACTGCAATGTCGTTCCATATATCGTGCTTATTTTCCGTTCCAGGCACATCAATGCGCCTGACCGTTGAAAACACTTAACCCTGCAACGCCATTCCAGACATTGTGCTTATTTTTCGTTCAAGGGATTTCAATCTGCAACGCCATTCCAGACACTTAACGCTGCAAAGATATTACGGGCATTGTGCATATTTTCTGTTCAAGGGAATTCAATCTGCAACGCCGTTGCAGACACTTAGGCAATTAAATCTAAAACACCGTTTGAAGACACTTAACCCTGCAACAGTGTTCCAAACATTGAGCTTATTTCTTGTCCTACACCGTTTGGGGATTAAACAAAAATGAAACGTCAATCAACCATGTTGAAATAAACAGCATTGGAGTTGCACCAATAAAGAAAGTTGTGTACGAGCTTATGAATCAAAGAATTCTAAAATGGAATCCTCACCCTCACTTACCTGCACCGCCGTTGAAAGAAGGATTACAAATCATTACTGATTACCCCAGCTTTCACTATTGACTCCATTTTTTTGTTTCTAACGCAGCCATTGTGTCACAGAAATGAAACAACCGTCGTTCCCTATTTCCAAGGACAAAGTAGTGATCTTTACTACCGCGGTTTCTGACCATGGCAACTTCAGACTTGATCACATTGCACTCAAACAAATATAATTTGTTGCGCAACACACCTTGCTTCATCACTGCTGTGGTAATCTCTTCTCCCTTGAGCCCTCTTGCTAGAGGTTGGGTCAACAGAAAGAAAGCAGCAAGCAACAGCATAGTAACCATTGTGTACTAATTCAAACCCGCTGACAGAACTTCCAGGGGGGAAATGGCCTTCAAGATGAAGCAGGTACAGAATATGACATGGATATACTTGCAGACCATGTCTGTCACTAGTTGAAAATTTGCCCAGTCGTACCATACGTTGGACAATTGTCCAGAATCAGACTTAAATGATGGATGAGCGCAAAAAAGTAACCCCATTTGACAATAATTGTCATACCTCTTGTGCTCCGTGGATCCACAAAGCATGTTGGTACCTGCAGCTGGAAGAACCACATGGCAACAAAATTTGAGAACATCCGATGGAAACCATGGCGCACTTGTGTTTTCCTTTTTGTCCCACTTCATGTAAGGCAAACCATCCCTAACTGAAATCAAAAACTTAGACCCTGCTGACTGACTGCCCTCTGTAGGATGACTTACTCCTGTAAAAGATTTGTGATGGAACAGATCAAATTAAGGTCAAGTTGATCAATAGTACAGTATTCCATTACTTGCTTGCACGTTTGTTTGATTAAGGTGGATTTGGTCTGTTGGGTTATCTTTGTGGAAGCCTTCACTTCAGTTTTATGGTTGCTCTCACTCGTTGCAGAGTCCCATCCCGTTGGAGGACCAAATAATCTCATGTACTGTGATAAATGAAAATGCATGTGATTCTTCACCAGATTGTTACCCTCTCCCTTACTTTGTTGTAGGTAGTTATTTAAACAGTTAATGAAATGAACAACCATCTTGTCAAGATTTAAAACACCCTTGTTGTCTTCTTTGAAAACCTGATCAAATGTTCCAGCATATTTAAGGAACTCTTCCATACCCAACAACAACTCAAGGGCGTAAATACGTCCGTCAATTTCTTCCTCACACTTTTAGTTCCTATTCTCAAGATTTGTTGTTGTTCTTGGGGACAACAACAATTGACGACCTTCAGCAGACAAAAGTGCAAGCATCTGAATATAAAGCATGCCAATGTACTGGTTCCCCTCCTTCTTTGCTGTATGTATCAACTCAGAAAAATTGGTTCACAGAAAATCACAATTGGATTGCCTTTGAACAGCACCACCATAGTAACTTGCTATATGGTCCATGTCACCTGGTAGTTGCATGTTATTACCTAAAAAATCCTCCCGGAAAGTCTCCGCTGCTCGCTTTGCGCAACCAAGCCGGTGCATATGGAGTCTCTCTCCTGGTGACGCTAGATAAATATCTTGTGGGTTTTCTCCAAGATCAAGATCATGAAACGCGTTACCGTTATGAGCACGGTGGTGGGAGACATTCTTGAAATACTGTTCAACATTCACTCCTTCCTCCACAGTCAGGGAAGTAAAATTGGACATCTTCCATAACCGAACGGATTGATACTCTTCCGCATTTTTGTGATTCAGCACCTGCACGTTCCCAGCTTTCAATTGAAACAGGAATCTTCAGAACATTCACACGAGAGTTGTTACCGTGTGCTCTTGGACAATTGCAATGCCTACAGATCATCTTTGTGTTCGCCGTTTGATAATGTCCACAAAGTTGGCCATGCTGGGGAGTATGGCCTATGAGATACGCGACCACAAATTTCATTTGATTGGACCATTTCTTCTTGTTCCAAGGCAACGACCACTCGATGCCATCTGTTAGGTTACAGGCTTCTTTCAAAGATGAAAGAGCACAACAAAGGCCAGAGTGAAGATTGTTCACATTGTCAATTGATTTGTTACCTTTATCACGTGAACCCATTGGATGAAAATATATAATTTCCCAAGCATCCGGCCAGCAGTTCCGAGTTAAGGTGTTGAATATGCCAAGTGTCATGTTCAGTGGGGTAAGAGTGCTTTGACCACTATTGTCAATTGCAATTCCATCCATGTAGAGAATAATAGGCACCAAAATTTTATTTGAATCTCTTTTGCATCTCTTTCCCCAAGTATTGATCCACCATTCACCATGGTGGAGTTCGTCTATATCAATATTGCCTTGTAGTTCTGGATACCAGACTGGTAAGGTTGGGTCTTCAGCATGGGGGAAAGAAAGGTTTTCTTCTTTTACCAAAGTGATGTTTGTTAATAGGGAATGAAGTGCTTTTCAAAATGACTGAACGTAGATTTCTTTACAAACAGGAACATCACTAGAAGTCATTGATTTCTTAGAACACCAGTCAATAAGATGAGGTTCAAACCCATCACCTTTTATTTCAGGCACAGTTGCGGAAATATCCCTCAGAACTCTTGACCTTGTCTGTACAAGGTTGCCTTCTGTCCATGAAAATAAATGGAGACGCTCCGATTATTTTGTATTTTTTTCCTTGTAGTGGATTCTTCCCCTTACAACTACTAGGTTTTGTACCATCTTTCTCAAAACCCCATTAGTAGTTGTCCTCTTCATCATAGCACCAATTGAACCAGTTTGTCTAGTGCTGACCCATACCATGAAATTTGAATATGAAAAACCCTGCTACTGTACTATCAATGAGATGATTTGTGAAAAAAGAACAAGTGGAATTGAGCCAGTGGCTGACTCATCACAAAATATTTTGCATTTTTTGGCTTCTTTGTCAGGGACATCAGTAGTACTGTGCACACACTACCACCCCTTGGTAGTACAATGGAGCAGTATCATACAGGGTCGTACATTCATCCTATAGTATGGTAGGTGGGTATGGGTACAAACCCACTGTGTCCATGAATTTTAATGTATGGGACTGTCCACAATGAAGTCCGTGTTGGCACTGAAGCACTGTTGCAAACAAAAAAACTTCCTTCATCTGCCATAGGATCACATCAATACAAAAAAAGTCACAGACTCTAACACCCGTATTGCACCATGCCAAGTTCCACCAAAAAGCACTTTGGTGGTGCCAAGAAATACCCAAAACCATTCTACTGTCAAGCATGCTCCCACAGGGGGGGGGAAACAGGAAGAAGCTCATTGGATACAAGGTGGTGTTGAAAAGGGACGGAAAACATTCAAATACATCTCAATCGGCCTGACAAGACGCGTCAATGCCAAAAGCAAATGCTCTACATTCTATGAAGCCAAGAAACTTGAATGTAATGGAAGCATCAGTAGTTGAAGACATTATCATTCAACCGGTCCATCATACAGCCTCTCACTTTGGACTCGCACAGACCAAAAATGGGCCTCAAGGTCATTCTGCCATCGGCGCGGAATTTAATCACATGACGTTCAACAACCAAGTAGTTCCCAATGTCCTATTGCCACCAATTGCTAGAGAAGCTAGAGAAAGCTATAGAATCCTGCATCATCACTGAAAACAAAGATGATACTGCTCACAGTATTGCTGGAGGTGCGGAATATCTTGATTTGGAGATTGATGATGTTGGGACAGAAATAGAGCCAAACAAGAAGTCGGAGTATGATGTAACAACCGTATTAAATGATTGTGAACTGCCGCTTTCAGGAGCAGCACATTATGCCAGTACATCCTCAGGATATTGTTGAGTTGGAGCTCATGAACATCATTTCCAACCATAAGTTTTCATTGTCTATGTTCAATACAATATTCAAATGGGCAAAAGCAAGTCAGTGTAGGCCCGGATTTGACTTTGCCACAACAGGAATCCGAACACAAGACACAATATTTAAAGGATTTGGTGAGACGGAGCTTGGGATAACAGAGCCAAAGTTCTACCCCAAGATTGTTAACTGGCTTCCAGACAACAAACCAGCTCAGATATGTGTGCCCCTCTACTCACTATTGTCGAACGCCAAAATTATGGTTGAAGAGAATCTTTCATTTCCAAGCATTTTCACCCCTTTGTCACCAGATGATAACAACCCTCCAATGACTGAGAACACGTTCATGTCAGAACTCTGCCATGGAAAGTGGTGGTCTGAATCCTGGAAACTAATTTGCCAAGAAGGAAAGCCATAACCAGAGATTCTTGTGCCCCTCATTTTCTACATGGATGGTATCAGTTTGGATGCTCATGGACGTTTAACACTAACTCCTCTCAATATGACACTGAGCATATTCAATGTGGAGACCAGAAAACTCCCTCAATCATGGACTACTATTTATTTCCACCCTGATAGTGAATGAAAAGCACACATCATTCAAGAAAACCTACTGCAACGGAATTCATGCAAAACCTTCACAATGCCGTAGAGGTTGCGCTGGCTTTGTTCAAGGAGATTTCAGAGCAAGATGATGGTATTCTATGGGAATATCTTCCGTATGCTGGAAAGCTATGAAAAGTGAGAATGAAATTTGCAATTGCATATGTGATTGGTGATACAGAGTTCCATGATAAACTATGTGGCAAATATGGCTCCCGAAACTCTAATGTCAAGAAATTACTATGCCGGCACTGCAACTGCCCCCCCATTAATGATATCAACAGACCTGCAGCACAAACAGCTGCAAAGCTGTGGTCACAATCAGACTTTCAATTGTTTGCAGATGTCCAGCTAACAGAAGCAGTAACACATTTCAAAGATATCTCATCACCAGATAATGAACGCATTCCATACCCTGAATTTTGGTGCCAACGCTAACAATATTCACTTAGCAACACAAGGGGAATGCTTGCATATGCAACAACTTGGAGTGGCTAAGAGAGCAGTAGAGTCAATAGAAGGACTCTTGAGGGGCACTGTTCCTTGTGATTATGCCCCCAACTTGGCAACAGGTGTTGCAAAAGTCAGTAAGATAGGGTATCTTGCACAAAGGTATGGTGCTCTTCTATGTCAACAATCAGATAGGGACTTCCCAAGAACCAAGTTTGGAACCAACCTCATGTTGGTTACAAAGAAGGAAGGTCATGATTTCAGTGGTATGCTGAAATCCATTCTGATAGCATTGGCCTCTGCGTCGGACGTGAGGGGGGCTCACAGTGTTACACAGGTGGTGATGGATTGCAGGTTTGTTAGAAAACAAATAGAGGCCATTGAGCTGATCATATCTATGGAAGAGTTTCTAAAGCATGGAAGAATCAACAGAAAGGGGCTTACTAATCTACCCAAAACAATAATCATTTTGCCAACATCATAAATGGTACTTGTTTAAGACAAGGGATGGTATACTTTCACCTTAAAGACTACATGAAAATGCGGGGGCCTCCAATTGGATGGGATTCAGCATACAGTGAAAGACATCACAAGATGGAGATAAAGGCTCCAGCCAAGAATACACAACAAAATGCAGCTACTTAGATCAGTCAAACAACAAAACAACAATCAGAAAAGATATTACTGAGGGCTGCAAATGTATGTTATGGAATGGAAACCGGAAATAGTAACAAACGGACCCAAGCACGGCCACAGATGGCAGGTGCTCATTTCCTAATTGAGAAGGACGCGTCGGGTATGAGAGGAACAATGAGGTGGTACAATTTTGCGCTCGAGCAACTTTGTCCGACGTTCCAAATTTCCAATGTTTCAGTACTAAAAACATGCAGATTTCTACACAAATTTCCACTGCCATATCTTGCTCACTTTTACACCGCCACACACGGCACCAGGACCTACACGTATGAACCAAGACCTGGCCTTTTCGATTTTGCTATCAGCTCAGTCTCTTGTTGCCTCTCTTGGTCCCTCTTTGTCTCCTTTTCACCATGGTCATGGTCATTGTCGTCGTCGTCGTCACACGGTGGTCGTTGAGCTTGCAAACCAACACTCATCGCTACACTGAATCCAGTATCACTTCTACCTACACTGAATCCTGTAGACCAGTACTAAACCCACGAAGCTACTTCTTTGCTCTGTTTTCGGAAAGCGCTAACACTTCGATCTGTTTCCAAGAAGCTTCTCCCCCAAGGCTCTTAAGTATCTTTACTTAACAGCTCTATCCTGTTCAACTCAACGTTCTTCATTCCTCAAGGTTCTTTTGAACTGTTTCCAAGCCCCTAAGTACTTTTCACTTAACGTTTTTGGTTTCCTTAAGTCTTTTCAAGTTGAAGTTACCAAACATACCCATAACCCTCCCTTCTAGAAGGTTCCTACGTCCCGACCCTTATGTATTTGCAAGTTGACGTTGCAGTATACTTTATATCCTCCGGTTCTTCAAGTCTCTTTACCTGCAAGCTAAGAGGACTCGCGGGTTGAACTTCAAGTTCCCTTCTGTTCCTCCCCTGACCTATAAGTGTGAATTCACTTATAGCCCCTGGTCCCTAGTAAGTGTTTTCACTTAAGGCCCTACTTCCTCCACCATATACCATCAGGTGTGCCCTACAGCTGGCATCTGTTTTCACACCTACAGCCCATTGGTTCCTAAGTGGTTTTTCTTAGAGCCCATTTCTACATAGGACCCTCCCAGTGCACCATCCGGTTCTTCAAGTCTCTTTCCCTGTGAGATAAGAGAGGTGTCATAGGTCAAACTCAAGTTCCCTTATGTTCCTCCCCTGACCTATGAGTGCAAATTCACTTATGGCCCCTGGTCCCTAAGTGTTTCCGCTTTAGGCCCTCCTTTCTACATATACCTTTCAGGTGTGCCCTACAGCTGGCATCTATTTTCACACCTACATCCCCCTTCCTAGTAAGTGGTTTCAATTAGAAGCCAATTCTACATAGGACCCTTCCAGTGTACCACCCGGTTCTTCAAGTCTCTTGCGAGATAAGAGAGGTCTCACAGGTGAACTTCAAGTTCCCTTCTGCTCCTTCCCTGGTCCCTAAGTGTTTCCGCTTAAGGCCCTCCTTCCTACATATACCTTTCAGGTGTGCCCTACAGCTGGCATCTGTTTTCACAGCTACAGCCCCCTTCCTAAGTGGTTTTGATTAGAGGCCAATTCTACATAGGACCCTTCCAGTGTGCCACCCGGTTCTTCAAGTCTCTTGCGAGATAAGAGAGGTCTCGCGGGTCAAACTTCAAGTTCCCTTCTGTCCCTCCCCCTCCAGTGCACAGCCCGCCTTGTTCTTCTTCCTCCAAGACCATGGCCCCTGTGTCCCCTAAGTGTTGTTCTTTTATGGTTCCCATCCTACATAGGAACCCTCCAGTGTACAGCCCGCCTTGTTCTTCTTCCTCCAAGACCATAGCCCCTGTGCCCCTCCACCAACTGAATTCCGTTGAGGGTCTTCCATTTCCCTACTGCTGTAGGATCCCAGTGTACCACCCGCTTGCTTCTTCCACCAACCA
Source organism: Pseudo-nitzschia multiseries (assembly GCA_037355745.1). Lineage (NCBI taxonomy): Eukaryota > Bacillariophyta > Bacillariophyceae > Bacillariales > Bacillariaceae > Pseudo-nitzschia > Pseudo-nitzschia multiseries. The sequence goes on from CM074783.1 coordinate 24,338,175, forward strand.
GTGCGGCGCTATGCCCTTCCTACACTTCTTTGTACCCTCCCTTTCAGCCCGCCTTGTTCTTCTTCCTCCAAGACCATGGCCCCTGTCTTCTTCCATCCCACATACCGTAGGACCAGCCCGCCTGAGTGGAGTCATGCGGCGCTGCTCCTCCTATGTGTCTCCCCTTCCTACTGTATGATTGTTGGAGTTGCCTCCTGTTAGGCTTCTGCTTAGGGCATGATTTATCAGTTTGTTCTCTGTACCCTCCCTGCTTGCTTTCAGGATTCGTTTGAAAAATTTGCCGTTGTACAACTTGGGGCTTGAACTCTCTTCAATTGAGGCAACTTTAAAGTCTGGATACAGACTGAGTAGTTTAGATCCACCTTCGGTGGTTAAGGTTACTTAAATAAGTATATTAAATTAAATGAGAGGAACAATGAGGTGGCAACGCAAGTCGAACAAGAACAAACCGTTTTTTTCCCTCCTATATTCAATGCCACTCTTGCCAACACCGGCCTATTACAGGCATGCCTCCAGCCTCGTCGACTGGACATAGTCTCTGAGCCTAGCCTTCTTCTTCTTCTTCTGTCTACAACCTGGTGAGTACACCAGTACTACCAGGGACGACCAAGCCTTCCTCCTCCAAGATCCCAATGGCAGAAAAGGCTGAACAGCCAAAGGCTTAACCGCCCAAGCGCTGTTAAGCCTGGCTGTGCGCCGGTGTGTGTGGGCACAGCAAACTAAGTGACCGGACTCTAGGCAAAACAGGCCGGAGTTCCCGGATCCCCCTCTAGTACTGCTTAACCCACCAACACACCAATGAACTACAAGCATTTCATACCCAGTACTACAAGTAGGTTGGCTACTGAGGCTATCACGAATGTAGTGAGTGATAGTTGATGTAGCGAGCCGCATGAAAGGAATGGTAGTGCCACGTGGAACACGAACAAGTACGACCGACGAAACGTATGAAAGGAATGGTGCCACATGGTGGAACACGAACGAAGTACTTGTGCCTTTCATTGCTTTGATTTCACCTTCCCAGCGACCCTTCTTCTTGTTTGCTATTGTCTATATGCTGATCATCGTCATTATAATCCTTACCTCCTTGAAAAGAATTCACCGTGTAACGCGTATTCGTACGAAAGTCATAAGGGCAATAACCTTATCCTTAAGGTTATTCCTGAGTGAATGATTTCGGCAACGGCTTTCATGTGGATTGACTCTTAGCGAGAGTTTCCCCATCAGCTCACTCTTCAAAGAATTAACAACTCTAAAACACTATCATGCCCTAAAATCTACGTACAACCTAGTACTAATTCTACATGATAAGGTACAATACATGTGATATTCCAATAAGAATATCACGGTGAATTATATGGTAAAAAGACCGATCGAAGATGGCTTTGCGTGTGTTTTGTGTCTTAATTACGTGTGTTTTGTGTGCTAGAAATTACACGGTAATATGCTGTAAATCAACACGACGATACGACAAGAGTAATTAACCTGATCGATCAGAGACAATCGATGCTTACCGATACAGATCATTCTACTCACTAAATCAATCATCCTAAAGGAGATTGCATTTTGTTTGTTACGACACACTTTCTTTAGTTTATCAGACCCACAGCACTCTCTACGAGCTGTGGAGGACCGAATGGCGTTTACCAACGCAGTTGAGCTCGAAGACAATCCGGATTAGTCTGATCAGCAACCGGCATCAACCCTCAAGGATGTAAAAGGAGCAATTGCTTGTGGAGCCCTGGAATAGACCAACACCAGGGCGGTCTCCCTGAAAGAAGAGACCAAAGACCCGGACCAAGATGGTAGGCTCCATCGGGTTTCGAGATCCAGCAAAAACAAGCGAGGGAAAAGAAGCTGGACGGTTCAGTCGAAAGAGCCGCCCAGGTTGGCATCAGTTGAAAGGAATCAATATCCAATCCAAGAACACTGATCTTTCACTGAAAACAAGAATGACGTGAGCCAGAAGATTGAGCCTCGAGTATTCTGTGGCGGAAAACAAACCGGAATGGGACAGATCGCGAAGAGCATCTGCAGATTGCAAAGAGCATCTGCCCGCATGAAAATGAAAAGATCCAAAGATATGGAAACGAGAACACCAAATTTCAAAGATCCGAAAGAAAAGAGAACACTAAATTCTCAGGAAACAATCTTTCACCACAGAAATACAGAATGAGCAAATCCCGAGACCGGATAGAAAAGCTCACAATCTTGAATTGCAACAAAAGCAAAAGCTCACACATCGGAACGAAAACTCGATCCGAATAGCCAGAAAGTACACAAACCGGAACAAAAATTCGATCCGGATATACCAATACACAAACAGATAAGCAAATCACACTCGGCAGTCACCAACTTTTAATACCCATCTCACATCTAATCCTCGATCCAATTACACTCTCTTTCACAATAACGATCCTCCAACAAATATCATCCTCCGAATACACTGAAACTTTCTTCGGAACGACCATACGACCACCCATTAGAATATTTTCTCCACCATGGCCCGAAACTAGAGCAAACGACTCCAATGAGGAAGAAAAAATGGAAGTGGATCCACCAGATTCTGATGGAAGCAATGAAGGAGGTAGGGAAGAAAACGATGGATTTGATGAAAGAATCATGCGTGTAATGGAAAGGGCTCTGCACTGACCCAGAAATGAACTCAACTATGAAGAGAATCATCGACCAAGAAGTAAAGAAAAGGATCAGAGCAATGCGGGATGCTGAAAGAAGGGGTGGGAATCCAGATGATGAGAATAGTGATGATGAAAGTCAACAAGATGCCGGACCAAAGGGCCGACCCAAGGGCTGACCAATACGAAAGGAGGTCATCCCAACCCAAAATAAGAATCAGGGGATTCAACAATGGAAGATTTCTGAATAAAGAACAGCTCGCTTTCAGAAGCAGCTTGATGGACTTTGGTATCAACTACGAATCAGCTGAAGAAATTATGAGGGGAGGAATGTCTAATATTTGCGAAATTACAGACCTCAATAAGGAAAGCATCAAATCATTCATGCATGGATTGAAATCTATCAGTCCGGAGTGTCCTAATCCAAAAAGCATTCACTATGGCAACAGGCTATCATTGAGGCTCCTCACATGGGCGAACTGGGCTCGATATCAACCATTGATTGGAGTCAAGCCAAGGGCCATCGACTGGAAAGCAAACCCAAACAACCTGGAGCTGCAACAATTCAGAATCAAGATGATGGAGTCAAGTGTGAAATCACAGGAAAAAACAACCCCACCTGAGTTAAAGGACCTTACAAAATTCAGAGAATGGGAGGAAGGCTTTCACCAAAACTTGAGATACAGATTCAACTCTGAAGGTTTCCCAATATTGTATGTCATAAGACCCCAAGAGAAGGAGGATGTTACCGATGAAGCCAGGTCTGGAACAGTAGGGCAAAGTCCAACAGATACCTATCCAACTTGGAGTGACTACAATGAAAGGTGTGGTGTTTTAGTCAGGTCACCAGTATGATGAAGACAACAATGTCGTCTGGAGGTTGTTATGTGATGCAACAAGAAAAGGGCCTGGTTGGGAATATGTGGCACATTTCCAAAATACTGAACTGAATTCAGGACATGCGAGAAATGCATTCATTTCATTGATGCAACATGCTTACACGGACACCAATATCACTATGGTTCTGAACAAAACCTACCAGGATATGAAAGAATCACACTACACCGGCGACGCTAAGAATTATGATTGGAATAAGCACAAAAGGAATTGGACTGCTTTCCATGGAACAATTCTAAGATTCGAAAAGAACCACAATGAAAGGAGATTTGTTTGGGACTTCATTAATTCAATCAGTGATGAAAGACTTGATGCTGCTAAAGCTGATGCAATTGATGAGAGCAAAGATTACCAGGGACAATTTCAATGAATGTTTGATTCTATTCACCAATCGCCTTGGATTGAAGAAGCTTGCAAATGGAAAGCACAAAAGAGGTTCCAGAAGTGTGTATTCTGTGGGCACAACAAGCAACAAGAAGCAGAAAACAACTGGAACGTTCACAGGGAAACTTGAGAACAAGCCTTATCCAACAAGCATTTATAAAACATTGTCAAAAGAACAGCGTCAGGAGCTTTACCAGATGAGGCAGGCAAAGAAGAAGAGAGCTCTCAAGGCTGCTGAAACCAAAAAGGCAAAAGTAGATGAAAAGGAAGGTGCAGGTGATAGCTTTGGCTCAAAATCTAAGAAATGACATCATAACCGGACACTAGAAAACAAATGTTTAAAAATGGTGAGCCGGTCATTATATAAGATGAATATTCCTCTAGATTTTGATGATGGAGAAAATGAAGAAGGTTACTGTGAGTTAGACTCACATGCTGACACCACTGCAGCGGGAAGCAACATGGTATTGCTCAATCCTGATCAGATCACCACACATGTTGATGTTGCGCCCTTTTCTGAAGAATACAAGCCAATCAAGAAAATCCCAATTGGAAGTTGTGCAACTGCTTGGACAAATCCAACATCAGGTCAAGTCTACTATCATAGTGTTCCATCAAGCGCTGTACTTTGGGAATAAATTGAAGAACAGCTTGATATGCCCAAATCAAGTGAGGGATTGCAATTTCAACTCTGTTGAAGAAACACCCCGTCAGTTTGACCCCAGATCCAAGCATGGAATTACAATCCAAACCCCAATGGAAGATGATGACCCCAAGAAAGTTTTCATAAAACTGAGTATGAGAAATGTGATTTCATATTTTCCAACAAGAAAGCCAACGAGATTAGAGCTTGATGAATGCCAACATTTGATTGCAACAAATGACACCCCGTGGGATCCTCATTCACTGAAGTTCAGGATGGCTGAGTTAGCAATCGACAATGGTGATCCAATTTCAGGGGACCAATTTAGTGTTCAAGCCATGCCGACTGAGGATGCAAGTTCGGTTGTAACAGAACCTACAAGTAATGTTACAGACATGCTCTCCAAAACTAGCATAGAGCCAAAGCATCCAAATCTCATGCAGCAATGCAAGCTGATGAGATTGCACCAGATATCAACTAGAAGAATGCTGACTGAATGCCAGATAGCAACAGATGGTAATATTTCTCACAGGATTTCGTCAGTGACCACAAAGTTCCAAGATGCAAATATTTCAAGCGCGCGAAGGGTAGACCAGTTTTTGTTTGATGACACGACAGAATTTGACTTCACAGAAGCCCCTGAAGATGAATCAAAACAAGCCCCTAGCTTGCAAGAAGTTGACAATACACTTGAACGAAGGTCGCTTGACAGAAGAAATCAATGGGGGCCATCAGTGATAACTATTGAAGGTCCAAACAAAGTAGACTGTGAACGCCTAGCCAAGACTTGGAATATGAGTTTGAAGAAGGCTGAACAGACATTGAAAGTCACTACTCAGAAAGCCCTGAGGAATTTGCAACTACCTTTGATGAAGCGTTTGCCTACACAGCGCTTTAGAAACAAGAGAATTGCACAAGGGACCTGGTACACTGATACCTGGCATGCTAGGACCACCAGTATTATGAGGCAAGAAAAGTGCGCACAAATCTTTACAAATGGAAATGGATTTGAAGTATTCATACCAATACAGGACAAATCTCAAGCGCATCAAGGGTTGAAAATATTCATTCATGAAGTTGGGATCCCCGAACATCTGATTTCTGATGGTGCTCCAGAACAAGGTTCGCCAAGAACCTACAAGACTCACTGGAATTCAATTGTGAAGCGCAATCATATTCACCAAACATTCATACAACCACATTGCCCATTCCAAAATTGTGCCGAGCAAGCAATAGGTCATCTTGGTAGTGCAATCACAACCAAGGCAGCAAAGAAGAAGTCGCCGAGGAGATTATGGTCATTTTGTGGTGAGCTATGTACTAATATCAGGCAGAGGACGGCATCAAGCAACCCTTCTTCAATGGGAAGAACTCCATTTGAATTGGTGCATGGATATATGCCTGATATTGCATTATACACATCATCAGAATGGTATGATTTTATATTTTACTTTGATAAAGGTGATTCTTCCTCTCACGGAGTTGAAAGATTGGGTCGATGGTTGGGCCCTTGTGGCAATAAGGTGGGTGGAGGTGATTGTTTTTGGATCCTAACCGAATCAGCAATACCAATATTCACAAATTCAATAAGGCCTGTAAAGGAATATGAATGGAGGGACGGAGATGTCCTACAAAGAATGGAAGCAATCGACAAATCAATTGAGTCCAAGATTGGTGATGAAGTGAAAGACAGCGCGTCCTTCTTCCAGGAAAACTACCCCGAACCCCAAATAGAGCTATTTGAGGAACAACAACCAGTGAAATCATCTGATCTGAAACTTGAAATGGCTGAGCCAGATGCATCGGTTGAGGATATTGATGAACCAGATGAGTATCTTGGAAATGAAGTAATCATTGAAAGAAATGATGAAAGGCTCAGGTGCATTGTGAAGGATAGGGTGCGAGATCTGCAAAACAGACAAATTGGAGTAAGGAATGAGAATCCAATACTGGACACGAGGCTGTACAATCTGCAACTACCTGATGGCACCATTGAGGAATGCACAGCAAACATTGTTGCAGAGAGTCTTTACAGCTCTGTTGATGACGATGGAAGGATGTTCACCCTACTAGATGAGCATGATTGATCATGAATGCGACAACACTGCTTTAAGTGATGAGGAAGCAACAACTGTAGCCAAAAATGGACGAAAAAGCCATAAGCCGACGACTAGGGGTTGGAGGATTTTGGCCAGTTGGAAAGATGGAACCGAATCATGGTGTAAGTTAAGTGATGTTAAAGAATCATTCCCAGTGCAACTAGCTGAGTATGCAGTCAACAATAATCTTGAAAAATCACCAGCATTCAGATGGTGGGTGCACAAAATTTTGAGAAGAAAGGACCGCATCCTTAAGGCAGCCAAAACAGCCAAGTATTGGTTGAAGACTCACAAATATGGTGTTAAATTACCACATTCAATTACACAAGCACTGGCAATTGATAAGAAAACGGGCACAGATCACTGGGAAAGAGCAATTCACAAAGAAAAGACCAATAATATGGCAGCGTTTGAATTTTCTGATGAAGATGCTATTGCAGTCGGTCACAAGGAAATAACCACCCACATGATATTTGATATCAAGCTTGGATCCCTAACAAGGAAGGCTAGGCTGGTAGGGGATGGTCACAAGGTTCCTGCCATAGCAAAAGAGAATACCTATTCATCGGTTCCCAGTCGTGACTCAGTGAGGATATTCTTCTTGCTGGCAGCGCTGAATGATTTGAAGGTTCTCTCAGCAGATATTAAAAATGCATATTTGACAGCCCCGATTAAGGAGAAATACTTTCTAAAAGCGAGAGCTGAAGATGGTTTCCCTCCACACCTTGCAGGAAGGCCTTGCAAGATAGTTCGAGCACTATATGGATTGCCAGTTGCAGGTGCATCTTTCAGGTCATATCTCACACAGCATTTGAGAGATCTTGGATATTCTCCTTGCAAAGCAGATCCGGATGTGCACTTACGAATTGAAACCAGGAAAGATGGATCCAGATACTGGGCAATGCTCATTGCCTATGTAGACGATATCTTATGTTCTGGTGAAGATCCAAAGTTCCAGCTAGAAAAGCATTGAACGAAAGTTCAAGTTGAGGGATGATACAATCAAGGAACCAACTCTGTATTTGGGAGCTGATATTGGAAAGTTTTACTTTGAAGGCGATCCCAAACCAAGGTGGTCATTATCAAGCACCAAATATACTGCGAAAGCTGTCGCAGCGGTCGAACAAGAGCTTGGAACTGAGAAGTATGGTTACAAATATTTACCAAAGTCAGCATCCAGTCCCCTGTCACATGATTACAGACCGGAGATTGATATATCAGAGGAATTGAATCCTGAATTGCAGAATTACTATCAAGGTTTGATTGGAGTTCTCAGATGGATTTGTGAACCAGGAAGACTCGACATTGTAATGCCAGTTTCATTGATGTCAAGGTATTTGGCCCAAGCAAGAAAAGGACATTTGAACCAGTTATTCCATATATTTGCATATTTGAAGAAGTACAACAGGTCAAAATTGGTTTTTGATGATTCGGTACCAAGCATTGATCAGAGTAAATTCCAAAAATGTGACTGGTCTGAATTTTATCCTGGCGCCGCTGAAGTCATACCAGCAGATATGCCTGAAGCTTTGGGGAAACATGTGACGATGAGGTGTTTTGTTGATGCTGACCATGCCGGATGCAAGGCAACAAGGAGATCTCATACTGGTGTTATTATCTTCATTAATAATGCACCAATTATTTGGTTTTCCAAAAGACAGACAACAGTTGAAACGTCAACTTTTGGATCTGAAATCATTGCATTGAAAATTGCAATCGAATTGGTTGAAGGTCTAAGATACAAGTTGAGAATGATGGGTGTTCCAATTGATGGAAGCACCAATGTGTATTGTGATAATGATTCTGTTGTCACAAACGTTACACGACCTGAAAGCCCATGTAAGAAGAAGCACAACAGCATTGCATACCACAAAGCACGAGAATCTATTGCAGCAGGAATCATCAGGGTTGCAAAAGAACCAGGTTCAACAAATATTGCTGATTTGTTTACCAAGCTAATGAGTGGCGCTGTTTTCCGAGAACATTGTTCCCGATGCATGTGGTAAGTTTGTTTCGGGCGTTCGCACAGAAAAACAACAGGTAGATCAATCAGTTCGATGAAATGTTCGATCGATCGTTCGATCAAAAAATAACAAATTGTTTTGCAATGAACGTTTTGAAAATGGATATTTTGATCCACGAATACAATATATCAATCGGGCAAGGATCAGGGCAAAATGCCTTGATACAAGCCAGAATGAATGGCAAAATGCCTCCCCATTTCTTTTGATAGGGCCTCTGATGGTAGACTGGATACAGTTTGGTATTCAACATATGACAATGACTCATGATGAATAGGTTAAGTCATAGAATCCAGCCGCTTAACGGTTGGAGGATTTATGACTGAAGGGGACTGAAAAGAATTCACCGTGTAACGCGTATTCGTACGAAAGTCATAAGGGCAATAACCTTATCCTTAAGGTTATTCCTGAGTGAATGATTTCGGCAACGGCTTTCATGTGGATTGACTCTTAGCGAGAGTTTCCCCATCAGCTCACTCTTCAAAGAATTAACAACTCTAAAACACTATCATGCCCTAAAATCTACGTACAACCTAGTACTAATTCTACATGATAAGGTACAATACATGTGATATTCCAATAAGAATATCACGGTGAATTATATGGTAAAAAGACCGATCGAAGATGGCTTTGCGTGTGTTTTGTGTCTTAATTACGTGTGTTTTGTGTGCTAGAAATTACACGGTAATATGCTGTAAATCAACACGACGATACGACAAGAGTAATTAACCTGATCGATCAGAGACAATCGATGCTTACCGATACAGATCATTCTACTCACTAAATCAATCATCCTAAAGGAGATTGCATTTTGTTTGTTACGACACACTTTCTTTATCCTAGTGCATGGAATTTCTTCCCTACAGTGGATGCTCCCTCAAGTCAATCTTTACGCTCCCTCATATTTGATTTCATTTGCCTGGTTTTATTCTTAATGGAGATGCACAGTGCTTCTTTGGCACAAGCACCCTCATTAAAACCACGGTTCATCAACAACTGCAGGATCTGACAATGCCAGCATAGTTGCTGCATCAGTGTAGTATATGCCAAAGGTTCCATCCTGTAGTAACATCGTAAGCTCGTGTTCTACACGTTGATCCTGCAAGCACTCTTGGGTGAATGGATCTGCTAGTATGCCTTTTTTTGCCCAATAAGCATTTGATACCGTTGGGGGGAATGCCTCGTCAAATGCGGAATCTAAGTAGAGGATTCCACTGTCTTTCTCGTTGCTCTTCAACTGAAAGTGAAAGGGGATTGGATCTCTAGTAGCAGTGGTACTCCTATGAACAGCCATATTCACATAATCACAAATGTCCGCTCCAGCTTTACGACTTGCAGACCCAGGGGGAATCTGTTGGTGCTCATTGTGCATCATCTCTGCTACCCCCATCATTGCCTTCTCATGGTGCACATTCTTATCCTTTTTAGCCGCATTGTTACAATTGACTTGTGGCGTGTTGTGGCGTGTTTCCTTCTTCTTCGTAGCAAAGACCTGCTGCTGTCGCTGGCGCATTGCGTGGTTAGGGTTGGGCCGTTACTGCTTCTCTCAGTGTCGTTGCCGTCTTCCTTTTGCTTTTACTGCTGTAGCTAGAGCCATTGCTGTTATTGTTGCTGCTCGAGATATTTTCTTTTTTTACAGTTGCGGCATCTTTGTTTGCATCTTTGTCTGTTGCAATCAAATTGGCGAGGGGGGAGATCGACGCTACGATTCTGTATAACAAGGGGAAGGAGAAGAGCTTCTACAAACATCTTACTCTCCGGGGGTTGTACTCTTCTCCTCAAGGTCCTTTTATTGTAACCCTCTTCTGAAAAACCAACCCCCTCCATGTCATCTACAGTAGCGTAGCATATTGAGGATTATTCTGGGAGAAAGTCAGAAGGACTCGAGCAGCCTTGGCGGTCAACCAACAGTATGGAAGCGCCAGTCCATTTGGTACAGACCCGACCGGTGTTGCTGCTGTTGCTGCTGCTGTTGCTGCTACCGCTCCTTGTTTTTCAGCAAGATTTTTCCCTTCCAGGCAGCTAGCGTAGGTTTGAGCTATCGAACAAATTTTCAACAACATCCATCCATGCAGGTAGCATAGCAAGTTCGTAGAGATTGATTGTGTGAACTTTCCTGACGCATCTGTTGGATCTTAACATATTTACTGCTTCCTCTATCGTAGTGTAGCAATGTACGGTAGGCAAACTTCGTTCTATCGGATAGTGTTGTGCTTCTTGGAGGCTTGTTTTGTTGGCAAGGCTTCGTTCTGTAGTAGTGAAAGGTTCATCATTCTCGGTCAGTGTGTCATAATATCACCCCCTGTTGGAATGCAGTTCTGACTCGATTGTTGGGATTGGTGATAGAAGCATCATCAAGACCCTCGGTGTTTCTACAACAGAACTATCCTCGTCTGCGAAATAGAATTGGATTCCAGTGGTAGTTTGCACTCGAACTAATAATTTCGTCGTTAAGAACTTAAAAACACATTTGGTTGTACATTAAATCTAGGAATGGCTCCCCTCTATATTTCGGAGGACTAATTCCTCGATACCTCGTGACGACTTCGCTATGGGTACAGGATGTCAATCCGAAAGGGATAGGTACTCACTCACGAGCTATATGATCTAGAAGTCTTATGCGTGTAAAGGAAACAACGAAATTAACGAAATAATGCAGGATATCAGAGTACGGTGCGTACTCAACTCTCCGTAAATCAGCAGAATCGTATGAATCGAGCAACCAGGCATTTGCTATACGGTTTCAATCGTGATCGACGAAAAGGGGAACGATCAATGCGGAACACTCAACATTAGTATCGGTCACTTGCAGCAAACGACCTCGATCGTTTTTCTTGTGTCAGCAATCATCCCTTTTGTTTGTGGTCATTATTTCCGATGGAGGTCTATTATCTCCGTTCAATCGATCCGTCTCTTTTGCCCCGCCGATGATATATCGAGACGTGAGATTCCTATCCCAATTGACCATGCACATTTTCAGAGTCCCGGCCCGCTTGTCCAGGGCCCTCCGAACGACGTTGTGGTCGCCGTAGCACACGTGGTGACGTTTTTGACTGGTGACCCACAATACCTCAAGATTTGGACAGGCGCCGGGACTTTCGAGTGCATTCCAGCTGTTGTCGCGAAAGAAACCACACTCGACCACGTATAACCACCGAAGGTCGGTGCATTCCCTGATGATCGCCGCGAGGCCGTCGTCGTTGGCCCGGGTCACTCCGGAAGCTTCACTGCATGGTTGTGTCGTGTACAGGGTAAGCCCTCGGAGTTGTTTGCACGATGCCAGGGCGTTCAGTATTTCGTTGCTAACGATGCACTCGGTAAGGGAAAAACACTTCAAATTATCCTTGCACACGTCAATCATTGTAACAACAACTTTCGGATCCACCTTTTGACTGTGTCTTCTCGAAGGACCCCCGTTTTGAAAACCGTTCAGGAATATGCACTCTGTTTCCGGTGTGACGGCTTCGAGTAGATTGGCTTTCGTAAGGAGGCATTCTCCCGTGTGAGGCTCGATGACGTCCAGGTGGCAAGCGTCGAGGATGGTAGGATTTTTGGAGTGATGATTCAGATTAGTCTCAGGCAAAAATGCTACCAGCTTGTACAGCAGGCTTTCCTTTTTGAAGGTCGTGTACTGTACACCGTCCCCGTCGATACATAGCCCCCTCATGGCATAGTTGCGATCCGACAGGCGCTGCATGAGATAGTAATAGGAATACTCCGGGGGTCCCCGGCCGGTGTTGGCGTAATCTTCTGCCGGGTATTGTTTTCCTCCGAAAACGCAGCACGGATTGCGAAGGAAGCGATCCTTGTCAATGTTCGCAAGAATGGCTTTCTTGCTGCGTTTCACCGCTCCAAACTTGCGCTCTTTGGCAGGCATTGGTGCCTCCGCCGCAACCAGATACCACTTTATCTGCCTCTCGATCATGTCTTCTTGATCGCCGTCTTCGTATTTTACCTTGTAGTATTTTGTTTGGCTATCGTATGAAACGATCTCCCCGCTGTAAAAGACTCCGTCAAACTTTTTGGATATTTTCGTACCAACGGGATACTTTGTGGTGTTTGTCACGATGTACTGTTTGGTCTCCTTCTCGTCCATCTCCTCTTCATCGCCGTCTTCGTATTTTATCTTGTAAAGTTTTGTTTTGCCGTTGTAAGACACGATCTCCCCGCTGTAAAAGATTCCATCGAATTTTTTGGATATTTTTGTTCCAACAGGATGCGTCTTTTGTGCTCCTGATTTTGTCTTTTTCTTGCTCGTCGTCGTTCCCGTCGATGACCGGGCCCTCTTCGATGAGGAATTTCCCTTGCCGTTATTCGATGCGGTGAGGTTCTCGATGAAAATACAAACGTCCTCGCTGCAATCGAGGCTGGCGCTCTTGTACGGAGGCGGTTGGTCGCCAAAAAAGTCGTCCGCCCACGATTCGAAGACGGCGTTGGAGGAACGCTCCCGCTTGGCGGCCCGAATGGCATCGTCCTCCGTGATGTACGTCCCGACAATGCGGCGAGTTGTATAGCCCTCGTCCACAGACGACGAGGAAGCACTTGGGCACGATTCGACGACGACGCGGTATCCTCCCGAGGCGGCGTCCACCACGGACACCTCGTCCGTTTCCTTCGGTTTGCTGCTCATTGCGATTGCGATGACGCGTGCGGTTGCGGTCGCGGTTGCGGTTGCGGTTGCGGTTGGTGCGAATTGCGAATGCGAATGCGAATGTGAGTGCGGATATTATCCTTGCTTCGATACCAAAAAGTAATTGAACGCAGACTAAAAGAATGTAGAAATCAAAACGAAACCACCGAAAATAAATCTTACGGAACAAACACGATAACACGAAGCACGGTACGGTACTCGTACCCGTACCAGGTACGTACTCAGTATGGTAGTCGCGGTGGTTTCTAACGGAAACTGCTTCATCCATACCTTTTAGGTAGTGTACCGTACGGACCGGTAAGATACCGGACGTTCGTTACGTATTACCTAATCTTGCGCGAAACAGTACGCGGTGCAAATAGCGGTTTGGGAAAAACAGCGACTCGTTTCCCGCCCGGCGGATGGACAATTTACATGCACAAAGCTAACATGGGACATGGGTCAAGGATGGAGGGCAGGAGGCGGTCATTTCGGAGTCACAGATGTTGTGAAACTTGTGGGACATTCATCCGTATTCACATCAAAAGAGCGTGGTCCACTCCTCTCCAACAGTTAAACAAGTGTCCATACGCCCACTCTTTGAAGTACTACTAAATCTGCCTCCCTCTGAACTAGCTACTAAGTCACATAGTACTACTACTAGTACTACTACTACTACTAGCCTAGTACTACTAAGCCAGGAGGAGTGAAAGTTTGGATATCTCCAAGAAAGCGCTACTACTACTACTACTACTAGTACTACTACGTCATATTTGCTCACCAAAGAACACATCTTTGACCAATGGTACTAAGCTATGTTCCAGAAATCCTAAAAACTCTGAACAAAGGGCTGCCAATCTTGGTGGGAGAAGTCTACAATCTAGTCGGTGTGTGCAAACTGCTCACAATGCCAATCAGTTTGCTACTTGTAGAACCACGTGCAGAGAAACTCAAACAAGATCTAACTAGTAGGACAAAAGTAGAAGGCCAATACCCCAAACTCCAAGACCCGGTTCCTCTTCTCAATGACACCGCCAAGGTAGGCAACCTGGAAACGGCCCTTCAGTATTTTGTCCAACAACTCAAGGACTTAAGGGCTCAGCTCATCCAAAGCAAAATGTGAGTCAAAAAATTAGATTGTACTTCAATTGGCCTCCAACTTGCCACCATTAAACTCATTATTGGGGAAAGAGATGGCATGAGCGGCCAAATAACAGTTGTGGAGACAATTACCTCAATCTCTAATGATCTGGTAAAGCTAAAAAATTTAGCACTCCCAAGGGAAGATGATGGAAAAAGGTGATTCACTTTTCAAGCATTATATGCCGGACTTGTCCAAAGTGTTGGAAAGAATTTATGAAGGGATCATTGACAGTATGCTGAGAATTATCCAGTTTTTTGAAAACTGCGGCAGCAAAAGGGGTGGTGACAAGTACAAGGGGGATGGAGCTCCATTACAAACATTTGGGGATGGAAGGAATTGTGTATGGACACATAATTGAGGATTTTTTTGACAATGGGAACCCAGGAATATCCTTACCAGAGCCATCTGATTTCTCAGCAATGATCAATTTGGTCTAGCCCATACCAGGGAAGGGCAACATAGCAAGATGTTGGGGACTACCCCCATCCCCTAGCACTGGTTGAAACCAGAAGCCACACACTTGCTTGTAACCTCCTCTTATTACCAAGGATTTGACAGACTAGACTTGGAAGTGCAAAAGAAGAAGATTGTAGAAACGGTGTGATGGGCAAGGCTACAAAGTCTGACAACGCTACAGTACTCAGACATCTCTGGCACAGGATTGCTCAAGCACTCATCATGGAATGGAAAGTAGACAGAAGAAAGTGGGGTCTCAATCCAAGAAGACATCAGATATTTCACGCTTCCAATCCTCCTTTGAACTTTAAATAATGCAAAGACATGCACCAGCTAAGGTGGGTACTACAGCAAATCTGCCAACTCTGTCCAATGTACGGGAAGCAGAAAGTTAGGAGAGATTTCACAGAGTGATTTCATTGCATCAGGAACACCTAGGCAAATGCATCTAAAACAAAACAAGATGGGCTCAAGGCCTACAGAAAGGCAGATGAGTGCCCAAATTACATTGGTTAATGTTGCAAAATTTGACCAAAAAAGATCTATGAGCCTTTCACCTTTGCCTTATTTTCTCCTCCTCTTTCATCAAGCCCTTGGATGAAGGGAAGGACCACACATGTGATTAACTGGTCACACTCAGTGTCTACAATGCAATGGGGCACTGACTTGCTTCTCCAGGACCATATGCATCAATTGTCGATGCCAAAAAAATGCTGACACCTTGTGTATGGGGTATGGTGTGGTAGTTGCTTTGAGCAGTGCTCAGGTGACAACTTTCCAATTCTTGCACCTGACAACCTTGGCAACTTGCTGATCAATGATGAGATTATGGCAGACGGCAACAGTGTTAGGTTTAAGAGGGCAAGCTCAAGAGATGGTGACCACCTGATGATACCTTTTCAATGTGAAACATGCTGGTTCTGCAACCTCAAGGGAAGTCACAAGGTAAAGAGCTTCCCAACCAATGCTGTGCTTGGGCTTTGCATCCAATGCACTTCTCTTGATGCCTTCTGAAGCCAAGAAAGGTCCAACATGTCCTCCAACCAAATTGAACTCACTCAGCTCTGAAACTTGCAAATCCAAATTAGGACTGAATCCTCGTGCCTACCCAACAGAGGTCAGTAGCATGCTCTATACTCCTTTGCTCCTTGTCCCCAGGACAAAATATCATGCACCTCCAGTTTGAAACCATCCAAAGCTACCATTCAAGCTTCTCCAACTTTGTACACACTTGTTCCAATGGAGTTGGAACTCACATGAGCCTTGAAGGACATGAAAGTGTCTGCCTCTGTGAATAACTCAGTCTAGTTCAAGTGCGTCACTGCTGGATGTCATCACCGCATGGGAGATGTCTGGTTACCAGATAATCCTATCACAGTGGAGATTATGAATGCCACATTCAAAATCTTGGACCAGAGATAGGTGTCCTACCCACCCAACAACACATCTACAAAGAATGAAATAACCACTATCACATACATTATCCTATGTTTTTTTGGGTGCCTTGCGCGGGGAAGAAATATTCTGTGTCAGTTTGTCAGGTATTTGGCAATATTGGGAACAGGCAATTGGCGTCAACAGTCTTCATCAACATGTGCCCCTTGCCTTGGCAGGCACTTTTAAGGCTCATACCAGGCTAATAGTTTTTATACAGTCTCTATTGGTGAGGACAAAAATAGGCCAAAACATTAAATAGTGGTTCAGCTGAATCCTAGTAACTGCCAATGTGTTGGGGATTCCTAACGGCCTGCTACTACTCTTTACTGACACACAGAGAATCTGAAAAGCAACCATATCAGAACTGGATGTTCCATTTCACATACTTTTGAGAAGTGCAATGTAAGCTCCCTGGGGTCATTGATTCCAAGGTGGTGGAAATTGAGGATTCCTTCAGCACCCATGTCCCTCAGATAAGGAGCCACATCAGCGGCCCAAAATGCAGGTATTGATGAAGCGATAATCAACACCAACAATATATGGAGAGCGTATGTGAGTGGAAGGGGATCTACGCCACTTAAACGTTGCTCATGCTTGTGCGAAATTCGTGCGATTTGGAAATGTTTGCTACGCACATGAAAAATAATTCTCTATGTATTTTTGCACGCAACATTTTCCAGGAGGACTATTTTCACATCCCAAATTGCATCATCAGTTGAATGGTTTCTTTGCAATTTTTCTATTCATGCTTACCCCAATAATATTTTATTCTCCATTTGATTTTCTTTTTTTCCTTACGGAACTCATCTTTTGTAATATTACCCTCTATGTGCAATGATATTGCCGTAATGTTGTTACAGATTTCTTCAAAATTGTATTAGCTTCTTGATAACTGGCAATCTATTATGTTACACCCATTTCACAATACTCACACTACAAATATCAAATACCAAAAGCCAACAACCATAGTTTTGTACGAAGAAGAAAGTATTTTTATCTGCATTTGCAATATTCTCCTATACTATTCAATTTTAATAGCAGACAAATATATTGTTGAAACAGACATAAATAATAATGAACTAACTGCAGTACTATAATGATGTTATCACCATTTATTCTTGTAAACTTTTCCCGTATTTGATGTAAAATTTGTAGTCCTCGTGATTCTTGTTGGTAGTCTCCATCATGTCATGTTTTTGCTTCCATCTTTGCTCCTTTCTATTTTCTTCGTCTTCCTTATCTTGATGTGTATGATTGCCATTTTGCTGTTGGTACGTTTTAAGTAGTTCTATATCTAAATCTTTTGACTGTTGTTCCTCCCTTTGTTTTTCTATTTCACTTTTGACGTACGCGTAGAGCTCTTGGCCCTCGTCACTCAATCTCTCCTTATTTCCCAAGTTACTACCAGTGAATTTTTTCCTCTTCTTTGTGCCCTTTGTTGTGTTTCGCCACAAGCCATAGTTGTAGTAAAGGAAAAGCAATGCAAATGATTCATTGTTTGAGGTGAAAATGTTACCAATTGTTGTTTGTAATGATTTTCTTTTGAAGTCTTTCTGTTTTGGCAACACCACTCCCAGAATTCTTTTCATGCAGTATTAGAATTCTGGCAAATTTTTGTGCCAATAGTCTTCATGTAATTGTACTTATTTTTGGAGTTTGTGTTTTTGTTTTCTGTGATTAGAACTGTTCCTGGGAAACTATCTGGTATCTGTTTGTTCCTTTTATCATCTAGGCATCAGTGTTAACGGTACGATATGGTTAGAAATGATGAAAATGTGTTTACTGGCAACTATGATGTTGTTGGTTCTTACCTTTGTAATTTTTCCTGGCTAGTAGAGTCCAAGCATTGTGCCTACTTGTGGTGATTGTTCTGCAGAAAATTCCATTCCACTTTGGTGCATGGGCATTCATTGCCGTTGGTATTTCATTCTTATAATTCAATTTTACAATTTTGACAATTGCCGCCTGTATGAAGAGTGTACCTTTGTTGGTATTTATCAGGAATTTCATAATTCTGAACGTTGTTTCCTTGACGTACTTGGTAATGTAATCTTTAATGTTTTTGTCAGTGCAATCTTTTGTTGTCTGTATTGCATCGCTGTTGATACTGCAATTGCTTGTATCTGTTTGGTTATCATCCGTGTTTTTATGATCATTTCCTGATACACTACTCGCTGGGCAGTTTGTTGTATATGTATCAATTGTTGTACCCTGAACCGGACTGCAAATTTGTTGTATCATTATTTCTTTGTTAAATCGCAAATAGAAACTTACCGTGTTTGCTGTTGAGTGTTTTGGCGCGCTAGTTTTATGGAAGTTGAATTGTTTTGGAGTATGCGGATTTTTTGTCATTCAAACTGTTGTAAATATCCGTGCTAAAATCATTAGTTGTTGTAAGTGCTTGATTTACTGCATCCTGAGGAGCACTGTATCATTACTATTTTTTGTATTGTTGCAGTTGTGAGGGGGGTGGCACTGGTGATGCCTGTATATCATTTTTCCGTGCGTGCCCTGACAATCTGGAATCTGGTTTCCAGAAAATCCTTGCATGGACCAAAATCCTTGCACAGAGCACAATATTATTTTGTTCCCTACCCCATCAATGGTATGGTTCACCCTTATAGTCTTAGCCCAAGCATAGTAATATCTTGTGAGTCTGGATGGATGATGAAAGTAGCAATGTATGATAGTAAGAACTTATGTTGAAGGGGTCCATCTGCCATGGTGGGGTCGGTACCTGCAGCTCGGAGGGTATTCAGTAGGGGGGTGCAGGTAAGTGCCAGGTTGAGTTTGTCGAGGTAGGGGTAGATGATGTTCAAGGCTTGGATTGGACTAAGGCCCTTGCCTATGAGTAGGGACACCAATTGGAAGGGGATGAAGCAGGCCTTGTAGGGGGTGATGATCTCTATGTGAGGGTCATTGCCTAGCACCATGGGAATCATGTGGGAATGATGAGCATGCTTGATGACGTCGAGGTGGCGGTTGAGGGACAGCACCAGGGTCTCGGGCGCCTGCTCGAGTAGGGCAGCATCCACTAGCACTAGCTCTCCGGCATCGCCTTTGATGTCATCCAGGTAGCCAAAGGCCTTGCCCTTGTTGGTACTTGGCGCGGTTAAGGGCCCCGGGTACTTCCTGAGGCCGTGCACCAATCAGAGTTGAGCCCTCCCAAAGGTGTCGGTCAGGAATATTCCTAGGGCTCCCACAGCTTCTGGTTCGAAGAGGTCCAAGAGCCGGCCTAGGAGTATGGGGGTGGCTGTTTCCTCAGCAAAGTAGTCGTAGATGGTTTGGTAGGCTAGGTCCCGGGCGGGTCCCACTCCAAGGGGACTGGTGGTGGTCTGGTAATACTCAGTGTAGGTCAGCATGTTGTGGTTGGAACCGGTTATTGGCCGGTATCGGAATCTTCGGGCTGCTTGGAGGTGCAGATTGTCGGCCGGTGTCGGTTAGCCACTTGGAGGTGCAGGTGTCGTAGTAGTACTAGTCCTCAGAAGGGGTATCGGAATCTACGGGCTGCTTACAAGGGATCAACTGGAGGTGCGAGGAGCCTGGGAGTGTCACAAGGAATCATGCAGGCTTGGGTTGTCGGAGTGGACCGTATCTTGGTATCAATCGGAGTCAACTGGAGGTGCAACCTAGTAGCGCTTGGCCAAATCAATCAACTGGAGGATACGTTTGGCCGCTTGGAGGTGCGGATTGTCGGAGTAGTCCGTATCTTGGCGTCGACTGGATGCTTGGAGGTGCGGACTATCAGAGAAGTCGGTATCTTAGGGAGAAGCCGATTGGAGGCGAGGAGAAGTGACTGGAGGTGCGCGTTGGCCAAGTAGGATCAACTGGAGGTGCAGATTGGTGACCAAATCGATTCGCGGACGCTTGGAGTATATATCAAGGCCGGGCCTGCTGTAGTAATGACAATAGGGAGCCGTTGATGTGTGAGTATTTAAGAGACTGACTGCTGTACGGGTACACTAGGCAATACTAGGGGACCAAGGCAGGTACACTAGGCAACAAGGCTAGGGGACCAGGACAGATAGGCTTGTCGTACGGGTACAATAGGAGGACTATTGGACCATGACGTGTTACCTATTTAATTCTACTACAAATCGGTTTAGGAGCAAAAGAGTGAGCTGTGGGCTTGTACTATTCTGCTGGGGGAATCCTCTACAGGCTTGTTAGCGCTTAGCCTGTAATTTGCAGAGATTTTCGATGCTTGCAAGATTCGCTTGCAGAATTCGATGCTTACTTCGTACTCCGTATGTGCCAAGGGCACAGTCATTTTGAAACGGAGGAAGTACTTCGGAGTAATTGTTTGGCGCAATGTAGTACCATACGGTACTAAAGAGGATGTGTGTTCTGACAACTGGTTCGTATTTTGTTGGAAAAAAAAAAACTTCGAAGAAGTCATCATGATGATACAGAGTACGAGTACGAGTACGGTACGAGTACCGGTAGTTCATTATTTTTCGTTGTTACGTCGACTATCACTCACTACGTTTGTGATAGCCTCAGTAGCCTACCTACTTGTAGTACTGGATGTGCAGTGTTTATAGTTCATATGTGTGTTGGTGGGTTAAGCAATGCTAGAGGGGGATCCGGGAAGTGCCAGCCTGTTGCTAGTTTTTGCAGGCTGGTCCGGTCCCTTGCTTTGCCCACACACCGGCGCACAGCTTTGGCTGTTAAGCCTTTTCTGCGGGCGGGCGTGGGCCTTTTACTTATTCTACTACTGATCGTTTTAGGAGCAAAAAGAGTGAGCTGTAGGCTTGGTTCTTGTTGGAGGGAACCTTTACCGGCTTGTTGGTGCTTTCCCTGTAATTTTGCTGCTTACAGTGGATTGCTGCATGCGGTGAGGAGTGACCGTAGAGTTCGTACCTACGTTGGTGATACAGTGAGATCTTGCATACTCAAGGGTGTTCTTTGGTTCGTACGTGAGTCGTACGTTCTACGTGGCACTACCATTCCTTACATTCGGTTCGCTACATCAACTATCACTCACTACGTTTGTGATAGCCTCAGTAGCTTACCTACTTGTAGTACTGGATGTGCAGTGTTTTTAGTTCATATGTGTGTTGCTGGGTTAAGCAATGCTAGAGGGGGATCCTGGGAAGTGCCAGCCTGTTGCTAGTTTTTGCAGGCTGGTCCGGTCCCTTGCTTTGCCCACACACCGGCGCACAGCTTTGGCTGTTAAGCCTTTTCTGCCAATGGGCCATAAGGCCACAGGGTGGGAGGTGGCTGGAGATGAACCTGGAGGGGACATGGAGGACAGCGAGGGTGGGAGAATCATCATGGAGGATTCAGAGAGGAAGAGTCCCCAGAGGGGGATCAGAGAGAGCTGCCAGGGGGAGTGGGGGCCGCAGCCAGCACTCATTCCTCAGGCAGGAAGGAGTATGTTCCATTGTTGAACATTATCGAGGCAAGGCTCTTGAAAATGGGGAGGGACTGTTGATGGAGGTACCTCATCATGCAATCACTGTGCCATCTCGCGAGGAGCTTGATGACATTAGAATTACATTTGCCCTGGAGCAGGGCCATAGCCCCTCCCGCTTGAAGGGAGCAGGCAGAGATTGCTGCAGGGGAGATTCCAGTTGTGTGGTAGAGAGTCTGGGCATAGACTCTCATGGAGGAAGTGACCGTTGCTGCTCGAACCAGGGTGAGGACCCCATTGTCAAAGTAACTGGCCAGCTTGAGGGATGGGCTGAAGGGAAAGCTCCTGTGAGGGCAGCAGCGCCTGAGGTGAAGGACTTGGCGCGCGCACGCTGCCACAGGGCAGCAGAGTGAGTCGCCACTTCTGGCGTGAGCTACTACTTCACCCTTGTCCCCATTCTTCTGTGTGGTGAAGGTGAGGGTAACAGAGGTGGCGGCAAGAAGCTCATGTGCAGGGCCATCATGGTGGACCATTTTGGAGCCCAGACAGAAGGAGACCTCCTTTAGGTGGAAGGCTTGATCATCTCTGGTAGTACCAGTGTACTCACCAGGTCTGAGGCAGAAGAAGATGGCTATGCAGATCATGTTGGCAATAGCCTGCCTGGAAGGGGAAGGGTAGTCATGGTATGCAAATCGAAGCGCATGCATGACAAGGGTGATTGGGACTGGTTTGACCCGGCAAGGGGCTGGGTCAAGTTTGGCATAGGCCTTGAACTGGGCAGTTAGCCTGAAGTCAAGACTGCCGGTTGAGTTGGTTCGGGGGTCTTTGGCCCCCAAGCGGGCCAGCGTCTGGCCCACTGACCTGAGGGTGTCCCATACTGTGCAAGATCTGATGGGCTTGCGGCTACAGGAGAGTCGGCCATCATGGAGGCGCTGGGCAAAGACTTGGAGGATGGGGATTGGATCTGTAACAGAGTGGAGGGTTGGTTCAAAGCCTTGAGACAAACAGAATTGAACTCATTGATTCCAATGGGCATCCTTGCGCTTGGCATAGAGTTCAGTGACTGAAGCGCGCATGGTCTTCTGGATAGTGCCAAGGTCAGAGCAGAATGCATGGGAGGCCTCAGGGGACATAAGATCCAGGGCAAGTCCTGGGGGTAGGTGGTGTTGAAATAATGGAGCAGGGCAGTGTCAGAGAGGGGAGATCGAGAGAGAAAATCCGCCAGATGATTCACCGGGCCAGGGATGTAATCTCTGAGGGGTACATAGTGGTGGAGTCGCTGGTGCAGGGACTGAATGCGAAGGAGGTAAGCCGCAGGCCCTGTGGTAGTGGTGGCGCCTTTCCTTTGCCAGTAGACAGCTGCTGTGTTGTCATAGCAGTTGTGGGTGGTGCGGGATTGGACGCAGGCAGCCTGGGCCAGGATGTCATTGTGGGCAATGGAACCTGCGAGCTCAAGGTCACTGTTGTTGATGGTGCCATTGGGATTGTCAAAGGTGACTAATTGGGAGGAGACCCACTTGGGGAAGGCATGTCGCCACAGGATGGGTTGGATCTGGCCATCAGGGAGGGGCACAAAATGAATGCCCCCCATACCAGCCCCAGAGGCATCACAAGCGCCCATGGTGGCAGGGAAAGGATCAGGCACAAGTTCTGCAATGGAAGTAGGCCGGTTGGATAGATCATTGGCTAGCCATTGGAAGTCCCAAAGGAAGCTGTGGACTCGCTTGGTGAGCCGTATGCGCTGCCTGCGTGGATCCTGGTGCCAAAAGGCTTCCTGGAGAATGGAGAAGAGGCCAATGGAGCCAGGGATGGCAAGTGCCATCGACCGGAGTTCCCCAAGGACCTGGTGCCATTGTTTGATGGGGACATGGCGCTGGGTGGGGGTGATGGAATGTAGGATGGCGTGTAGACGTTCCACTCGATGGGGAGGAAGGCTGATGACTTTGTTGATGGAATCGATGAGCCAGCCGAGAATGACTTTCTTTGTGGTCCACGTGGCATCCCCTTGGAGCATTTTCTTGAGGGAAGCGGGTTCCTGTCGGAAGGGGGTGTCAGTGGCCTCGAGGGGCCTGAAAACTTTGTCCAGGGAGTGGAAGAGCACTCTCTTGATGGCTCGTCAGGTCCATTGGTTGCCTTGAGCAAGGCCACAGAAGTCATCCACATAGACATCCCAGTATCAAACCGGCTTTTTGCTGGGGGTGGTGCTTTGGGTGGCCGCTGGAGGGTAGTCCGGTGGGTCCGGTGTGGTGAGGGCATCCAGTGGGACGTGTTCAGAGAGGACGTCTAGGCGGTGCGGCTAGCGCTTGGCTTGCGAGAGGCCGGTGGAGAGAGTGGCATTGGCTAGGTCGGCAATTGTTTCAGTAAAGGCACAGAAGTTGGGTGGACTAGATTTCCACCCCATTGGGTTGGTGAGGGGGATGCCAATGAGGGGAGGCTCGCCCAGCCTAGAAGGGGAACAGCACTCCGAGCTTTATGGTGTCTTCTGGGTTCAACTGGACTCGATAGAAGCCATCAGCAAGGTCAATCTTTGACAGATACACTGGGCCAAACCGGTTGTTCGCCCTGTGCAGCTTGTTAAGGAGGCGGTGAAGTGTGTGGCCAAATTGCATGGCTTCTGCCGGGGCTAGGGGGATGGTGTCCTGGTTGACCTCGGAATAGGTGTAGTCAGAGATCGTGTGGGGCGGGCGCCCCTGCTGTGGGACGAGTCCCAGGGGACTAAGTTGGAGGTTTGGAAGGGAGCGTATGAGGCTGGCTGGGAGGACAGTCCATTGCTGCTTGTTGATCATGTTGGCATACTCCTCCCGAAGGAAGGCAATGCCCTGGTGGGAGGATTGGTGAGGCCCCCATTGGAGGGCCGCGGCAATCCGGGCCTGGTCCCAAGGGGGGCCAGACATGGAGGCTGGTGTGCCTTCCCGCCCATAGTGTGCGAGGAGGCCCCCGGCCGGATGGGGGAGTGCCGCCACATCCGGGTGGACATCACCCTGGCCCCAAACGGTCCGGATGAAGGCGCCCCAGCTAGTACTTTGGTGGTAGAGTTGGGTGGCCCGTGCAATGTGCACGTCCAGCCTGTCGGGAGCGGGAAGCCGGGTGCTGCGTGGGGGAGGTTCCAGCGCGTTGCTGGGTGGAAGGTGGCCCAGCACGGTGCCGGGTGTAGGAGGACCCCGCATGGTGCCGGGTGGAAGAGGTACCAGCACGTCGCTGGATGTAGGGCCCAGTTCGCTGGGTGGTAGGTGGCCCAGCACGGCGCCGGGTATAGGAGGACCCAGCACGTTGCCGGATGGAAGAGGTACCAGCACGTCGCTGGGTGTAGGGCCCAGCACGTCGCTGGGGGGAAGAGGTCCCAGCGTGGCGAGAGCGGCGCTGGGTGGTGGTAGTGGAGGGGTGTCCAGCCAGTCGCTGGGTGGTGGAAGAGGTCCCAGCACGTCGCTGGGTGGATGGGGGCCCCGCGTGTTGCTGGTCGGAGGAGCGAGCTTGGCGCCGGGTGGATGAGGGGCCCCCTTGGCGGTGGGGGGGAGAAGGGATGCCCGCACGGCGCTGGGCGGAGGAGAGTCCAGCCCGGCGCTGGGCGGGTTGGGTTCATACAGGGTGCGAGGGACAACGCGGGTGGGCTTACCTAGATCATGGGGGAGGGAGTGAGGGGGAAGTGTTTGGCCGGGGGGGAGTCATTGGCAGGGTGGGCGAGGCCGCCGGTATGAAGGGCAGGTGAAAGGGGAAGTACGGGTGCCGGTGCCCGATAGGGGCTCAGCGCCACGTTGGTGGCCTAGGTGGCGCCTGCCGGGCCATCAAGCAGCATAGGCTTCTTGGCACCAGTCCCAGAGCAGGTCTTTCTCCGCTGGGGTGATGGCAGCATGGTCATGGAGGTGGCGGCAGTCAGTGAAGCAGCGACCTCATATGTGCCAGGAGTGGCAGCGTTCTTTGCCATCTGGGCGTTTGAGCGGCGGTTTGCCTTTGGCTTTCATGGAGGAAATGACAGTTCTCATGGCTGTAGTCCTAATTTGAGAGGTGATGGGGTTCGAATGGTTGGATAATCGGGGATCTCTGTTGGGATTTGTTAGCTGGTCATCATTGTTGGGTTGACGCTTGCTCGCCCCTTTGCTAGGAGCTGCGGGCGCGCCTTCTGGAATGGTAGGCTGTTGGAGGGCTCGTAAGGCATCGGCGTTGGAAACATTGGGGAGCCAATTGAGATTCTGTCTCATTCGGAACCTATGGATGTCTTCTCCAAAGTCAGGTGAGGGGAGTGTGGTGTTGGA
Organism: Pseudo-nitzschia multiseries; assembly: GCA_037355745.1. Classification (NCBI taxonomy): domain Eukaryota; phylum Bacillariophyta; class Bacillariophyceae; order Bacillariales; family Bacillariaceae; genus Pseudo-nitzschia; species Pseudo-nitzschia multiseries. The sequence goes on from CM074783.1 coordinate 24,364,128, forward strand.
CTCCCATTGCTCCTCCAGCCAGCCCCTTACTCTCACCTGGAAGTAGTACACCACAATGGCTGGGGTGAGGCGATCTCCCACTTCGTCAGCGATGGCGCGCCGGAGGGGCATTTGCTGCCACTCTAATCTTGACAGACCTTGTTGGTAGCGCTTCACCACATCATGTGTGGTTCCTAACAGGGTGGCTAGGACAGCCATGTAGCTTTTCAGCTGGGTGGTGGTTTCTGTCCAATCTAACAGGATGTAGGCCTTGGTCTTCTGAAGTTCGAGAGAGTCCTTGAGCAAGAGAGAGTTGCCTTGGGTGGAGATCATGGTGTCGTAGGCTGCCACATTGGCCGCCGCTTCGTGCTCCCGCTTTAGGGTGGCTGCTGATCCTCCAGGTGGGGTGAAGGCTAGGGGGAGGATTCCATCTGCGGCATCAAAGGGGTCTGTTCCATAGAAGTTGCAGTCTTGGAAGCGTTTGAGTACGGCTGTGGTGACCAGTGGCGCCTGGATGCCGAGGTTGTAGGCATCTGTGGCGACTTGGCTTTGGAGGATCATGTGGGTTTTTTCGTGTTCGCTTTTCTTGGCCCAAGCGCCGTAGATGGGTGGAAGGTCTGCTTCATTTGTTTTACCACAGAGGAGGAGGAGCCTTTCTGTGTAAAGGGCCCCGCACACCTCCTGGACAGTGTGCAGCTTGGAGGATTCTTGTCTCCGTTGGTCCATGCTCTCACTCAGTCTCAGTTGATGGTCTGTGAGGGCGGCAAAGGCTGACGTGAGTGTTGGGTCAGCCAGACCACTAGGTGGGAGGCCTAGGCTTGGTAGATCTTGGAGGAGGACATTCTTCTTCATGTAGGATCGAAGGCTGGCGTCCGCCTGGAAAGATGGGCCGGGTTGTAGTAGCGGAATGGTGCCCAGGAGAGTAGTGGGTTGGGTCCCCGCTGCTCGGAGTGTGTCTAGGAGGGGCTTGCAGACCTCCCCAAGACCTTGCTGGAGGACGTGGGGGTGGAGGACGTAGAAGGCCTGCTTGGGCGTGAGACCGTGGCACAGCACCAGAGGGACTGTTTCAAAGGGGAGGAAGCACACCTTGTGAGCCCGGAGCATCTCAGTGTGGGCGGTCCCTTCAAGGATGGCTGGGACATATTCCTGATCTGGGTGTTGGGATGTAGTGGCTTCGTGGTGAGCCATGAGGTACACTCGGCTGGATGCTGTCCTGGAGAGCAGTGCTGCATCCACCCGCACCAGCTTGCATTCCTATCCCTCTCCATCATCGATGTAGCCAAAGGAGCTGCCCAGGTTGGAGGAGGGCCGAGTGATGGTGCCCGGGTAACGGCGCAGGCCGTGGATGACCCTGAGCCGGTTTACCCCAGACGCATCTTCTTGGAAGATGCCCAAGCCGCCAATGGCTTGCGAGTCGAAGATGTCAAGAAGGAGGGGGAGGAGGTGCCCCCCTTCAGATTTGGTGAAGAGGTTGTAGATGGCTTGGTAGACGTCGCGCCTAGCGGCAGCATCCCCAAAGGGCCCCCTCCCTTGGAAGAACTCCATGTAGTTCATCTGTTGCCGTTTGGATCGGACCAAAGGGGTTCTAGTGAGCGGGAGGAGTTGGCGAGGTAGTGCCTGGTGACCGGTCCTTGCTACGAATATGGAGTGTACGGGCACGGTGCTCTCGTAGGTGCGTTGGACCTGGAAGTGTAGCTGGGCCTTCTGTGTGGGCGTGGCGTCCGTTTGAAGCCCTAAGTAGCTGGGATCGGGGACGCAGTGCAACGTTCCTGGAGTCGAAATACTTTCCTTGTAGGCGCGTCGGGCCTTCTTGGTGTATCTGGTAGGCGCGTTGGGCCTCGGTAATCCTCGCGTTGGGAGGATCGGGAGGCTGGTACGGGTACAATAGGGAAGACTATTGGACCTGGACGTGTAAGCCTTTTACTTATTCTACTACTGATTGTTTTAGGAGCAAAAAGAGTGAGCTGTAGGCTTGGTTCTTGTTGGAGGGAACCTTTACCGGCTTGTTGGTGCTTTCCCTGTAATTTTGCTGCTTACAGTGGATTGCTGCATGTGGTGAGGAGTGATCGTAGAGTTCGTACCTACGTTGGTGATACAGTGAGATCTTGCATACTCAAGGGTGTTCTTTGGTTCGTACGTGAGTCGTACGTTCCACGTGGCACTACCATTCCTTACATTCGGTTCGCTACATCAAATCATCAACAATGAAATCTGCGAGTGAAAGAGCACGAGCCAGATTGTATTTTGGTTGGCAGTATTATTTGCAGCTGCTGTTATTCTTGCAAAGTCCAACGGGATGCTATGGTGATGGTTTGACATTTGATTCCGAGTCGAAAAATCCTTACAATACACAATTCTTTGAGCAACACAAGAAACATTCACCCATTTATCCTGTGCTAGCCAAGATACTGGGAAGAGTCGTCCTTAATGAACTGGAGGTTTTCAGCGTGCTAGACATGGGATGTGGCCATGGCTTGTTGGTGGAAGCTTGGAGGAATCTCGGCGTTGCGGAATCATATTGCATCGAGGGATCCGACGACGCAGCCCCCATGTGGCCACCCCAACACAAGGACAAGTACTACCAGGTTTTGGATCTGACACAACGGGATGCGGCCGCCAACAAGGTGCCAAAAACGGATGTCGTGACGACCTTCGAGGTAGCCGAGCACCTGCCGGAAGAATCCGCTTTGGATTTTGTCCGATTGCTTGTCGAACCCAAACCCGCTTTTGTCTTTTTTGGAGCCGCCACGGTCTTTCAAGACAAGGGGTTAAATCCCTTACACTTGAACGAAAACACCTTTTTGTACTGGATCGAAAAGTTTCGGCAAGTAAACTATGTTCCCGATCTGTATGATACCGCTAAAGTAAAATTTGGTCTCTTCTCAAACCCGACGGCACGGGTTATCAAAGCCTGGTGGTACGCGAAAAATGCGTGGGTTTTTGTTCCCGCCAAACGCCAAGCGAGGTTGGATCGAAAACTCGTCGAGTTTCCCGCGGATGTGGATATGGGAGGCCCCACCTTCGTAGATCATGCAAACAGAACCCCACTGCACGAAGTGTGGAGTCGCGATTGGACCGAATTTGCCACTATTTTTTACCGGGAGCAATCCGAGGCCAAAAAGAGGCTTGGGGTGGGTTGTTGATTGAACCCTAATATCGGTAGTCGAAAATTAAAAGGTCAAGTCTGAAAAAACTTATGTTGAAAATTGATCCTATTGACTAGAGTAATTAAAAAGTATGATCATTGAGATCTTGTTGGGTTGAATTGTCCAAGGTGTCATTTGTGGACTACCTAAAAATATGTCCCCCAAAAGATTTTCTTCAACGATCCCATACCTACATATGCATAGGTCGTATGCATCAGTTTCATACCCACATATACATATGTCACATGAATGTTGTATGTTCGGATGTTCGTGTGCGCGCATCATTCCTCAACACACTCCCATTACTTAGGGCAACTCCAGGTTGGGCAATCGTGTCTTGGGACGGTTAGTACCAACGCGCAGTCTGTTTATTCGCTGGCCGGCTGGTTGTCCTGAGCAATGCTCTTAGATATGGTGCGCGCCTGCCGTGCCCGTAGGTATGCAGTGCGATATGAGGTGTACTCACTCTTATCTGCAATTCCCATAATCGTGTTCCTGAATTTTCGAAACAGTGATCCTTGCAATGGCTTGGTAAAGTAATCAGCGATCATCTCCTTGGTGGGGCAGTACTCAATGGTAACTTCCCCCTTGGCCACTCTGTCCGTGACAAAGAAGTATCGAATGTTGATGTGCCTGGTTCTTGTTGTCATCCACTCCCACTACTTCCGCTTCTGTTGAACTCTTTGTGTTGATCTTTTGTTTGGTGGAGTTTGCGATGATGGCACCTTTTCCCATGGTCAACATACCCCCAGAATGGCTCCTCATGTCCCCGTGTACAGCAAAAGCCGCATCGACGTACCAGTTCAGGTTGCCAGTGTCATCATGTCCTAACACAAGCAGAAGGAATCGGGTTTCCTTCAAGTATGACATGACTTGCTTCAGCTTCTTCTGGTCGTCCACGTCGGGTCCCTTTACTCGAGTACACAAGAAGGCTATTGCAGTCTGTATATCGGGTCTCGCGCGCTTTGACGCAAATAGAAGTTTGGCCACATAGTGATGGAATGACTCTGCATCCTCTTGGTTTAGGCGTTCTACCATCTCATTAACCTGGAACAAATGGGCAGCAGCCGGAGTCACAGCCTCACATCCATCGAGTGCCTGCGGCAGTCCCTGAAGAATATCTTCAATGTAGTCAAACATGGTGAACTTCACTCTACCACTCTCGGTGTAGTCGATGGTCATTCTGACATAGTCATGAATTTTTCCCCTGGTTTCTGTGAGAGGGGATATTTTTCCAAATTCCTTATTCAGGTCTGCAATGACTTGTGTCACGACGTTGGGATCTTTGTGGGAGATCTTGAGATCATCCACATGCCATACAATGGTGCACTGGTGTCCATTGATCATCTTGTTCACTGTGCATTGGTTGTATGGGTTTGGCTCGTAGCCCTGTCTGACTAACTCGCCTGATAGTTTCTGCCAGAACAGCAGTGCCGCTCTGAGCGTGCCGTAAATGGCTTTTCGGGCCTTTCCAATGAGGGCTTTCTTGCCATTTCTCATTGTAATCATGTTTGGACCATAGAGTTTGGGATCCACACGGCACAGCAACTTGGCCATGGTCCCATCTAGTTTAATGTATACGTCCTCGCCCTCTGGCATATCAGTCTGTAGGAGCGCGCCGGGGATATCGACCGTAGCCACATCTCTCCCTTCGACTGCGTCTATCATACATGAGAGCATCAATGCATACAGGGAGACAGTGGGGGAGGTCGAGTCTTCCTTGGAGATGAATTCCCTTTGTGGCCTGCCATCTGCACACCCTCTGCCTTTCACCTTGCCAGTTCTTTTGCGTTTTAGGAACATTAGATACTGTAGGGATTGCCGTACCATTTCACGGGTTAGCGTCTTTTGATCCATAACTTCGGTAACACCCCTGTCGTGCAGTTGTTGTAGCTCGGAGAGCACGGCATCTACTCCTTCGTCCCCGAATATCTTGATACCTTGATTCACCCCGTATTGCTTGGTTACTTGGGTCCCATCTAGATTGTTGTATGATTCCATTGCCTGTAGTACCATCAGCATAGACGTGTGTTGGTTTGCAATGGCCCTGATGGCATTGTTGTATCCAGCAGTAAAACCATTGTGTTCTCTGTGTTCTGGTTGGTATCCTTCTGACACCCCATACTTGTTGTGTGATCTAGTGATTCTGGGTCGGAGCCTTGTTGGCAACAACTCAGCAGTCTCCTCCGGGTCATCTGCGAAGACCACATGGTGTGTGCCACGGGAGGTGTGGGCATCTGCAGTCTGCTGTGGTGTATCCTCGGTCGGCGGGTCCTCATCTTCTTCACTTACGTTGGTGGTTGCTGGTTGGTCCTCGTCCACTCCTGCTTCAGTGGTTTGATATTGGTCCGGTTCCACTCCTAGTTCCTCGGGGTGGATAGGGTCCTCCCCCCCTTCCTCGGCTTGCGGTGCCGGTTCATCAACTGGAGTGAGAGAGTCGGCAATTGCTTTGGTCTCATCGATTACGCTGACTAGGCTCTCTTCTTCCTCATTTGGTGTGTCCGTGTAGGACTGATTGGATGCATCATCATCATCCTTGTTCTCGTCTGTATCTAAGTCAAGAATGGTAATGGCCCTTTCAATCTCAAACTTGAGGCCGGTTGGCATTCCTTGGTCCAGAGCATTGGCCTCTAATCTGTCAATTACCACTTGGGGCATTGGGATGGCTGTTCCCCTCTTGCGTTGTATGCGCTGTCCGGTGTTGATGTCGTATGCATAGAAACCTCCTGTTAGTTGTCCAGTGGGTCGTAGATCGAAAAGTTTCGGCAAGTAAACTATGTGCCTGATCTGTATGATACCGCTAAAGTAAAATTTGGTCTCTTCTCAAACCCGACGGCACGGGTTATCAAAGCCTGGTGGTACGCGAAAAATGCGTGGGTTTTTGTTCCCGCCAAACGCCAAGCGAGGTTGGATCGAAAACTTGTCGAGTTTCCCGCGGATGTGGATATGGGAGGCCCCGCCTTCGTAGATCATGCAAATGGAACCCCACTGCACGAAGTGTGGAGTCGCAATTGGACCGAATTTGCCACTATTTTTTACCGGGAGCAATCCGAGGCCAAAAAGAGGCTTGGGGTGGGTTCCGAGTTATAGGACCAAGGACTAGTAGTAGCGCGGTAGTAACAACAGCGTACACTTGTTTGGACTCGGTCGAAACAACCAGTCGTGCTTCTACAGGAATCCGACTAATCCAAATGGGAGTGGGAATGATAATTTACCACTTACTCCAACCAGTTCTCCTCCATACTAAAAAAATATTAATAAGTCCCTACGTACCAGACTCGTCTACAAGGGCTGAGTACTAGCATAGGTAACATCCCGTCCTCCGTTTTGGTTGGCACGTGTCAACCCCTCTCTAAAGAAAAATCCTCCGCGCGCGCCTTGGATTTTTCTTTAGAGAGGGGTTGACACGTGCCAACCAAATCGACTCCGAGTAGTATCAGTGGGGAGGAGGGGTGTTACTTGGTACCAATCTAGCTGCTTGTTGTTTCCTCGGCCCGGAACATCAGACAGTTGGATTTTTTCCCTTTCTTATCCCAGCAACCACGGCAGTAGAATAGAAGAGGGGTTTTGATAACAGGAGGCATGATGTTGTTGCTGAGTTGTTCTTTGAAAGAAAATATCAGTAGAACGGGTCAAAAGGACGGAGGTTGAAAAGATGGATCGTCAAAAGGAAAAAATGTATTATTTTGTGTGTGATGTGTTTTCTTGTACGGTAGATTTCCTTACTACCATACTTCGATTGCAAAAATGGTCCATACAGTAAATGCATTACTACTTAGTGATGATTGCAACATTCCTCGTACAATATGTTTAGTAGTGCACAGTACAGTCAACAGAAAAGTTGAGAAGATGAAAATAGTCATTCATGCATAAGTTTTACACAAAAAAGTGCTTGTCACGAAAAGAATATGATATCCTTAACCCTAAAATAGTTATTTTATTTGAGGAGTGACGAGATATTGTCTCAAAAGTAAAAGTGTGCGACGCGCGAGGTTTTTTAGTAGACACGCGACCTAAAAAGATAGGAAATTTTGAAAATAGGGTAGGGAATTTTAAAAATACCGCGCGATAGCCTGCGGGGGGTAGAGAAACAGTTCTTGGACGTATTCCTCAAAAAACAGAGGTACGCGGCACATTTCCACATACAGTATTGTTGCATTTTTAGTGGTATAAGACTCCGTGTAACTATTAAGGAAATACCACAAATACCACAAGTACTTTACATGACCATTGTTCTTTACTCTTCTCCTTTCTGAGAAATGTCCCTGGAGGTGCCTTTGTGTCGTGACACACTTTTTTGCTCACTTTTCAAAAATGCCGATAATACAACGGATAAGACAAATAAGCGCCAATCCCCCCTATTATTGCTGCTAAATTAGTCCCCTCTGAGTCAACTACTTGTAGTGTGCTGCTGTATAATATTTTGGTGCTGTATTTAAGTTTGGTCTACATGTCTAAGGGCCTGCTTTTTCATAGGGCCATAACATTTGATCATTGGTTTGGTCAATCGATCACCATTCCTGGTTGCGTTTGAATAAGTAGAGTAACATGCTGGCCTTCAAACTTGGTAGGATTTGCGCATGTCTGCCTCCATTGTCTCCTCTATCCAATGGGGAAGAGATGGGTCGGAGTAGGACACATCGTTGTCGTTGGCTCATTTTTCTTGTATCTTCGTCATTTGGATTGGTGTTATTCACTGTAGAATTGCTGTTTGAATACCTTTCCTGATTGAAAACCAAGTAGAGTAACATGTAGTAGGTATTTGAGCTGGTATTATTTTGTACTATTTGTACAGTGGTAAAGCTTCATGGTATGTTCTATTGAAGGAGAAACAGAATGGTCGTCAAATTGGAAATGGTGTCCCCCGTATCTTTGTAAATCGTCATCCGAATAGCCATCCAATAGCCATTCGATTGCCATTCCAAGTCAAAAAATTAGTAGAGTATCATGCTGGCGTTCAAATGTGGTAGTATTTGTACATGTGAACCCTCATCCTCCCTTCTATTGAAGGGAAACAGATGGGTGGGAGAAGGGCGCGTTGTCGGCTCATTTTTCCCCATCTTTGCATGTTATTTGCTGTAGAATTGCCATTCAAATACCCTTCCTGCTCCAAATTGAAGTAGAGTAATATGTAGGTATTTGAGTTGTTGCCATTGTGTACTATTTGTACAATGGCAAACCTTCACAGCCTGCTCTATCAAAGGAGAAACAGAAGGGTCATTTCAGGGTGGTGAAAATGGAAATTAACGGCATTAGTGATTTTGATGATTGGACTTCCCATCAAAAAATTGTCGTTGGAGATTTTTTTTCTGTCATTTGGCTGTTGTTTCCGGGTCTTTTTCACTTGGTATTTTTTGAATAGACTTCAGTGTGTGGAGTGCACACATGTTTATTTCCAGTAGACTTGTACATGATTTTTGTACTGGGTATTTGTTGAAATTCAATTCAATTTGAATGCTCCACCGTAAGTTGGGATTCCATGCAGGCAGAGTCATAATTGCTTATTTAGAAAGGGGTGCCACTGCGCAAAAAAAAAAGTATACCCATGGTTGGCACAAACAGCAAAAGCTGCACCTCAAAAATTTAAATTAAATAAGCATATTTTTACACACAAACAATATTTAAACTACCCAACTTTCAATTAATGACAACTCCATCAATATTTAACCCTTTTCTACATTTGAAGTAACTTCAGTATGATTTTAACTGTTTACAGCAAGAAGGGGTGGGAGACGATGCGTGCACTCCATGTACAAACTTTGTGCAAATCCAAATCCAGGGTGTACCCATGGTTGGCACAAATAGCAAAGACTGCACCTCAAAAAAATATTAAAATTTATTTTTACACACAAATACTAGTTAAACTACCCAACTTACAATTTATAACAACTCCATCAGCATTCAACCCTTTTCTACATTTGAAGTAACTTCATTATGATTGAAGCTATTTAGAATAAGAATTGTCAATAATACTGGGATTTTGACAACTTAAAAGTCTTTCTATTACTAGCCCAAAGTAGTAAGCCCACTTTTTGCTCATAAATATGCTTCATAGGTATATGACATATGCTTTGTGTGGTCAAAAATAGCAATTTTCTGCTCGTGGACTTTGGTTTGACTAAAAGGACTAGATAATTTTGCTCCAAACATGCGCTTAAAAATTCCAGTCATGCGTACCTGGCAAAAAGTGGACTTACTGCATTGGGCATTTTTTGCATTTTTTGCCCTTGGGCGTCGTGTTGCTGTTGTTCCAGCTCTTTTCTTCTAAACCACTCGTTGATCAATCGATCCGAAACTTGCAGGTCTTCTTGGACTTGGTATAAGGAAGAGAGCCCTGAGTAACAGACACATCTAATGCTATTATTGAGGAATGGTTGGGTTGAGACCACTTGGTATTATGATGGGTCTGTTACTAATGGAGTTTTAAAATGTTCGTGATTTTCTCAACTGAAAGAATCATAAAGTTGGAAGGGGTTCTTCTGGCGCAACCCCGGAAAATTGAGTATCTATGGAAAGCTCTTGATCTTGCCAATCCTGGTGTGGTGATTACTTTAGTCAGGAAGTTGCAGTTGGAGAGTAAGATCAATAGGACTAATATTACCTGAATGGATGCGGGGGAAACGCCGTCTCAAACGCTCACCCTACTTAACACCTAAACTCGTACTATCGTACCGTACGTAAAAATCTTAGGAAGTCATCTCTTCGTTCCGCGCCCGACTAGCAAACGGTTTTTCAATTTGAATCGCCAAATCGATAATCTAATTCTGGAACAAAATCGGTAATACCGGTACTACCGTACCGGTACGACTCCTCAGCAAGAACGAACTGATCGGTGAAAAAGGAACAATGAGGTGGAAATTACAAACACTTCGGTATCACTAGTAACCACATTTGAAACAAGAAATCATCTCCTTAAGCTTGTATTGGTCATCGCAAACCATCAATGAATGGATATGATGCCGTAGAAAGAAGGACAGGCTGCACCAGGGGCAGAAATGCTGGCCGTACCACAACATTGCCTCCGGCATTGTCGTCCACGCCTTCCTATTCCTTATCGATGTCTTCGGCAATTTCTACGTCGCCTTCTATGTCGCATAGATCGCTTGTGTCATCGTCTTCCTTCAACTCGTCTTCGTCTTGGAAATCAAGGTGTAAAATGACGGGTGAATACTGCGCTGCTGGTCACGAATTGATTCAAATACCAGTTATAGACCGTCAGCGTTATTTGCAGCGAAAAGAATGGCTTTTGCAACAGCAAGAGGATCTGCAGCTAGGATGCCATCCTCATCCTCACGAAGGGCCGCTTTCAATCGACGAAACAGCAGCAAACATACCTATTATTATCGAATGCGATTGCTGCTCGAAAATGATGACGAAGAACCAGTACATTGCGGGTTGTTGTTTGGCAGTGCGATATCGATGTTTGTGGCGATTGCTTCAAAAAGGGGCAGTCGTACATAGACGTTGTTCTGATGGAATCTCGTGAGAACGACATGTGCGATGAACACCATCAAGAGCAGCAAGAAGAACGTCAAGCATCTCAATACCACGAACGCCACAATCGCCACAGGCCCACTTACATCGGAACCGGGAGGGTAAACTACGACGACTATCCAGACCCTACCGTTTTTCAATGGACTTTTACTGGAAGTAGTGATCCTAACGCTTCTGTTGCACCGGTCGAATACTTTGAAAAAGATTTCGGGAAAGAAATTGGTGTGATTCGGTTGGATTTTTATTACACCATTGGAACCGTGCATACGTTCATTGTGGATCCTGTCAGTGGGGCGGTCCGTGAACTGTTTACGAAATCACAGCAGAAAATGTCACAACAATCGTATCGGAAAATCCTGAAAGATCCGCGTTGCCTACAGGAACGAACGCTACAAAAAAGGAACCAAATATTATAGGGAACGACGACGTTGATAGATCATCGCTCATTTCATTATAACAAAGTGAGAAGTGATACGGTCCAAAAGAGACCACACGCACCTAGTTTCCTACAGTAGAAAAGACTAGATTTAGACCATGTGACACAAATTGTCTCTGTATGAGTAGTAGACAAACATCCGAAAATTTCGGCACGTAAAACTAAATCTGCAGTTCGGTTACTACGCGTCCCCTAACAATTGAGACTTTTTGAGTGAAGTTCAACTGCCCCTAACAATTTAAATGGAATTTCAAGTTTTATTTAAATAAATAATGATTGAATTGAATTTTAGCTCATCCAAACTGGCTTTCAACAAATTTGTCTCAATTGTTAGCGGATTTGTTGCTATCGTCAATACTTAACGTTTCATCATCGTCATCGTCATCCATGTCATGTTAATTTATCGTAGGAATAATATGCTACCAAAAGCGATATAGTACAAAGAAATGCCATTGGGGCAAACAAACCGTTCAGAATCATGCCCATGCCAAAAAGTCTAGCAACGGCGCTGATAAGCACATCCCCCGTAGATCGCGCCAAGGTTCCAGCTTCGGTTGCCAAAAAGCCACTGTTAAACGTGCCTTTTGCCCACGAGGTCGGAATTGTCTTGCTCAACAAGGACATATTGACCCCTTCGAGACCATTTGTACTGAGAAAAATACCCACCCCAAAAGTAACATACTGGTAGACAGAGTATGAATCGGGATCATAGTCGATCATGCCGAGAACACTTATGACCATTACAATCAATGCCGCTATGATCAATTCTCTGTCTTCAAACTTTTGACTGAGTTTGGCAACCGCAAAGTTAACGGGGAACCTGGAAAGCAAGAAATGGCAATAGGTGTGTGACACTTGAGTTACTAGACGAGAAAAGAAATTACAAACCACCAAGAAGAAAATTCTTTGGTGGAGGGTCGGCCACACAGTTTTTCATGAAAATGATTCTTGACCTTACATCAGCAAAGCGACACAAGCCAGAAAAAGACCGGATTGCTTCGAGTCCCAACTAAAGTAATACTTTGTTACGGTGCCGGAGGATGACATGAGCATTTCCAATACCAATTTCAAAACAAAGTACAACCATAATGATACCATTACAGCGACATTTTTCCACAATGGGGGCTCATTGGAGGTATTCTCTAGTTTCGAAGTTGTGGCGATAGCACTCTTTTCCATTATCTCCATCACTGCCTGATACCAACGGTTTGGTTTCTCCTTTTCCGTTCAGACTACCATTCGAATTTGTTTTCATGACAAGAATTTCCATTTTCTCTTGAAGGTTTGACGAAGAATCTGTCTTCGGTTTTACATACAGATGAGAGCGATCTGGTTCCTCGAAGAATGCCACTAACGAAACCACGAAGGCCCCCCATACTACCACCATGATCCAAGAAGATGCATTCACATCCGACCAGAGCAGATTGGAAGCATCAAAATGTAGGTGCCCTACACCAGCCGCGGCGGCAGGTCCAGCAGCCATTCCAAGAGCCGCGTATGTAACAAAATCAGCAGAAGCAGCCGTTCGATCTGCTTTGCTGAAAACATCGGCAATGTAACGGCGATTAATTGATCTTGCGCTACCAAAACCGACTAAAAAACGTCCTATCAATACCATATTGATCGAGCTGTATCTCAAGGCAAGAGCGTAGAAGATGTTTCCGCAGAAAGACGAAACAGCAGCGAAAATCAAGGGTTTTTTGTAAGAATAATTAGACCAAAACCCATACAGCACTGTTGCGATAAGAGCAGCATTTGGTGTCATCCCAATGATCTATTCGAGGAATGTTTCAAGCAGATGGTTGGAGAATGAGAGGATTAGAATGCTTATTGGACAACTTTCATTCACGAGATCTTCCTGCGGCAATATGAGATACTCACGTATCCAGACATGGACTCATCGGATCCCAAACGCAAGGCATAATTTCCAACACTCGGTGCAACGATGTAGTAATTCGTCATGATACAAAAACGTAGAAACCAAATTTAGCATTGAACTCAATTTTTGAACCGCCGTGAACTCGGAAGCAGGGGTCTTGTCATCGTCTGACCCATATTGATCCTTGTCGTCGAAAAATATCAGGGATTGCGCCGCTACTAGTTCCGCGTATTCTGAGGTTTGTCGAAGTCGGCTGCGTGCGGCATTGATTTGGTCCAAAACTGGTTCTCGCTGGCATGTGATGGTTGTAGGCAACAAATGACTTGGTCTGTTAGCCGAGTTCAGGATAAGCATGTGTTCGTGCTTGCGCATCTGTTGGGACGCATGGTCTGCATAAATGGTGCCACTGTGTTGCGTGGAAGCCATATCACCTTCGATACTGACATTCAAAGAGCCATAAGAAGAAGGAACTAGTGGCATCGAACTATTCCTCCTGTGTTTTTGGTGTTCGCTAGCACTTTTTGCGGCATCAGTTAGCGTTAACAAATGCAGCTCGAGCAAATGAAGGTCGGCAAAAGCCCTGTTAAGCGCCAGAACGAGTGCTGACAAACCACCGAAGTTATAGAGCCTATCCAAATGACAATATTTGATTATTTCACCGTCTTGGTCACGATCATTTCTACCACCACCACCACCACTTGTGGGATGCAGGTACAACCCACTTAGTTTGTTGCGAGGGAAGTTTTTGTCGTGTTTTTTCAATATCTTTCGGAGTCCGGTCAGGTTCATGTCCAGAAAGTTGACAAATTCCAATAAATCTTGTGCAAAAGCACGATGCTGATCGGTTGAACTTTTGAGATGAGTCCACGCGTTTGTTTTGTCCTCTTCAGCTACCATTCCAAAATCTCGCATCAAGAAGACAATCTTTTTTTTCAAAGTCTGCCCATCCTTGGACATATGGGACAAGCGCTCCGCAAGTTGACCTTCTCGAATCAACAGAAATAGGACTATCTTTTGGATTTCGTGGTCCAGCATGCGCCGAAATTCCAACATGTCCAAATATCCGTCGAAGACGGTATCGTTCACAGCAATGCTCGTGCTGCTTTTAATCCCACCGCGTATTGGATTAGCCATTCTCGTCGTCAGAGTTCGAATCAGAACGCTATCATCAGCATGTTGCAACTGCGACTTTTTCTCAAGCAGCTGTTGATGTTTAGCCTTCACAGCCTTTTTTATGCGTGTTTTCAGTGCATCATAGTCAATATAATATTCCTTCCATTCGTCCACCTGCGAGGTCAAAAGCTTCTTCCCGAATTCCACCATGATGAATTGAACCACAAAACTGAACGGAAAAATCTACTTTAGTGTAAACACTATCAAAACGAGACGAATAAATGGGCAGGAGTTCGTCGACGGATTCTCAATCTTGAAATCGTCCCTTGCGATGCACTCAAATCCTTTGAAGAAAGAAAGATCAATTGCAATCGAATGAAAGTTCGTTGGGCACGCCTTTCCAGAAATACGAGTACAATTGCTTCTATCCATACAAACGTGAATCTTTCACATAACCAAAAAGCATTTTTCTTGCACAGCACGTGTTATTGACATCGGATTCGTTGTCGATTAGTGCGTTGGCATGAAAGTTTGATGCCAGATTCGAGGAAATACCCGATGAATATACGACGTAATTAACAACTATCACTCACTACGTTTGTGATAGCCTCAGTAGCCTACCTACTTGTAGTATGAGTACTGGATGTGCAGTGTTTATAGTTCATAGGTGTGTTGGTGGGTTAAGCAATGCTAGAGGGGGATCCGGGAAGTGCCAGCCTGTTGCTAGTTTTTGCAGGCTGGTCCGGTCCCATGTTGCTTTGCCCACACACCGGCGCACAGCTTTGGCTGTTAAGCCTTTTCTGCCAATGGGCCATAAGACGACAGGGTGGGAGCTGGCTGGAGATGAACCTGGAGGGGGCATGGAGGACAGCGAGGGTGGGTGAATCATCATGGAGGATTCAGAGAGGAAGAGTCCCCAGAGGGGGATCAGAGAGAGCTGCCAGGGGGAGTGGGGGCCGCGGCCGGCACTCATTCCTCAGGCAGGAAGGAGTATGTTCCATTGTTGAACATGACAGAGGCAAGGTTCTTGAAAATGGGGAGGGACTGTTGATGGAGGTACCTCATCATGCAATCACTGTGCCATCTCGCAAGGAGCTTGATGACATTAGAATCACATTTGCCCTGGAGCAAGGCCATAACCCCCTCCCGCTCGAAGGGATTGGGCAGAGATTGATGCAGGGGAGATGCCAGTTGTGTGGTAGAGGGTTTGGGCCGTAGACTCTCATGGAGGAGGTGACAGTTGCTGCTCAAACAAGGGTGAGGACTCCATTGTCAAAGTAACTGACCAGCTTGAGGGATGGGCTGAAGGGGTGGGTGCTAGTGCCGCAGCGCTTGAGATGTAGTATCTGGCGAGCGCACGCTGCCACAGGGCAGCAGAGGGAGTCACCACTTTGTGCATGAGCCACTACTTCACCCTTGTCCCCATTCTTCTGTGTGGTGAAGGTGAGGGTAACAGAGGTAGCAGCAAGAAGCGCATGTTCAGGGCCATCATGGTGGACCATTTTGGAGCCCAGGTAGAAGGAGACCTCTTTTAGGTGGAAGGCTTGATCATCCCTGGTAGTACCGGTGTACTCTCCAAGTCTGAGGTAGAAGAAGAAGGCTATGCAGATCATGTTGGCAATAGCCTGCCTGGAAGGGGAAGGGTAGTCATGGTATGCAAAGCGGAGTGCATGCATGACGAGGGTGATTGGGACTGGTTTGACCCGGCAAGGGGCTGGGTCAAGTTTGGCATATGCCTTGAACTGGGCAGTCAGCCTGAAGTCAAGACTGCCAGTTGAGTTGATTTGGGGGTCTTTGGCCCCCAAGCAGGGCCAGCGTCTGACCCACTGGCCTGAGGGTGTCCGATACTGTGCGAGATCTGATGGGCTTGCGGCTACAGGAGAGCCGGCCATCATGGAGGCGCTGGGCAGAGACTTGGAGGATGGGGATTGGATCTGTAACAGAGTGGAGGGTTGGTTCAAAGCCTTGAGACAAACAGAATTGAACCCATTGATTCCAATGGGCATCCTTTCTGCGGGCATAGAGTTCAGTGACTGAAGCGCGCATGGTCTTCTGGATAGAGCCAAGGTCAGAGCAGAATGCATGGGAGGCCTCAGGGGACATAAGATCCAGGGCAAGTCCTGGGGGTAGGTGGTGTTGAAATGATTGAGAAGGGCAGTGTCAGATAGGTCAGAGCGAGAGAGGAGGTCAGCAAGGTGATTGGCTGGGCCTGGGATGTAATCCCTAAGGAGTACATAGTGATGGAGCCGCTGGTATAGGGACTGACTTCGTAGGAGGTAAGCGGCAGGCCCAGTAGTGGTAGTGGCGCCTTTCCTTTGCCAATAGACAGCTAGCTGCTGTGTTGTCATAGCAGTTGTGGGTGGTTCTGGATTGGACACAGGCAGTTTGGGCAAGAATGCCATTGTGGGCAAGAATGCCATTGTGGGCAATGGAACCCGCGAGCTCAAGGTCACTGTTGGTGATGGTGCCAGTGGGGTTGTCAAAGGTGACTAGTTGGGTGGAGACCCATTTGGGGAAGGCATGCCTCCACATGAGGGGCTGCACCGCGCCAGTCGGAAGGGGGGGGAAATTATGCCCCCCATGCCCTGACCAGAGGCATCACAGGCGCCCAAGGTGGCAGGGAAGGGGGCTGGCACCAGTTCTGCAATAGAAGTAGGCCGGTTGGATAGATCAGTGGCTAGCCATTGGAAGTCCCGAAGGAAGCTGTGGACTCGCTTGGTGAGCTGGATGCGCTGTCGGCCTGGATCTTGGTGTCGCAAGGCTTCTTGGAGGATGGAGAAGAGGCCAATGGAGCCAGGGATGGCAATAGCCATTGATCGGAGTTCCCCAAGGACCTGGTGCCATTGTTGGATGGGGACATGGCGCTGGTTGGGAGTGATGGAGTGCAAGATCTCCTGTAGCCGGGCTACTCGATGGGGAGGAAGGCTGATGGTTTTGTTGATGGAATCAATGAGCCAGCCAAGGATAACTTTCTTGGTGGTCCACGTGGCATCCCCTTGGAGCATTTTCTTGAGGGAAGCTGGTTCCTGTCTGAAGGGGGTGTCGGTGGCATCCAGGGGCCGGAAGACCTTGTCCAGGGATTGGAAGAGCACTCGCTTGATGGCGCGTCGGGTCCATTGGTTGCCTTGAGCTAGGCCACAAAAGTCATCCACATAGACATCCCAGTATTGAACTGGCTTTTTGCTGGGGGTGGTGCTTTGGGTGGCCTCCGGAGGGGGTTCCAGTGGGGTTGCAGTGGGGAGGGCGGTTGGAGATGGGGCTTCAGAGGGGAGATCCATACGATGGGGTGTGAGCCTGGCGTTTGCCAGCCCGGTGGAGAGGGTGTCATTGGCCAAGTCGGCAATAGTTTCAGTGAAGGCACAGAAATTGGGAGGGCTAGATGTCCATTTCATAGGGTTGGTGAGGGGGATGCCAACAAGGGAAGGTTTGCCCTTCCTGGCAGGGAACAGCACGCCCAGTTTCATGGTGTCCTCTGGTTGTAACTGTACTTGGTAGAACCCATCTGCGAGGTCAATTTTGGACATATACACTGGACCAAACCTGTTGTTGGCGTGGTGCAGCTTGCGGAGGAGCCAGGGAAGTGTCCGGCCAAATTGCATGGCCTCTGCTGGGGCTAGAGGGATGGTGTCCTGGTTGACCTCAGAATAGGTATAGTCAGAGATCATGCGGGGTCGGCGGCCTCGCTGTGGGACTAGGCCCAGGGGACTCAGCCTGAGGTTGGGGAGGTCTTGGATAAGGCTGGCTGGGAGGACAGTCCATTGCTGCTTGTCCATCTGCGGGGTCGGCGGCCTCGCTGTGGGACTAGGCCCAGGGGACTCGGCCTGAGGTTGGGGAGGTCTTGGATAAGGCTGGCTGGGAGGACAGTCCATTGTTGTTTGTCCATCATGTCGGCATATTCTTCTCGCAGGAAATCGATGCCCAGGCGGGAGGATTGGTGAGGCCCCCTGGAGAGGGCTGTTGCAATCCTGTCAGGGGTCCAAGGGGGGCCGGACATGGCTGCAGGGGTGCCCTCGCGCCGAAAGTGGTGCAAGAGGTGTCTGGCTGGGTGGGGGATAATACCCACATCTGGGTGGATGTCACCTTGTCCGCGGATGGTCCGGATGAAATCCCCCCAGCTAGTGCTGTTGTTGTAGACTTTGATAGCGTGGTTGATGTGCAGGTCGAGCCAGTCGATGGGATATCGGGGAAGAGAGCCCAGGCTGATGATAGAGCCCCGCGTGCGGCCGGTGAGTGGAGAGCCCAGCGTGTGGCCGGGTGTGGAGGACAGCGAGTCGCTGGTGGTGGGAGGAGAGCCCAGCTTGCGGCCGGGTGGGCCCAGCACGGCGCTGGTGGGTGGAGAGGCCAGCGCGTCGCTGGGTGGAGGCGGACCCAGCGCGTCGCTGGGGGATGGAGAGCCGTGCTCGGGGCTGCTGGACGTAGGAGGAGGACCCAGACCATTGTTGGGGGATGGGCGCCCCAACTTCGTGCTGGGGCAGGGGGAGGCCAGCGGGGCGCTGGGTGGAGGAGGAACCGGCGCGTCGCCGGTTGGGAGGAGAGGAGGACCCGGCGCGGCGCCGGGTGGGAGGAGGGGGGTACGGCGTCAAGGGTTGGAGATGCCAGCGCGCTGCAGGGTGGAGGAGCCGTTGTGAGGGGGGGGAGTCAGACACCGGTGGGCGAGGAACAACGCGAGGGTGGGGCTTACCTAAGTCCGGAGGGAGGGGGAAGGGGGGTTCGGGGTGCGGCAAAGCTAGAGGAAGGCGCCGAGGGTGGAGTCGCCAAGGGTGGAGTGGGAATGGGGGGGGGGGGGGGGGAAGGCGCCAAGGGTGGAGTGGGGAATGGAGGGTATTGGGATGGGGCGTGGTGAGGTCCCCCGTGGCAAACAGCGTGAGAGGGGGCGCGGCGCCTTGTCGGTGGTGGCGCTTGCCGGTGAATCAGGCTGCATAGGCCTTGGCACCACTCCCAGATCCGGTCTTGCTCCCCGGATGTGATGGGGGAGTGGTCATAGAGGTGTCTGCACCCAGTGAAACAGTTGCCCCGGATGTGCCAGGAATGGCAGCGTTCCCGGCCATCTGGACGTTTGATGGGGGGTTTGCCTTTGGTTTTCATGGCTGAGATGACAGACCGCATGGTGTTCTTCGTGATTCTGGCGCTGATGGGATTGGAAGGATCAGAGAATCGGGAGTCTCTGGTGGGGTTGTAAAGCTGATCTTGTTGAGGACGGTTGCCTCCCCCTCCTGATTGAGATGGAGGGGCGCCCGCCGCAGGGGCGACTGGGGTAGGTTGCTGGAGTGCTCGCAAGGCATCAACGTTGGTCACATTTGGGAGCCAGTTGAGGTTCTGGGTCATTCTGAACCTGTGGATGTCTTCCCCAAAGTCTGGGGAAGGGAGGGGGATGTCTGCTTCCCATTGCTCTTCTAGCCACCCACAGATGCGGACTTGGAAGTAGTACACCACTATTGCAGGAGTGATCCGTTCTCCTAGTAGTTCGTCTGCAATGGCCCTTTGGAGGGGCATTTGTTGCCACTCTAGCCAGGAGAGACCGCGTTGGTAAGACTTCACCACATTATGTGTGGCGCCTAGGAGGGTGGCCAGTACAGCCAGGTAGCTTTTCAGCTGAGTGGTAGCCTCAGTCCAATCGAGGGGGATGTAGGCTTTGGTCTTTTGCAAATCCAGGGAGTCCTTGAGTGAGAGGGAGTTGCCTTGGGTGGAGATCATGGTGTCATACGCTGCTACATTAGCAGCCGCTTCGTGCTCCCGCTTTAGGGTGGCCGCTGATCCTCCTGGAGGAGTGAAAGCTAGCGGGAGTATGCCATCTGCTTCGTCAAAGGGGTCCGTCCCATAGAAGTTGCAATCTTGGAACCTCTTGAGTACCGCCGTGGTGATGAGTGGCGCCTGGATGCCAAGGTTGTAGGCATCTGTGGCTACTTGACTTTGGAGGACCATGTGGGTCTTTTCATGTTTGCTCTTCTTAGCCCAGGCAGTGTAGATGGGGGGAAGATCGGCCTCAGTTGCTTTTCCACAAAGTAGCAGGAGTCTTTCCGTGTAGAGGTTCCACCAAACTTCCCTGACAGAGTGCAGCTTAGAGGATTCTTGTCGGCGTTGGTCCAGCGACTCGCTCAGTCTTAGTTGCTGGTCGGTGAGCGCTGAGAAGGCTGCTGTGAGGGTAGGGTCTGCAGGCGCCAAGCCTGCTAGGCCTGGGAGGTCTTGGAGGAGGACATTCTTCTTCATGTAGGCCCAGAGGTTGGCCTCAGCCCGAAAGGAGGGTCCCGGTTCCAAGAGCCGGATGGCCCCTAGAAGGGTGGTAGGTTGTGTCCCCACCGCTCGAAGGGTGTCCAACAATGGTTTGCAGATGTCCCCCAGCCCTTGCTGGTGGATGTGAGGTTGGAGGACTTGGAAGGCCTGCTTTGGGGTGAGGCCCCTGCACAACACTAGTGGGACGAATTCAAAGGGTAGGAAACACACCTTGTGAGCCTGGAGCATTTCAGTGTGGGCAGTCCCTTCAGGGATGGCAGGGATGTAATCTCTAGTATCCGGGTGTTGTGATATGGTGGCTTCGTGATGAGCCAGGAGTTACACCCGGCTAGCTGCAGCCCTTGACAGAAGGGCTGCATCCACCTGCACCAGCTCATCCTCTTGTCCTTCTACATCATCGATGTAGCCAAAGGCTCGGCCCCGGTTGGCTGAGGGCTGGGTGATGGTTCCTGGGTAGCGTCGGAGGCCATGGACCACCCGTAGACGATCCACTCCAGCGGCATCCTCTGGGAAGATGCCCAAGCCACCGATGGCTTGGGCATTGAAGATATCCAGAAGGAGGGGGAGAAGCCGGTCCCCGTCTGCTTCATTGAAGAGAGTGTAGATGGCTTGGTAGATGTCGTGCCTAGCAGGGGCTTCCCCAAAGGGGCCTGTCCCCTCGGAAGAACTCCCTATAATTCATGGGGTCGGGTAGTAGGTGCTGTGGTAGCTTGTTAGCTAATGGTTGACCTCGTTGGGTTGATTGGTAGGCACACGTTGAGGTACCCTTTCGCGAGTACGGCCGCTGGTGTTGATCGAGATGCTCTCCTTGTAGGCGCGTTGGGCCTTCTGATGTATCTGGTAGGCGCGTGGGGCCGGCTGTAATTGACGGCGAGTTGGTAGTGTGTAGACGGGTACAATAAGGCGCGATGGGCCTCGTTGTATTGCTAGAGTGGGGGCGTGTCGGGCCTTGTTGTTGCTGTTGGGGGCGCGTTGGGCCCGTGATCATCACGTTGGGAGGAATTGATGCGGTTCTCGCGTTGGGAGAAGCCGTTGGTGCTGCGATAGTAGGACTATCGGACCAAGATAGGCTTGTATGGGTACAATAGGGAAGACTATTGGACCTGGACGTATAAGCCTTTTACTTATTCTACTACTAATCGTTTTAGGAGCAAAAAGAGTGAGCTGTAGGCTTGGTTCTTGCTGGAGGAATCCTTTACAGGCTTGTTGGTGCTTTCCCTGTAATTTGCTGCTTACAGTGGACTTGCTGTATGCCGCGAGGAGTAGTCGTAGAGTTCGTACGTACGTTGGTGATACAGTGAGATCTTGCATACTCAAGGGTGTTCTTTGGTTTGTACGTCGTACGGCGTACGTTCCACGTGGCACTACCATTCCTTACATTCGGTTCGCTACATCAACTAATGCAGCATTTAAAAAATTAGTACTCGTAATCTCACGACTACGAGTACAAGTACTTTGTACCGTACGACGTAAATATCATTATCAACCTGATCAAGGCGATTCTTTTTGGGGGTTACACATCATAATTTTCGAATAGGCATTTGCGGCCACATTTTGTTGCGTCCCACTCTCAAAAAATGATGAGACGGACAACATCTGACGTGCCCACATACAAGTCCGTCCGTCGTCCATTTTCGCTCCATGACGCGGAAGAAAAAATGAAGGTCCATGATGTTGAGAAACAGCGCGCGCACGAATGTACGAACATACAATACATGATGGGTGAATGTGTGATCGTTGAAGAAAAATCTTGTGGGGGTCATGTTCTGAGGTACTCAAAATTGACACCTCAGGTCATCCAACCAATCAAAATTAACACCACAGGTCATCCAACCAGCATGGCAGAAAGACATGATGTTGGAGTTTAATCAACCAAGATATGAAATCAAATCATATTTTTTAATTAATCTAGTCAATAGGATTATTTGTATTTCTGTATTCTTTCAGACTTGACGTAATTTTGTACCAATTTCACGTTCATTAATTAAAAAGTATTGTGTAGTATCCACACTCTAAGATAGTGTGAGACTAACAGCAAATATTCAACATAGAATACAAGAATGGAAACAAAGTCTTCCTACTCCAGCATGGTGGCAAAGCCACCGCCCAAGGCCAACGACGCCACACCCAATGGCCAGCAACCTAACAAGGCCAAGAACCCAAGCGGACCCAAAAGGAATCCCAACAGATTCCTCGGACATAACCAGACTGATCTAAAGGGGATTCTCATCCCTGAAGACGCAAATGCCAAGCATTACAATGAACTCACGGACAGGCTTGAAACACTCGGGTGATCAAAGTACATCCCGCAGGTAGGATCATCCATCAGGCACCTAATCCAGTTCAAACAGAAGGACTATGCACCAACCAAGCCCACAACAGCGGAGTACTCCACAGCGGTAACTGACCCGGTAACACAAACCATGCAAATCGTGGAGGTGCCAGGCAGGGCTGAAGGAAACGCTGATGGACATGTACAAAGAAGAGCTAAAGAAGAAAGCAGATGAGTGGATCCAATACCAACAAGATATGGAAAAGATGTATGGACTGACGCTTGGCCAGATTGATGATGGGATGAAGGCCAAACTTAAGGGGCTGAAATCATGGAGAACCATCAACACATCCAAGTGCATCATGGAGCTCCTCAAAGCAGTGCGGAATCTATGCTTCCAATCAAGCCGGACCAAGGTACACCCAGTCACAAACATGCTCAGAGCCATCTGAAAGCTACTGTGTACACAACAAAGGAATCTTGATGCAGCATCATATGTGAAGATGATGAAAGAGAACCTCGACGTAGTCAAGTCCCTAGGGGGCACCCTTGTCTGCAAAGCCACAGTAACATACAAACTGAAATCCAATCCCCTGTACGCATCATACGACTACCCCACATACCTCTCCCTCAGGGGAACCACAAGAACAGCAATCAACCACGCAGTGGAACAAAGAGCCCTTGCTGCACTTGTCATTGAGGGATCCAACATGGACAGCAGTAACCTTTGACAGGTGTTTGCTGACAACTATGCCCTACAACAGAACAACTACCCAACCACAAGTGTGGAGGCCCTAGACATGGCCGTGGCCTTCAAGGACTCCAAGAAACTGAGTTGATCCCAGGGCAGTAATCGCACTGGACCCTCAGGTGACAATGGGAGACAGAGGGACTCCAGAAGAAAGAAGAAAGAGCAATCCAACCAAGAATTGACCCTACTCACACAACAGGGAGCTGAAACAACCAACGTACCAGCTGATCAACACAGTAGGCAACTCCTCATGACTGCAGTCGAGTCTGGTGAGACGTTTACCCCATCCCAGCAAACAACATATATGTTCCTGAATATTGGGATGGGCTCACAAGACTATCCAGAAACAAACAGATTCACAACACCCTCCTCCAGTGTCTCATCAGAATTGACCGATGACAGCAACTATACTACTAGTAGCTGCCACAGCAGTATCCCAGACCTGGTCCGACGGACCATCGAAGAGGAACAGTCCTCACCCAGTAACACAAAATACTGCTTCAGCCAAGACGTGGAGTATCTCTTCAGCCAATCCGAATCTGAAGGGGGAGTGAACCCCTACTGGATCCTACTCAACAGCCAATCATCTTTCAACCTCATAGTCAATCCAGCCCTGGTCACCAATATTCGGCCGGCACCAAATGGTGGCTTCATGAACATCCACTGCAACTCAGGAGTGTCCAAGACCAATCTCATAGCCGACCTCCTGGGGTTTGGTGTCGTATGGTTTTATGAAAATGGATTAGCCAATGTGTTGTCCCTGGCCCTAGTGTCGGACCAATATCAAGTAACTGTGGACACCAGCATCGACAATGCCCTTTATGTCCACAAGGATGGGGGAACTAGAAGATTCCAGAGATCCGCATGCAACCTCTACTACTGTGACATGCAAGAACACAACGGCACAGTACTGGCTCTAAACACAGTGGAGGGGAAAGCCAACTCGTATTTTGTCCTAGACTGCTTCAGGGCAAAGAAGGCGCATGATATGCAGGAGATACTGGGTTTCCCAACCTCTCAAGAGCTCGTCAAGATGATTGAGAATAACATCATTGAGGATTGCCCAGTAACTAGAAGGGACATCAAAATAATGACAGATATCTATGGCAAACACGCGAGCATCCTCAAAGGGAAGAGCGTGCGGCAACAGGCACCACACACCAGAGAAGACATCACATCAATCCCTGACAGTATCCAGAAGGCCTATCGAGATGTGGTCTTGTGTGTTGACATCATCACTGTAAATGGGATCCAGTTTTTGGTCTCCATTTCCCAGCATATTCGGTTCCGGACGGCAGTAGCAATCAACACCATGAAGCAACATATACTGGCCAAGACCATAAGGGCCATAGCAGGACAGTATGCCGCTCCGGGGCTCCGCGTCGCCCAGATCCATGCAGACAACCAATTTGAATGCATTCATGAGAGCCTGCTGGACATGGAACACCCCATCACAGTGCACTGTGTACCGGCCGGACAGCATGAGCCTACCATTGAGAGAAGCAACAGGACACTGAAAGAAAACATTCAGCGTGTCGTAAACCATATCCCAGTGAACTGACTCCCACGCCGGTGCGTAATTAAGCTAGTATATGCAACAACTTTCTGGCTAAACTGCAGAACAACTGGGGTGTCATCTACCATGCCGGCCCAAGAGCTGATGACAGGGGTGGCCTGCAACGCCCGGACCCACGGCAAGTTCCAATTCCTACAATATATCCAGACACACTGTGAAGACACAAACAACACCATGAAACCAAGAACAGTCAATGCCATATACTTAAGACCCACGGGGCAACTGACTGATGGGTTCTATGCTTATGGTATAAACACAAGACAACGGATTCACAGAAAAAGAGCCACAGCCATTCCAATGCCTCGGGTAGTTATAGACAAGCTAGAGTCAAACGCACTGGAGCAGGGAATGCCTACAGGACTGGAGTTTGAAATCAAGAGACCCATCACTATCCTTGACTTGGATACAGAAGACAATCAAGATGATGATGATGCGTCCGATCAATTGTATGTCGATAACTACCAGGACAACAATGAGGAAAGTCTTGTCCGCGTTATAGATGAAGATGAGGCCATGGCCGATTCCAGGCAACTACTGCCCTTAGCAGACAATATCAATTACAATGACATGACACACCCTGAGCAGGGAGGAGTGGACGCACAGGCAATTGAACCAGAGAGGGCACACGCCAACTCCACCGAAGCAGGAGTGGATGCACAAGCTATTGCGCCGCTTTCCCCTGGACGACAACAACACAGTGGATGAAGAGACAAGGACAGGCCAATGAAGCCACACTGGATGATGCAGATGATCCCAATCGCAACACCCAACATGTCACCAACAAGGAAGTACCGGAGAAAGAGGACTATGTGTCTAGGCTATGGCCTTGGGTCACCCGATCACACAACAAGTTTGGGTTACCAGAAGGATACACATCCAAACACAGAGAAAGGAGTGACTTCACTGCAGGATACAGCAATGCAATTAGAGCCATCGCAGGCCAACACACCTCCATGCTGATGGTCCTTCAAGCGATTGAGTCCTACAACAATCTAGATGCAACCCAAGTAACCAAACAATATGGGGTAAACCAAGGTATCAAAGTATTTGGTGAAGAAGGAATCGATGCTGTGCTGTCCGAGCTACAATAGCTACACGACAGAGGGGTGGTTGAAGTTATGGACCCCAAAACACTCACCAGAGAGATGGTCTGACAGTCCCTCCAATATCTAATGCTCCTTAAAAGGAAACGCACAGGCAAAGTCAAGGGCCGCGGATGCGCAGATGGAAGGCCCCAGAGAGAGTTCATCACCAAAGAGGACTCCACTTCACCCACAGTCTCCCTGTACGCCCTGATGCTCTCCTGCATGATTGATGCAATCGAAGGGCGGGACGTGGCCACAGTTGATATACCCAGAGCCTTCCTCCAGACTGACATGCCAGAGGGAGAGGATGTCTACATCAAGCTGGATGGGACAATGGCTGAACTCATATGCCGTGTGGACCCAAAATTGTACAGGCCCAATATGATTACCATGAAGAATGGCAAAAAGGCCCTCATTGGCAAGGTGCGGAAGGGCAATCTATGAGACACTCCGGGCAGCTCTATTGTTCTGGAAGAAACCCTTCGGGGAGCTGATTGGACAGGGATATGAGCCCAATCCATACGATTGATGCACAGTGAACAAAATAATCAATGGCCATCAATGCACCATTGTCTGGCATGTAGATGACCTCAAGATCTCCCACAAGGATCCGGACAGTGGTGATGCAAGTAATTGCAGACCTCAACAAGGAATTCGGGAAGATATCTCCACTCACTGAGACAAGAGGCAAGATCCATGACTATGTGGGGATGACAATTGACGACACCAAAGCAGGCAAGGTGAAATTCACCATGTTTGATTACATTGAGGACATACTTCAAGGGCTACCAAAGAAGCTTGATGGGTGTGAGGCGGTCACCCCGGCGGCTGATCACTTGTTCCAGGTGAATGAATCATCCAAGAAGCTGAATCAACATGATGCTGAAGTGTTCCACCACTATGTCACCAAGTTACTCTTTGCATCCAAACGGGCAAGGCCTGATATCCAAACGG
The DNA here is from genome assembly GCA_037355745.1 of Pseudo-nitzschia multiseries. NCBI lineage: Eukaryota > Bacillariophyta > Bacillariophyceae > Bacillariales > Bacillariaceae > Pseudo-nitzschia > Pseudo-nitzschia multiseries. The sequence continues at coordinate 24,391,044 of CM074783.1, forward strand.
CCATCGCGTTCCTATGTACTCGAGTGAAGGGGTCCAATGTGGATGACCAAAAGAAACTGAAGCGCGTCCTGTCATATCTAAAGGAAACACGATTCCTTCCACTTGTATTAGGGCATGATGACACAGGAAACATATACTGGTATGTTGATGCCGCGTTTGCTGTGCATAATGACATAAGGAGCCACTCCGGAGGAATGCTGTCGATGGAGCAGGGAGCTATAATAGGTAATTCAACAAAGCAAAAGATCAACACAAAGAGCTTGACAGAGGCCGAGGTGGTGGGAGTAGACAACAACATGCCATTCATATGCTGGGCCAGATACTTCCCACTTGCTCAAGGACAACATGTGATTGGGTCAACAGGGCAACTCACCAGCACACCACTCGCAACCAAAAACATCCTCTTTCAGGACAACGAAAGCTCCATCCAACTTGAGCGCAACGGCAAGGCCTCCAGCACCAAGAGAACCAGACACATTAACATTAGATACTTCTTTATCACCGACAGGGTGGCCAAAGGGGAAGTGACCATTGAATACTGCCCAATAAAGGAGATGATTGCAGGACTACTTCACCAAGCCACTACAGGGATCCCTTTTCCGAAAGTTTCAAAACACTATTATGGGAATCACAGATAACAGTGCTTACACCGCATACCGTAACACATACTTGCAGGCAAGGCAGGCGCGCACCATGTCTAAGGGCATTGCTCAGGCAAACACGCCAGCCAGCACCAATAACTGAACAGGCAGGCGCGCACGATAAGAGTCACCTGCTGAGTTCATAACTAAACGGGACACCGTGATTTACCATAAGTAATGGGAGTGTGTTGAGAAACAGCGTGCGCACGAACGTACGAACATACAATGTATACATGATGGGTGAATGGGTGATCGTTGAAGAAAAATCTTGTGGGGGTCATGTTCTGAGGTACTCAAAATTGACACCTCGGGTCATCCAACCAATCAAAATTAACACCACAGGTCATCCAACCAGCATGACAGAAAGACATGATGTTGGAGTTTAATCAACCAAGATATGAAATCAAATCATATTTTTTAATTAATCTAGTCAATAGGATTATTTGTTTTTCTGTATTCTTTCAGACTTAACGTAATTTCGTACCGATCTCACGTTCAAACAACACATGAAACCATGATGGTCAGATTTTGTCAAAAACTTCCCCAGCTACCGTACTATTGTTCCGGTACCTGGTACGTATTTATTTTCATCTCCATTTTTGCTGCATTTTATAAGTACTAAAAGTGACTGTGAGATGCCTTATTCCAAAGGGTGCTTCCAATCAATATGAAACATTGACATTAGATGGAACTTCTTATTGATTATAGTAAACTTAGTAGTACTAGTACTAGTGTGATTGCCGGTGTTTCTACAATTTTTTTTATTTTGGTCCCACTAGTACTAGTAGTACCGTACCGTAGGTTTGCAAGGTAGGGAGAAAAATAACTCAAATCTGACTAATAGGATTAAAAATTGCAAAATTATCAGCCAATCACATTCAAGCAATATTTTTTGAACCATTGAATCATAATAGTATGATATGCGTTTGTAGTAGATAATTTTTGTTCCAAACATGATGCAAAACCACCAGTCATGCACACAAATTTGAGTGTCCCATTCTCGTAATCAAATGAAGTGTTCACATGCCCACTCTTTCAAGTATCTCTCCCTCTGAACTAAGGAAGTGATCAAGAGATTTCATATGAGTTTTCTCTTTTCCATCATGCCTTGTTCCTCACCTACTAGGCAGGCTCAAGTTTGTTGTTGGCAACATTCTCAACCTTAATATTACTACTCGTGCTCATGACGATCATGACTTGGCTGGCAATCTCTGAGCAGTTCAGTTGATGGCATCATTGTCTAGGTATGTCTGACCAATGGTCCTGTACTGGTAAGATGGGGAAACCAAAAGACACAATGCCAATAGTATTTGTGATTGGTGGTTTTGTCCTCAACACATAACCAGAGTCATTCTTGTGGCTCTGGATTCCAGTATCAATACCCTACTAATCAGTAATAAGTTCTTTGTACTTATCATTATTTAAGAGAAGCCTTTTGTTCACTAAAAGAGTGTTACAACAATGTCTACATGAAGGGGATGTTACCAAAAGAACACAAGCAACTTTTTTGTCTTTTTAAGCAAAACTCAAAAATTGATGACACTTGCTGAATGAGTTGGTCTCATTGAAGTCACTCAGAAATGAATGAGTTTTGTCCACAGGGTATGAGATCCATGATATGCAGTATCCCTAGATGCTGGAAACATCTGAATTTAGAGTACTAACTTAAATGTGAATGATTTTTTTGTAATGATTTTTGTTCACATAGTATGAGATTCATGATATAAATAAATATGGCATGTGCTCCCTCATGTGGTGGTGTAGGTCCTAATGTAGAGTGAAACACATGAATTCACATAGTGTAGACGCTGCAGATGCTCCTGCATTAGCTGTCATATTTTTCAATGAACCACCATCCTACTAATTGAAGGACAGGTACTCCTGTCTAACACAGCACAAAGCATAAGGACTAAGTTGAACGCATTGGTCAAATCACACATGCAACAATATAGTAGTACAGTGTGACTACAAATGGGTTAATAGTACAAGAAGGGACAAGGGACCTACTTTGTACAAAAATCAGTCGACTGTTAGTTGGAGTCATATGGAAGTGAAGCCCACAGCGTATGAGATTCATGAACAGTCACTCAGAAATGTTGTCTATGAGATTTATTACTGCCAAGAGTGTTTGGTCTAATAGTAGAGTCACTTGGGTGTGAATAGTTTTTGCTGACATGGTACAAGATTCAAGATACAAGTAGGATGTGGGAAATGGAGAGTACAAGATTCGGCATGTGAGCATGACTTCTCTTCTTGCAATAGCTTTTGGTCTAATGGTGAAGTCAATTTGACCAGAGTGAGCTTTGTCTACATAATAAATTCATGATACAAGTATGGTTCTTGGAGTCACATTTGTATTCATAAATAATGATAAGTTGGAACTAGAACTGGTTTGATATCACCAACATCTACCTTGGAGACGAGTTGATACCATTCCCATCTAGTTTTGTTATTCAAAAGTTCAAAAGCACGTGCACTGCCTTTCTATTTGAATGGTCTAATGGTAAAGAAAGACAAAATTTTAATTGTGAAAAGAAGAACCGGCAATAGCATGATCTATACTTAGTAGAAAGGATTTACCATAGCGGTTGATGACAACAACCAAAAGAAAGTAGTAAAGTTCAACAAGCCACTTGATGATTCATACTAGTACTATCTACTGGTACCAGCCACTACCAACTCCACCAGGCAGACTCCTTCAAACCAAGGGCAGACACTGGAGAACACCATTTTAGCAAAATTATGTTAACTTCGTGTTGTGAAAGCTCCTGTCTTGTGCAAATGTACTAATTCCAAGAGTTCGTTTGCTGAATGCTGCTAGAGGTGCTGCTCCTTTGCTTGAGTCCCGGCTGCAATATTTTGTATATGTTGCTGTTGAATGCTCTTTTGCTGCTGGGTACTCTATTGTTGCTCAGCTACTAGATGTGATTGATGCTAGTATCTACTAGTAGATATGCTTGGTTCTACTAGGTGGTGTTCAGTAGTGCTTTGTGACACATTTTGGTGATTTATGTACTTCTTGTACCTGCTTATCCTCCAGACTTTTGTAGAAAGAGGCTCTTCCTTGGGCAGTCAGACACATGGTGGTGTACAAACTTTGTTCTTCCTGCTGTTCCTCCTCCTCCTCTGGTGCATCCTCAGGTTGAAAGCTAGTAGTACTACTAAGAAGAAGCAAGATCCTCCGGTCACTACTACTACTAGTACGAAAAAGAAGATCCGGTCACTACTACTAGTAAGAAGATTGATCAGCAGCAGCAAACTTAACTTGTTGCTGTTTTCGTGATTCCTGTAACCAAGCAATTCATCACTGCTGAAAGGAAGTCCAGGCTTTGTGGGTAGTCTTGTTGCTCCTTTAAAAATTTGATGACCACTTGCCCTTGTTTCCTCTCATCATACTGCTTATTAGACTGCTGTACCGGTATTTGCTTTCTTGGCTTTTAAGTGTTCAGTGTAATTTCATCCATTCACCGCGCCTACGGTGCCCCGGTGAAATTAGCAGAGTGTTCGTGACACTCTAGAAATCACGCGGTGATAAGTACAGACAGACCTTAACGTACGACTGGCGGACGTAACTGTTTATACGATTCATTTAAGAATCAACGTACATGCCAAATACGACTAAATAAGGAGAAGAGGAATAGAGGTACAATTCAAAGATCACTCTTATCTCTACTGCTCACAATTTTAGAACCTAATCAATATTAGGCTGAACCAATCTATTTGCAATCTAACGATACGAAGTAGGAATCATAGTTTATCAGACCCAACGATTCTAACCAACTGAGGATTTAGTCAACAATCGGCTACCGTTCCAATGGGCGATGAGCGTTCTAGCGGTTCACGCGACAATGGAAGGGGCAAGACCGATTACCGATTGATCACCGATTAATCAGAGACCCCCCTCCTGAAGGTTATGTCCATGTTTGAGCACTTAGATGGGTAATGGCGCTAGTGCAGTCGGGCTTGAGCTAGTATCTCTTGCTTCTCTCAAACAACATAATGGCCTAGGGGGAGGAGCAAATGCCATCGATACAAGATATCCAATCCGGGGCTGAAACAGCTGCAGTCTTTACATTCAAACGTAAACGTGTTCCAATTCAAGCATGGAAGAGGCCCACATTGTGTTCGAGGTCGATCGAATGAATTGCGTGCGACTGAATGAATGAGACACGAGTGACGCGTGCAAACTAAACAAGACGCATGCGAACTGAACAAGACGCATGCGAACTGAACAAGACGCATGCGAACTGAAACAGGGTGCGCGCGACTGGACAAATGAGACACAAATCGATCGTACGAGTCATCTTGCTTCTACAAGAATCAACCAACATGAATGGAACAGGGAATGGAAGTGGGAATGAGATTTTACCACTTACCGGCTCCGGTTCTCCTTCTTACTAAAAATAGGTCCTTATGTACCGAATCTACAGGGCGCAAGGTAAAGGCCTACAACCCGTGGTAATCAGAGGTACAGTAGGGCACGTGCAGCACATCAGAGTATTAGCGGGTCGATGTGAATATTAGTGATTTAGTGTGTGCATTGGAGTATTAGTGGGCCGATGCACCAATTTAGTAATCTTAGGAAAGAGTGGATGAATCTGCTCACAATTTCAAATAATTTAATGTAATAACCAATTCAAGTTAGCTAAAACGACAGTTTTCTCCTCATCTTTCAGAGCCCTCCAAACATTCTTCGAAGAATTACAGAGCGCTCACGAGGTCGGAAGATTGGTCGAAGACGCTACAACAGCAGGTTGGCTTAGAAGAGATACTCACAACACTACGGTGAGATACTTAGACCAGGGAGCCAACAGAAGAAGAAAGAGATATTCGTACAGTCGACGACGAAACACTCTATACTACAAGCCCGAGATAGTCGCAAACAACGGCAAAACACTCGGAAGAAGAGATATTTGCAACCAACAGGCGAAATACTCTGTACCGCAAGAAAGAGATATCCGTGCGTTCAACGGAATACTCTGTGTCCACCAAGTATCAGACTGCAGGCTGGCTAACAACAAAAGGAGTCAGCGGAATAATTAACTACGGCAGGCTGGCTAACAACAAAAGGAGTCAGCAAAAGAAGATGTGTGAGGACAACGCAAACCGTGTGGAACAATACAGGATATCCACCCACCAGCGACCCACCAAGTACAACAGCAGGATTGGTATCGACAGAAACAAGAATCGATATGGCCAATTATCAATTATTTGTTGTCAATTTACAAAAATATACTACAGCAGGATTGGTATCGACAGAACAAATCGATAGGGCCAATTGCAATACAAAATATTTGGACGATCAGGGAATCTGACAATGACGTCTGACAATCGGAAAATACAGTCAATCCCTACCAAAATTGAGTAGGCGGCAGAATCGGATATCAAGAAATCAAAATCGAACGGACCGATTATAAACAACAATTTACATTTGATCAATTATAAACAACAATTCACATTGGATCGGAATACAACAATTTACATTTTGTCTATTAATGAATGGAGGAGGATCCGCCAACACAGAATCAAGAGATAGAAATCGCTTTCTCTGCAGAATCAAGCTCGGACGAACGACAGCAGTGTGATTTTAAGTCCGGAAGAAGAAAGCAGTGTGCTATCGAGTAGCAGCAGTAGCAGTGACGACAATACCAAGAAGAAATACAGATACAAGATGGTGGTGTACACTGACAGCCAAGTACCCAAGTTGGCCAAGGGCAATGCCAGCAAGTTCAAGGACTGGTACACCCAGTTTCAGGCATACGCCGACAAGCACAAGTATGGTGACATGTTATCTACAAAGGCGCATAAGGACCTACCTCCAGAAGGGTAGCTTACACCTCGAGAGGATATGAGTAAGGCACAGAAGAAGGCCTTCAAGTACCACAATATGGCGCTGAACGATTTGTACAAGGCTTTCACCGACAACAGCACAGGCCTTACCATCATGGAAAAGTCCAAGATCAATAGGGGTGGATCAGCCAAAACCAATGCCAAACTGAGGACCCAATGGCCTCGGGGCAGAGTGCATCGGGTCATTGAGGAGCTCACGAGGGAGTACCGGAGGACCAACAGATCACATGACAGAGAGCAATTGAACATTGATCTGCGGGGTCTAAAGCTAGCCATCGGAGCCCCTCCACAGGACCTGATTGAAGATATCTACAACTTGCAAAGGAAATACCAGTACAAATCAGTCAGCCCCTCAATGGATGAGCTCATCGTGGCATTTAAAGCAGATTTGCCCCCTTATCTACTGATGCAGCTCACCTCTCTCATGGATGAACTGCAAGATGCAGACACATCCAAATTGGAACTGTGGGAGGCAATAAACCTTCAAGCTGCAAGCCTATACAAGTTGGCACGCAGTGTGCAGAGTAGGGGTGGAAAAGCCAAGGAAATGAGCTTGTTTGGAGCTGAGATGACTGACTTTGCCAATCCGGACAAGCACGACAAATGGCCAACTAATGCAGTCTGTTACTGGTGCAAGGACAAGGGGCACAAAGCATACAACTGTGAGAAGCGCAAAGCAGGCCACCCACAGGTCGACAAGAAGGCTGAAAATACCAACACCAACACCAACAGTAACAACAACAATGGTTCAAACAGACCCAATGGCAAACAGCGCGGAAGACGCAAATGCGGTATATGTGGTGGTAACCACCAAGACGCAGTCTGTTTTGAGGATGCAAAGAATGCTGCAAGGCGTTCAGCTGGTTGGAAATCCAAATTGAAAGATGTTCAAGGCGCAACCATTGACTATGACTTTTGTCTCTCGGCCATGCAAACTTCTACAACTTCACTTCAGCTTCTTAATGCCCAGAAGCGTGCCACCAAAGGGGATGTTGTGCCTGAGGGATTCGAATCTATTGTATGATGACAATGTTTTTATTTTGGATACAGGCACCACAAGCCACAGCTCCAACAGTATGCGCTGTGCAACCAATTTGCGGGCTAGTGGTGCCACCATCACCACCCAAAGTGGCAATGAGCTGAAAGGATGTCAGATTGGGGATATCCCCTGTCAAAAGATAGACAAGGATGGCAATAAAGAGTACCAGACTTTGTTGCAGGGTGTGAATTTCAATCCAAGCTTCGCATTCAGCCTGTTCTCAGCCAACTTGGCATTACAGAATGGTTGGATAGCCATAGGGAGCGACAAAGCCGGATGGTCTCTCAGGAAAGGAAATACCCAAGTGAATTTTGACATCCAGATCCCCACGTACACCAGCTGTGTGTGGGTTGGCTACTTCAAGCGCATTGCCAATCCTACCGACAACATCGACATCAGCGCGGCCACAGCTGCAACCACCTACCAGTGACGGCACAAAGATGAACATCAACAAAGCCCACCAACTTCTGGGCCACATGGATGAAATCAAAACCCGCCGCACAGCAGATGCACTCGGTTGGCCCATCACCCGGGGTGCCATGCTACCATGTGAAGATTGTGCCAAAGCCAAAGCAAAGCGGAAAGTGATTCCTACAGAGAGTGAACACTTAGCAGCCACCAAGCCGGGCGAGAGACTATTTTTGGACAAATCCTCAGTGAAAGCCCCCAAAGCCGCCAAAAGTAACAAGTTGACTGCCCCATTCATTACCAAACCCCATTTTGGTATGATTGTTGACGAGTACTCCTCATGCCGGTTTGTCAATTTCTTTGCCAGCAAGGATGGAATGGTTGAGCCGACCTGTGCATTGCTCAACCAATGGAGATCCAAAGGCCACGATCTGCAACACATTCGATGTGATAAAGCCGGGGAAAACACCAATCTTGATTCACGACTGGCCTCAGCTGATTGGAAATTTTCTTGCAAATTCGAGTATAACTCAGTGGATACTCCGCAGCAGAACAGTGTGGTTGAAACCGCCATCTATTGGTCAGTTTGTCGTGCCATGGCTCTTTGCTCTCAAACTAATGTGCCAAGGGACTATCAATTTTGCTTCTTCCCAATAGCAATGCGATGTGGTGTTCATTTGGACTGGCTGGAGGCAGTCACTGTGAATGGCAAAACTATGCCCAAGATCCAACATTTTTGCCGGCAAACTTCCGGAGTTTCATGCCCATCTTCACACCTTTGGAGAGGCTGACGTGGTCCAAGTCAAGCGCCCCACAAGTCCCAAGCTCAATTATCGTGGGACCCCAGCTTTCTTTGCTGGCTATTGCACTGACCAGCCAGGGGACTGCTATGTGATGTATGATCCATTGAACAACACCTTTACAGCTACCCGTGATATCTACTGGTTGAAGCGGATGTATTTTCCCCCCACTGCGCCAGTGGGTGAAGATCTCGATTTCCATGCTGATTTTCTTGAAGGTGGCCACATGGATCTACCAATCAATGACCCCCTACACCGCCCGCCACACCCGTTTCTATCTTGTGCACCTCTGCCAAACCCTGGCAGTCTCGAGTGTAGTTTCAGGATGCAAGTGGGGGAGCCGCAATACCAGTACTTCCCTTACAACCTGAATCTGAACGCGCTGAAAACGTAACCCCCAATGCGGATGAGGAGGCTGCCTTTGACAGTTATGATGATGATGATATTGAAGAAACCAAGATCGAATATGAAAGCGATGAATATGATAGCAATGACGATACCAAAGCCGAGGATCCACATGTGGTAACCACCACGCGATATGGCCGAGTAGTGAGGAACTCTCAGCATCTCAATCTGGATATCCAATATGGAGACATGGCCGGCTATGCAGCGCAATTCACCGATGCTGAAATCCAGTTCCACAAGGCAATGGCTGAGCTGCAAGAATTCAATCTACTGTCAGTCTCCATTCCCTCTAAAGAAGGCGCTATCAGTGAACTCAGTTTGGTTGGCGCAGCTGGGAATGCATTTGACAACACCAATGAGTTAAAGACCATGAATTACAAGGAATCTATGGCCAGCCCCATGCGAGACAAGTTTACAGAAGGTATCGGCGCTGAACACAACAAAATGGTTAAATAAGGTGTCTTTGAAGAGATCAATGAAGCCAATATCCCACCGGGCACCAAAATCATGGATACAACTTGGGCCAACAAGATGAAACCTGATGGCACTGTAAGATGCAGGAATGCAGTCCAAGGATTCAAGCAGCTAGATGGCGAGCACTTTGATGGCCAAGACAAGTCCTCACTGGTTGACATTAACATTTCTATTCAGATTGCAATGATATTGATGGTCATGGCGAATTTTACGGCTTATATTGTGGACGTTGAAGGAGCTTTTCTGAATGGCAAATTTCAGAATGGAGAGAAAATATTCACCAAGATTCCAGAGGGATATCAGAAGTTCTATCCATCATATGTGCTTCTACAATTACAGAAAACTCTCTATGGCACAATTCAAGCGGCAATACAATTCTGGAGAGAAGCCCAACAAGCAATGCGTACCATGCAGATGGAGCGATGCAAGGCTGATCCATATCTGTTTTTCAGGCGGATCAACAACAAGCTACTTTTGATGTTGTTATGGGTCAACAATTTTTACATTATAGGCAAAGAGACAGAAGTCCTAAAGCACAAAGAGCAACTCAAGTCCCTATTTGAATGCAAGGATGTTGGAGAGATGGATGAATATGTTGGATGTCACATCGAGCGAGACAAGAAGAACAGAACCCTTTGAATGACCCAACCAGTCAAGATCAAGAGATTCATTGATGAGTTTGAGCTCGATGAATGCAGAGGCAATCCCGCAACTCCAGCAGAGCCAGGATCAGTGTTAAAGAAAGAAGGTGAAGGGCCATCTGACAGTGTTCTCACCAAGGAAGCTGAGACCAAATACAGGTCCGGAACAGCCATCCTATTGCATATGATGAGATGGTCATGAATTGAAACACAAAACGCCGTTCGGGAGCTGTCTAGATTCATGACTCAAGCAAGGAAGTCCCACATGAAGGCACTAAAGCGAGGTGATGAAATACTGTGCAGGTACACCCAAGAGAGGTCTTACTACATTGGCCCCAAATGCAACATGGGATGGTACCAGGAACTTCATTTTCGAGTTGATTGGATTCAGCAACTTCGAAGTATGCCAAGGATGAATCTCGCCACAGTGTCAATGGCTGGTCCACTTGGCTGAATGGTGCCAATGTGGACTGAAAGATCAAGGATGATGTCCAATCATTGCTCTATCAGTAATGGAAGCCAAGTTGTATGCAGCTGTACTATGCGTACAAGACATGCTGTATATTTGGAGAGTGATGATGTGTCTAGGATTGCAAATCAAGCTGCCGATGGTGATATATGTGGACAATAAGGGCGCAGTCGATTTCTGCAACAATTGGTCAATAGCAGGTTGCACCAGGCATATTGAAGTGAAACAGTATTTTCTACGAGAGCTCAAGGAAATGGGCATCATCAAGGTGATGTGGAAGACAGGCGATGAGATGACAAGTGATATCTTCACCAAGAACCTTACTGGAGCTCTATTCGAAAAGCATGGTTCCAAGTTCTATGGAAAAGATGAATACTCCATGAAGGCCAAAAGCAACAAGGATGTGAGCTTCTCAACCGTAGACAAAGAGGTAGAAGAAGCTCATGCTGGCCTACACCAAATTCTGGAGCAGTATCATTGACTGAGTCTATTATCCTTTGAAGCAGGGGAGTGTGTTTGAGGTCGATCGAATGAATTGCGTGCGACTGAATGAATCAGACACGAGTGACGCGTGCGAACTAAACAAGACGCCTGCGAACTGAACAAGACGCATGCGAACTGAAACAGGGTGCGCGCGACTGAACAAATGAGACACGAATCGATCGTACGAGTCATCTTGCTTCTACAAGAATTCGACCAACATGAATGGAACAGGGAATGGAAGTGGGAATGAGATTTTACCACTTACCGGCTCCGGTTCTCCTTCTTACTAAAAATAGGTCCTTATGTACCGAATCTACAGGGCGCAAGGTAAAGGCCTACAACCCGTGGTAATCAGAGGTACAGTAGGGCACGTGCAGCACATCGGAGTATTAGCGGGTCGATGTGAATATTAGTGATTTAGTGTGTGCATTGGAGTATTAGTGGGCCGATGCACCAATTTAGTAATCTTAGGAAAGAGTGGATGAATCTGCTCACAATTTCAAATAATTTAATGTAATAACCAATTCAAGTTAGCTAAAACGACAGTTTTCTCCTCATCTTTCAGAGCCCTCCAAACACATGGCGCCTCAAACAACACAATGACGAGGACTGGTAACACACCTAGGTGTGCATAGAAACGGCAACAAGCTAATGGCCCCAACAGCATGCGGCACGAACACAGTCTAGTAGGACTGAATACGAATCGAACTGCAATCCCAAGATGGGGACGTATGTCCTCCGTATGGGATAGTAAGGAGATAACAATAAGGCGGGACAGCACACAGACGTGTGCACAAAGCTGATCCTAGCCAGTAAGATACAGAGCGGGCAGTTGAACTATTCTAGAGCAGTTTCAACTCCCGCTCATTAGGGGGATCCGTTGAACTTGTAACCGTAAATTAACGGGGAAAACAAACCAACGGTCCCGATTCCTGGGGGAAACAATTCAACGGCCCCAATTCCTGCGGGAACAAGGAGCGAGCCAATTCAAAATGGCCACTACAATTCTCGCACGAAGTAAATTCAACGGCAAAGGAAAATTATAACCCCTACAGGAATCAATCCAACGGCCAGCAAAAGAAGTCATATGCCAAATCAACAGGCCCCAATTCAGAATCAGAACCCGAAACAGTTTGCTTAAGTATAGGGCAATTGAAGGATTTGTGTTCGGAATAGAAACGTTTGTAGAATTTTGCATGGGAGTTGTTAGGAAAATCCCCATTACTAGCGATATCATGTGGGGAGCGATTGTCCAGAGATACCAATCACCCTTCAGAAAAATCATTCATATATCACTTCCAAAGCAAGCAAACAAGCACACCAAGAACAAACTACTAACCATGGCAAGAGGAAGACCAATCCGACAGAATCAACGCAACAACAACAACGCAGCCGCCAATCCGGCAGCTGCCAAACCAGCCAACAATGGACCAGGTGTCCCTGCCAATCTGGGTTTCACTGCGGCGCAAATGGAATTCATTAGGACCATGATGGACACCAACTGGGCTCCAGCACTCGCACAGGAGGTTCAAGACGCAATCAAACGCGCTGAGCAGCTGGAGGGAATCCCCGGATATGCAGGGGAAAGGTCTCTAACTCCGACTGAGATAGTGTTCAGGGAGATTCTGGAATCTTTCGGATTAAACCAGATTACTGCAAATGAGCTCTTTTGGACTGGTTACAGCAGTACTGACTCCCTACGAGACATGGATGAATCCGCTATCAAATCCCTGGTGAATGGGGTCAACAATACCAAACACAAGTACTGCCCGGACCCGAGACAAGTGTACGTTGGGGTGGCTTGGATTGAATTCCAGCCCCTCATTGGGACCACCGCTACCCTGGTTGACTGGATGACTGATCCCAAAGCAGAGGCCAAGACTCAGGCGCGTCTCAAGTCCCTGAAGGAAGATGACAGCAACACTGCTGCTGGGGACCTAACTCTCCCTGGAGCCACTCACAGCAATGTCAAAGTTCAAGGAATTTGATGAGAGATTCCGGGAGTACCTCCGACATAAAAGCGGGGTCACTAAAACTTCTCTACTCTACACAATCCTGAAGGACTCCACAGTAAGCGACGCTGAAAGAGGGGGGACGGTTGGGCCTGCTCCGACAGACACGTATGCCGACTGGACTGAATACTCTATACGGTGCACGATTCACTCCAGATCCCACTGGACCAAGGACAACAATACGCTGTGGGGAATCTTATTCAAGTTGGTAGGGGGGGGGTCCCGGTTGGTCTTACATTCAAGGACTTGGCTCTGAAGGGGACGGAAGGGAAGGCATACTTCACACTATACTCCCCAGGCATATGAATCGACCAATATCAGACTCCTAATAGAAGAAAAGAGGGCCTACCTACAGAGTTCTACCTACTCTGGGGATACCAAGAATTACAGTTTCGACAAACACAAGAGGCGGTGGTACGATGCAAAGGAGTTCCTGCTGCGGCACAAGGCTTTCCCACCTGAAGATTAGTTTGTTTCTGACTTCTGTCACTCCATATCGGACCGAAGGCTTGAAATTGCAGTCCAATTGGTCCTAAATGAAGGAGGGGGTATGTACAACAACTTTGACAAAGGAGCTGCTCACTTCACTCAAGCGCTTGGTATCAAGAAGATGCAGGCCAGTCGTAAAGGCAGTCGCAGAAATATCTCTTCCTTCAAGGGAAAAAGGGGCAACAAACGCAACAATGAAGGCAACTCCTCCTCCAACAAGAAATCTGGCAACAAGAAAAAGAAGACTTTCGGTACATACAACGGACCTCTCGAGGGCAAGATATATCCGAAAGAAGTCTGGGTCACTATGTCCGCAGCCCAGAAGAACCAAGTACGGATTCTTCGCCCCGCTCTCAACTCCCCTGGAAAGTCTGCACAGGTTTCTCTGGTTGAAGCCAAGGGCGAGAATACTACAGCAAAGGGATTGGCCGGCGACCAATTTGGTAGCCATACTCACAAGAAGAAGAACCAAGATTGATTTACCGGCCGGGGCCTGTCGATTGTATCCCAGGTAGGCCGGCCATTAATTCATATCAAGAGCCTTGGTTCACCATCCTTCCATACTGGTTGCTGCGAGTTGGACAGCTATGCCGATACCACGGCTGCAGGATCCAATATGGTATTACTCAATCCGTTGGATTCCATTGTGACCTATGTGGATGTTGCACCATTTTTCGACACTTACTGACCTCTTCAGAATGTTCCCGTTGCCCGTTGTGCCACAGCTTGGACAGACCCAACCAACGGGATTACCTATATCTTAGTGTTAGGGCAGGCTCTGTTCTTTGGCGCCAAGTTGCAACACAGCTTGGTATGTCCCAATCAAGTCCGGGACTGCAACTTCAACAAGGTTGAGGACACTCCAAGAAGATACAACTCCACTTCTACACACGGGATTACTCTCCAATCTGCTAAAAACGAGCTCTTTATTCCTCTCAAAATTGATGGAGTCATCTCCTATTTTGACTCCCGCAAGCCTACGAAAAAGGAATTGGCAACCTGTGAGCATGTCCAGGCTACAGATACTCATACATGGGATCCCTACTCCTCCCATTTTGCTGAGGAAGAAGACTCCTGCCAACGCTTCTTTCCTGCAAGTCGTTGCGACCCTCTCAGGATGTCTGCCAGTTTGCGGGACTCCAGTCCGCTATTCATCCACACTCCATCCTGAACCACTCGGTGGCGGGTATGACAAGTACCGGCTCATTCAGCTTGCCTCTATATGTACCGGCCCGAGTCCCTTCCCCAATGGACAGGATATACTCCAATGGACGCCTCTACACGAATTGATTTCAGCCCTTGCTGGAACCACTGGGGAGGACCAAGAAAATCTTTGCAATTCAGCAAATTCTATGATTTCTGATGTTTCCACCAAGCCTTCATCGTCCTCATTATCTGAAGAGGAGCTTGCTATTCAACAGGAAGACAAGGACTCAAACCAAGGAGAGGTAGCTGTTAAGGCGCCAACAAGATGTCCTAGACCAAGAAATGTCCCTTGACAAGAAGTCTTTCATACGAAGGGGACAATGGGGACCTCCAATGAGGATCCCTGACAAGGTCGACAGGTATGATGCCAAGGCCATTGCTAAGATGTGGAACATTAGTGAGAAGCGCGCCAAGGCTACTATTGAAGTGACTACCCAAGATGGCATTTGACAGCTGTCCCAGCCTATCACTAGAAGATTGAAGACGCAGAAGTGGAGGAACCGGAGAACACTAAAAGGAAGATGGTATGCTGATACTATGAAGCTTCAAGGTCCCAAGCATCATTCAAAATGATACGGCAGCTCAAGTCTTTGCAAATGGGAAAGGCTACATGGCTTTCTATCCTGTCAGGGGAGAAGTTCGATGCCACGATGGGTTATCTTGCTTTGTACATGAAGTGGGAATTCCAGAGCATCTTGTTACCGATGGAGCAAAGGCCCAAGGGAACCATGAGACACACAACACTGGGTGGGATAAGCTCAGGTCGGAGTATTGCATTCACCAAACATATATACAGCCACACTGTTCATGGCAGAATTACAGCCGAACACAGTGCAGGGGACTTAAGGAGGGAAATCTGTTGGATGACTTCTAAGAAAGGCAGTCCCAGAAGGTGTTGGGCCTTCTGTGGGATGTTAGCAGCCGGACAGATGAACCTCGTGCCGTCAAGCAATCCTTCTTCAATGGGGAGGACTAGCTTTGAGTTAGTACATGGGTACACTCCAGATATCACCCTGTATATGATCCACGACTGGTATGATTTCAT
The DNA here is from genome assembly GCA_037355745.1 of Pseudo-nitzschia multiseries. Taxonomy (NCBI): domain Eukaryota; phylum Bacillariophyta; class Bacillariophyceae; order Bacillariales; family Bacillariaceae; genus Pseudo-nitzschia; species Pseudo-nitzschia multiseries. Next base: position 24,407,006 of record CM074783.1, read on the forward strand.
TTGGTGGTACGACTTAAATGGGAAGACAAACAGACTCGGCCGGTGGTTGGGTCCATGTGGAGATACGTTTGGTGGAGGGGACTGTCACTATGTCTTATTTAAGACCGGAAAAGTTCACATAACAAACAGCACGCGGGCCATATCAGTAAGAAGAATGGCGTCACCCGGATATCCTATCACAATTGGAAACACACAACAAAGCAATCAACGCAAAGGTAGGTGATGAGGTTAAACCTTCCAATACTTATCTAGAAAACGAAACTTGGCAAACCACCTCTGGGCCTACTTAGTGGCAAATATGAGGGAGAGGATGAAGTTCTCATGGCTAGAAGCTGAGGCTTCTTCCCCTGATGTTGATGACTTAACTGACAAGGATCTTGACGAGTATCTTGGGACCGAAGTGTTACTCCAGATAGGGGACCAACACATCCGGGGGTTAGTCAAGAATCATTGCAGGCATAAGGATGGTGTGCTGATTGGTGAAAAGAACAACAATCCACTCTTAGACACAAGGTCTTACTGAGGTCTCTAGTATGCCGGATGGATCTATCGAAATCTATACAGCTAACCTACTTGCCGAAAGTATCTATTCTTCTGTGGACAATGAAGGGCGTATGTATTGTCTGATGGATGAGATCATAAACTTCGAAAAGGATGAGGAAGCCTTAACTATCAAACAGGCTACCTACACAACAAAATCCGGGCAAGCTAGAACAAAACCAACAACCAAAGGATGGAGGTTCCTTGTTAGGTGGAAAGATGGTACTACTTCCTGGGCAAAGTTAAGTGACATGAAGGAAAGCTTCCCGGTTGAAAAAGCAATATACGCCCGTGAAGAAGGCATTATAAATGAGCTGGCGTTTAAGTGGTGGGCCTATAAGGTACTTCGGAGAAAAGACCGGATCATATCTGGTGCTAAAACCAAATACTGGACCAAGTCCCATAAGTACAGGGTTTGGCTCCCTAAGTCAATAGCGGAGGCAAAAGCAATCGACCTTGAAATGGGGACTGATCATTGGGCTAGGGCCATTGCAAAAGAAATGAAGAACAGTTCTATTGCCTTTGAATTCAACGAGGAAGACAAGATACCAGTGGGGCATACCAAAATTACTATGCACATGATCTTCGATGTCAAGATTGACTTAACTCGGAAGGCCCGCTTGGTCGGTGACGGTCACAAAGTCCCAGAAATCTTAAAGGAACACACTTATTCCAGTGTCCCCAGTAGGGACTTGGTTCGATTGTTCTTCCTAGTGGCAGCACTTAACAACCTTGAAGTACTCAGCACGGACATACAGAATGCTTACTTAACCGCACCCATCAAAGAGAAGTATTTCACAATAGCTACGGAGGCCCAGGGCTTCGCGCCAGAGTTATGTGGAAGGCCCTGCAAGATTGTAAGGGCTTTATATGGGTTCTTGGTTGCAGGGGCATCTTTTCGATCACACTTGTCTAGTCACTTAAGGGAGCTCAGTTATGTAGCTTGCAAGGCCGATCCCGGTGTTCATCTCCGATCTGCATTCAAACCAGATGGTACGGCTTATTACAAATATTGTGTGGCATATGTCGATGATATTCTCGTATGTGGGATGGATCCGAAGTTCCAGATGGATGCAATAGAAAGGCAATTCAAGTTGAAGGATGGTACAGTTGAAGAACCTTCTTTCTACTTAAGGGCTGATATTGGGAAGACCTACATCGATGGTAACCCGTACTGGTCCATGGTTTCATCTAAGTACACTGCAAAAGCTATCAAGTCGGTTGAAGAAGAACTATTAACTGGAAAATATGCATTTAAGGTACTACCTAAGACAGCAAGGTCCCCTTTGAGCGCTGAGTATAGGCCTGAGATAGATGCATCACCAGAACTAGATCCGGAGAAACAGAACTATTACCAAGGTTTGGTTGGGATACTCCGGTGGATATGTGAACTCAGTCAATTGGATATCATTATGCCCGTGTCACTTATGTCTTGATATCTTGCCCAAGCAAGAGAGGGTCATCTCAACCAGTTGTTTCATCTGTTTGCATACTTAAAGAATTACAGTAAGTCCAAGTTGGTGTTTGACGCCTCAACGCCCGAGGTAGACGAGTCTAATTTTCAGTCGTGCGACTGGAGTGAGTTTTATCCGGAGGCCAAAGAGTTACTGCCTCGAGATATGCCTGAACCAAGGGGGAAGGCTGTTATTACTACATGTTTTGTAGATGCGGATCACGCGGGTTGCAAGGCTACCAGAAGATCTCATACGGGAATCATCATCTTTGTTAATAGAGCACCTATTTTGTGGTTCTCTAAGAGACAAACAACTGTTGAGACATCTACGTTTGGCTCGGAAATAGTTGCACTGAGAATAGCAATCGAGATGGTAGAGGGACTAAGGTACAAACTACAAATGATGGGCATACCTATAGAAGGACCCACCAATATCTACTGTGACAATGAGTCAGTTGTGAAGAACACTACATGACCAGAAAGCCCTTGTCAGAAGAAGCATAACAGTGTTGCTTATCATAAGGTAAGGGAGTGCATAGCAGCAAGGACTATCCGGACCGCAAAGGAGCCAGGCGAGTCGAATATTGCAGACCTGCTCACTAAACTAATGAGTGGGACCAGGTTAATCAAACTAGCCATGAGATGCAAGGGCGAGATGGGATTGATGAAAAAATGAAACCCGCGGGATAGGTCTCTTCTACTAGTACTATATGTAACTACCCCTCCTCCGATTTGGTTGGCACGACTCATCCCCTCTCTAAAGAAAAATTCGAGGCGCGCGCGCCGAGAATTTTTCTTTAGATAGGGGATGAGTCGTGCCAACCAAATGACTCCGAGTAGTGTCGGAGGGAGCAGCCTAAAGAAAACTCCCTCCGATACTACGAGGAGGATATTATTTTCCTTCTGAATCCGATTCGTTGAGAGTCTGATTCAAGGACTTCTGAAGAACAGCAACGCTGCGTTAGTGTGTTAGTAGACGAACGATTGTACTCTACGCGTGACAATTGTGTTTGGATACTTTCAGCAACGGATAATCGGACTACAGGCGAGACTAGGGAAACGCCAGATCTCTTCTCGCTGTGACTTATTCAGATTGCAGCGAGACAGACCTTAGTATGTAGATTACAAGTAGTTGGTAGCAACTAGTGTGAATTTTGGGATATAAATCAGTTGAATGTTAAAAGTATGAGATAAAGTGAAATCTTGCCGAAATGCAAGATATCTCTTTTATTGAGATGAATACGTTGCAACTGCTGTTGCGTAGTGCTGAGATTACTCGCTGATTATTTCCGTGCATGTATTAGTCGTTGACCATATATATTTGTATGCATGTATATGTATTGTGTGAGAACCACATGCCAACGGTTTTCTTCTCTTGTTCCGTTAGGAGGACTCCATGAAATGTTTATCATTAAGGTCAGGAATTGCTCCCGTAGCTCGTGTGATATTTTATGAAATCAGAGTTTGCTCACCGAAGAACAATGGCAATATCGTAAGACAGGGATTGCTCACCGTTTATGCGCGATGGGAATCGATGCGCCGTGGGAATCGATATGCCTAGATGGATACGGGACTCATTGATTCATGCGCATAGGAAATCTACCCTTTGGTAGCTTTGGTACTTCTGGTCACGAAAGGAATTTAATACTCCCCATGTCTCCTTGTGAAGGGTCATCACGCTCTACATGATGCTTCCATCATCTTGGAGAAGGTCGCCAGTATTACCACAGAAGTGGAAGATGGGCCTGAGCAGTGGATACACAACTGAGTGACTCCAATGCTTGGTAAGAATGTCTGCACAGTTATCCTTACCTGGGATGTGCATCATTAAAATGAAACCTCTCGCTATCATGCTCCGTACGTAGTGAAACGATAGAATGTTATGACGCTTATGCAACCTTGCGTAAGGAAAGGTCGACGTCTGGATCATCTTTTCGTTGTCACCCCAAGAGTATGAGACATCATGGACTCGTGTTCCGAGGTATCGGAATGAGTGGTGTAGATCGACAATCTGTTCGATGCAAGTTCTCCCTGCAACAAATTCAGCTCCAAAGGTGGCTGTTTCCGTAGTAGACTGCTTCTTCGAGAACCACATCATGGGAGTCTTGTTCGCGAAATGAAGAATGCCGGTAACTGCCTTGCCACTGAGAATATCATGCATGAGGTTGGCATCATAGAAATGTGATAACACTACTGTCTTTCCATGCGGTGCAGGAGCGTCGTCGGGTAGCTTCTCAGAATGCTCCCCATAGACGGTATTGGACCAGTCGATGGTGTCGGGTTTAGTCAATATAAAAACGGGCGGTTCCACACGGAATCTGATTTTAAAATGTCTAAATTTGGAGATATATCCATAGATACGTTTAGCACGGTCGAGATGCCCATCTCGTGGCTGAGCTCTGAAACCTGAGAGCGTCATCACGGCTGTTTGTACATCGAAACGGCCAATAGCGATGATCCATTGCAGTGAACCGATCATACTTTGGTATTTCTGTATACCGGTTTCTTCAAGAAAGGCTGAGGAGTCCAATTCAGGATGATCGTTCTCAGCGATGGGCGATTGGAACCTAGTGCTAGGTTTGCATCCGAACATTTGTTCGTAAGATGCTTCCATCTTTTCGATGAACTTTATGGGATTCATGCATAAAACACCATGTTCGTCGCGCTCAAATCCACATCCCAAATGAAAGTTCATAGGTCCGGATCCCTTCAATTTGAAGTTATATGGTGACGATTGCAATATCTTCAAGAAGGAATTGGGATCGGCCATGCAGAGACATAGGTCATCGACATATGTGCATATAAGCTCATATACACGTTCACCATGCTTGTTCGTTCCGGGTTTGAGGAATATTTCCGGTTCTGCGCGGGATCTTTCGAAGCCGAGTTCGATGAGACAAGCCGCGAGTAAGTCTCCAAAACACTTGCCTGAAGACCTGAGACCATATAGGGCTTTGTAAATGACCAATAGGTGACCCTCCAACGATCCGAATTCGGGACCTGCTTTGATGCATACTTTCTCGCAGGTGACTGCTTCTAAGTAGGCGTTACCTATGTCGGTACCCCATGCTTCTAGATCGTTGAGTTCAGCTAGGAATAGGCACATACGTAGACCGCGAAGAGATACGACGCCTGCGTAAACACTGTGGATAGGGGCCTCAGTGAGATTACCGTTAGCAACGAGGCGAGCCTTGTGTCTTCCGTCGTGTTTGACAGCGTATGTCATGTGTACCTTGATCTGTTGGAATCCCGGGGGAATGGAGCTTGTCTTGTATACGCCTTTATCAATGAATGTATTATATTCATTGAGTTGTGCCATTTCAAGAGTGGTGGCATCTTCCCATTTGGTGTTCCCGTTGGCTTGATCAAATCGGAGGGCTTCTTCGTGGTTACGAGGCACTTTGAATCCATATTGATACTGCGGAGTGGTACGGAAAGAACGTAGTTTGGCTTGATGCACGAGTCGATCAAGTTTCTTGGTTCGTCGGGCTAGGTTGGTGATTCTCCTGAGACGTTTCCAACCTGGGAGGTCAAGCAAGTTGTTGTCTTTCCCATATTTTGCAACGGTGACTGGGTCATCAGCCGCAATATTGGCCAGAGGTTCATATGTGCGTTCCATATTCTCCCATTCAATCCAAAGGTTATACTTGGAACCTTTGTATTGAGGGTGCTTGTTATCCAGTGGACCTTGGTGTCCTAGGATGCGGCGAAACGACCAGAGTTTGCCGTCTTCTTGTGTTGAATCACGATGGATGTAATTCATGACGTCATTGTATGCAATGATATCATCGAGTTCGTCATCGGAGTGTTTGCACTTGAACTTGATGAAGTCTTTATTGCGTTCAAGACTGTCTTCAACATCGACAATGGTGAGACGTTTCCGAGTGCCATCGGGATTGGTTACAAGGAAGGATCGTCCTTGTAGATCGGCAATCGGGATCGTAGGAATGGTAATAGGTTTACCATCATCGTCAAATTGTGCGTTGCCTTCTTCGTCGGTAACAACTACCTGTGATGGGTCTACGGAAGGAGTAGCGGGGTTGGTGTGTGGAGTTGTGACGTCACTAACATCAAAGTATGCTAATTCCGGTGGATCAAAATCATCTTCAGTAAGGAGAACGCCATCAGCTGTCTTGCTGAAGATGTGTGTCGTAGGAGGACCATCAAGACTCTCCCCATAGTTGTTAGGGAGTGGAGAAGGGGACCAGCTTGGGCTGTCATCGACCTTTTTATAAAGAAAGCTCGGTAACGAGGGGTGGGTGGGTGGTTGAAGATTTGGTTGAGTGCCAGGTGGAACGGTGTCATTGGCGGTGCCAGAATCAGCAGGTGAACCGTTAGGGGAAATTGAGCTGTTTGGTTTAGTAGACTCGTCAATGAGTTTATTCTGATTGGTATGCTCCCCATGTTTGAAAGCTGGAGCTTCTCCAGTGGCGTATAGACGGGGTAAGGAATCCTTTGCATTACGCCATTTGATGAAACCATCATCAGTAAATAAGCCTGCGCGCTTGTTACGTGACTCAGGTGTAAGAGCAGATCGAACACCGGACCGGTCTAGTAACTTGTTGGTAACTGGATCCCAGATTCGAAAGCAGAGTCCATTGCCAACATGTTCAGCGATGCCGACGAAATGACCTAGGCGTTCGGTAGATTTGGTACCGAAAGGGGAGTCATTGGTCTTGAAATACACAGGTTCAAACCAGAAGAAACTGGTGTATGCGCTGATGTCGCCAATTGTACCCGTGGCAATGAAGATCGGTTGTTTATCGGACAGCGTAGGGTCAGAGACAACATTAAGGAGACCCGCGACGTATGTCATACACAGTAACCACATGTGTGGTGGTGTGCCGGTACGATCCATGACGCGATTGACAATGCGTTTGAACGTTTGGTATCGTCGTTCGAATTGATTCTGATGTTGGTGGTACGGTTCACTTTGCCAGAGTCCAATCCATAACATCTTGAGGTAATCCATGACTTTCTTGCTTGATTGATAGTTACCGTGGTCGCAAAGAAGGCGGATGGGTCTGCCCCATTTTCGAACAAAGTTCTGAAAGCAGGGTAGAAAATCGCCGGTGGTACGCATTTCTTCAACGTGAATAATATGCGATTTTCGGCCGAAGAAGATCTGAGCAATCTTGGATCCACCATCAATTGCTGGGACATCTGAATAGACTGCATCGGACATAACATCGTCATTAAAGGGGCGAACGTTCATGGCCGGTTGAGGGGAATGAAACCGTTTGAAAATGTTACCATCAGGGCTAACCGCTAACGAACCGTATTGGGTTGAGTTTTCAAAAGTAGCTTTGATGCAATCGGTGGAAATCCAACAAAAGAAAGGTTTCAGGGATAAGTAGTCATGTTCGTTGGGATACCTTTCGCGGGGCGTAGCTGCAATGCGTGTAGTGTCACTGGCTGTACAATCTGTCGGAAACGCAGTGACTGTTCCAGAGACTGCGGTTGGTGCGCAGCATGCGAGACGTTCTTGATGAGCATAGTCAGTGGAAGTAAGCCAAAAGGAGCGATCGTTGTTCTTATGATCATCAATCGGAAGAAAGGGAGATCGGGTGGAATGGCTGGAATACGAGCTGAGGGATGTAACCGTGGAGGACCCGGGAGAAACAGATATATCGAATCCTTCAAGGCAGCGTGGGTTCCCATATTCGTCGTAATCGGCATAGGGAAGTTGCTGTGGTTGGGGAGGATATTTCTGGAGAAATTGTTCATCCTTTGCACTGATCGTGGTATCGAGAACAGATGGGTCCCAATGTTTATCGGACGTCATGATAACATGTGGTAACGTGTCAAATTCGACAGTCGTATACTTTCGCATCGCAAGGTATGGTAAGCCGTGTCGTATGCTAAGAGGCAGTGCATAGCCATCGGAGGTGGTGATGACCTGTCCTCCGCCTGCTTTGATGGACGTGTCGTCTACCGTGGAAAAGTATGCTTCCATCTGGCCGGATGACAATATAGAAGGATGTCGTCCTGTATAGGCACATTCATTGAAAATGAGAATGACGGGGCCTCTGTTCGACATGGAATATGCTCCGCATGTAGCAATGGGAATGTTTTGTACCTGATGATTGTTAATGCCGGTGACGTTAACGTATCGTGGTGGAATATCCTTGGAGATGAGACATGCATCATTACCGATGATGCAGCCATTTGCGCCGCGATCAACCATGGCAAAACCAGGGCTAGTAACCGTAGTCTTGTGTATACGGTATGTGTATGACGTTACGGGACCATCATTAGGAAAGGTGAGATCATCCTCGGGAGTGTACCACTGGTGAAAATTGGCGGAATACGATGGTGTTCCGACAGGTATTTGGGTGTCACCGTCCTTTTTGTACTGAATGTCAGGGTTGTTTGAAAGGAATCGAGCTGGATGCGCGGGTGACACGGAAGACTTGAGAGGTCGCTGGTCCTTGGACGAGGAGGTCGTTGATTTGTATACACCTAGAGATGCATGGAAAACGCCTCTACGATCATTCTCTACAGCAGGATGTAGGTCTGCTGTGGAATTGGCATGCTCATCCTTGGTCGAAGTATCGTCTTCTTGAAAAGATACCGAATGTTCATGTTGGTATGCCTTTCGTGTAATGGGTTTGACACTGTTGGGGTCAGGTTGGTTAGTGTTAAGTAAGTCGTGTCGCAATGAGGCAACCACGATTTTCTTTCCTTCCGGGGAAAAACTGAGCCAACTTTTCATGTCCTGACGTGACAAGGCCTTCCATATGTTTGTAGGCAACCTTGTGGTAGGGTCAGGGGTACGTCCAGCCTTGAACACAGCATAATCTTGATAATCTCCTTCAAATTCGATTGGAAGAGCATAGTCATCATGATGTTGGGTCGAGTCAGAAGAGAAATCATGAACGTGTGCACGTACGGTCGACCGAGGAGCAGACATCGCAGACTGGGAATCAAGTCGAGTTGCTTCGAGTAAAAGCGTGATTTTAAGATCATTGATAGCAGCGGCTTCGGCAACTGCATCCGTTACGGTGCTATTCGTCCCTCCTGGATCCTTGACTTTGGCAAACTGTTCGCTTAGCTGGAAGCTGGAATAACATGCCTGACATAATGCTGATTTTACAGTGTGATACTCGAGGGGCTTGTTGGGAGGACGGAGCTTGTTGAGGTGATTCAATTCGTCAAACCAATGTGTGATGAATTTCACTTTGGATTCCTTCCAATTGTTGAGGTTCAACTTGAGCAACGCTTGTAGCTGGGTCGAGTTGTCGTATACCTTTGCTTTTGATTGGCTATGGAGGTTTACGAAGTCGAAGTAGGCCTGGCGTCCATCACGAGTGGTAGAATGACTGTGTACACATGATGCAGAAAGGTCACTCTTGAAGACTTCCAACATTAGTACCCAGAAGAAGGCACATTGTTTGATGTAGAGGTCACGGGTGTAACCCACGAGCGTGGCTGGAGGCCAAGTTTCATCGAGGAATGTCTCTGTATCGATGTCGTATGCCTCGAGTTTAGCTTTGAAACCTACGAGCCAGTGTTCAAATCTCGAGTCATTCGTGAGGGGTGTAAAGGACTTTTCATCTCGTGCCTTTCGGCACCATGATTCGTACTTTACCTGCTGAGGTGACTTTTTGTTATTTCCTGCAGGAGGAGGTGGTGGGTTCAGAACAGATTCGTTACGCAAGCGTTGGGCACGTTCTTCGCGGAACGACTGGAATTCCCTGTATGTATATGACTTTACATCCTTCCAGTTCCTCTTGTCTTCTTCTAGAGCGACATCGGCTTCTTGTAGGTCGATAGCGAAATCCGCAAGTGCTTCTATGCTCCTTTGGATGGAGCGAGGGATATGCGTTGCCAATCCTCGTTCCATATAGGTAAGTTCACGTGCAAAATCCGGTTCGATAAGTGCGTCGAGGAACGACTTCCATTCGCATAATCCGCCTTCTTTGAGAGCTAGGCACAACTTGCTAGTAATCTCACTTGTTACGTTGAGTAATGATATGAGTATCTTTCTCATATCAGCATCGAAGCTGGGAAAGCGTTCGATAGTGGTGACTTCGGCGTCATTCTTCTCTTCGTCTCCGAGTGCATTGCCGGCCATTACCGGTACCGGTATGTTCGGCATCTGTGGCGGTTCGGAGTCTTGGAAGGAAGTGCGTGGTGACTGAGAATGGGAACTGCTTCTTGTGCGATGTGCGACGTGCATATGCCAGCGTAGGGATTATGATTAATTCCGTTCCTGTTCCTTCTTGTGTGCAAGCCTTCTTAGAGCTTGCGACTGTTAATCTATTATTTTCCTTCTGAATCCGATTCGTTGAGAGTCTGATTCAAGGACTTCTGAAGAACAGCAACGCTGCGTTAGTGTGTTAGTAGACGAACGATTGTACTCTACGCGTGACAATTGTGTTTGGATACTTTCAGCAACGGATAATCGGACTACAGGCGAGACTAGGGAAACGCCAGATCTCTTCTCGCTGTGACTTATTCAGATTGCAGCGAGACAGACCTTAGTATGTAGATTACAAGTAGTTGGTAGCAACTAGTGTGAATTTTGGGATATAAATCAGTTGAATGTTAAAAGTATGAGATAAAGTGAAATCTTGCCGAAATGCAAGATATCTCTTTTATTGAGATGAATACGTTGCAACTGCTGTTGCGTAGTGCTGAGATTACTCGCTGATTATTTCCGTGCATGTATTAGTCGTTGACCATATATATTTGTATGCATGTATATGTATTGTGTGAGAACCACATGCCAACGGTTTTCTTCTCTTGTTCCGTTAGGAGGACTCCATGAAATGTTTATCATTAAGGTCAGGAATTGCTCCCGTAGCTCGTGTGATATTTTATGAAATCAGAGTTTGCTCACCGAAGAACAATGGCAATATCGTAAGACAGGGATTGCTCACCGTTTATGCGCGATGGGAATCGATGCGCCGTGGGAATCGATATGCCTAGATGGATACGGGACTCATTGATTCATGCGCATAGGAAATCTACCCTTTGGTAGCTTTGGTACTTCTGGTCACGAAAGGAATTTAATAGAGGAGAGCAAGGAGGAGGGAGAGGAAACTAACTCACGGGATTAGCAACAACAAGAACAGCGGCAGCGATTTCATTTTATTGCTTCTCACTGTGTAGAATCAAGTAGAATTCCTACTACAACCTTGATTTATTGCTATTTTTCCCGGTTGTAATTCATTATTTTGAAATCAACCACTTTGCAAAAGCAATTTGCAAAAGCAACACCCCCCCCCCCCTCCGTTCCCCCGACCATGGGAATAGACCCTTTTCGCTGCTTCCTGTCCTACTATTACAACAACATTCTATCACACTGTAAGTCACCATTGCCGGTCCTTTGGTAGCTGGGAGGGGGAGATGGTGTTTCGATTTGATTTGATTTGATTTGATTTGATTTGATTTGATTTGATTCGGTGGTGGCGGCGTCAACAGTCATTTGTTTATTCCTATCACTCACAACACTGCTTCTTCTTTTTTGCTTGTTTGACCATGGGAATAGCAACAACAAGAACTGTAAGTGACTGTCGGTTCATTTTTGTGGGGGGGGGAGATGTTCAGGCTGTTTTGGTTTGATTTGGAGCTGTCATCACATCGTCGCCGTGTTGTTATTTGTTTATTCCTATCTCACGACACTCTTCTTCTTCTTTGCTTTTGACCATGGGAATAGCTCCTTTTAGCAACCATGGTTTGAACTACCACTCTACCCTGAAAGAGCAAGGGTGCTCCAGCTCCTCTGACTCGGTCAAATGCTCCAGCTCAATATCTTTGGTCTCGGACTCGGTCTTCTACCAATGCAACAGCAGCAACAACAACCCAACATTGGTCTGTAGCAGCCAGGAATTCTTCATTGAGCAACCCCTCCTATAAGAAGAAGACGCCTTCCTTCTGGATCTCCAACCACCACCGCTGGTAAGAGGAAGAAGAAGCGCGCCCGGCAGACCCTTCCTCTTTCTGCCCCAGTTGCTGCTTCAATCACAGCGCCGTGACGCAGTTGATCCTTCTATCCCGGCGCCAGCTGCTTCAAGAATCACGGCGCCGGTCGCTCCTTCGATGACGGATCCGGTTGTTGCTCCTATGATACCAGATACCGGTTGCTTACTACTATGGGACGACCGTATTTCTCGCTCCGCCCCTACTATGAGTGGCGTCAAAACAAGCAGGAGCCGGCGTCCCTAGGAGAATGGTGAATTCGACCCTTCAAGTGGCGTCTTTTGACACTACCAACAGCCTCAATATTCATCATAGTGTGCTCTCTAGCAAAAAATACGTCTACAAATTAATTCTAGCTTTTTTTTGGCATCTACCCTGGTCCTTACTCTGCTGTGTATTAGTCGGTTCTGGGAGTATCGAAAAGAGTGCTAGGTGAATAGTGCTCAGAGGCAGCACCAAGTAACACTACTACTACTAGAAAATCACGTACCACTTCTACTCATATTATGTACCACTCATACGGAATATTTCGGAAATTACCAAAGTATCAACCCATTATCAGAGCAGAAAACACTACTAGTATCTGTGTAAGAATTCTACATCATACTTTTGAAATTACTTTAGTATCATGCCATTGTCAGAGCAGAAAGCACTACTAGAAATCGTGTAGCAGTTCTACGGCATATTTTGGAAATTACTAAAGTACCATCGAAATTACCAAAGTACCATCCCCTCCTCTGCACCTTTTTCGCGCCCGTTAAGTCTGTTTTAACCCCGGGAGTCCCTTTTATTTTTTCTTACTTAGGCATCAATTTTGTGAAGTGCACGTGCTCTCCTGTACGAGCCATGGTGTTACAATGGGTGATTCCCGAAATACTTTTTTGTAACATACATAAACTTCTGTTTTTAGTATTTTGGGAATGAAAATTTAGTACATACTTTTTTTGGCGGGAAAGTGCATAAATCTCATTTTGGAATGTGGAATCTCATTTTCTCTCCTTTTGGAATATATGTGGAATTCTTCGTATGAATAAGTATGGCGCGAAAACATGTGAATTCCCTTATAAAAAAGTGTAACGTTACAAATCATAGTTCGACGTGAGCTCACCTCGACTATGATTTGTAACAAAAAGACTGGTCAAGTAGAAAATTTCCAGGTTTATGTAGTACATAAAAGTATTTCGGGAATCACCCAATGGGTGATTCCCGAAATACTTTTTTGTAACGTACATAAACTTCTGTTTTTAGTATTTCAGGGAATGAAAATTTTGTACATACTTTTTTTGGCGGGAAAGTGCATAAATCTCATTTTGGAATCTGGAATCTCATGACATGGACAATAATATTAGCCAAATTTGTCTTCTTCATACGATTAAACATGTGGGTTTAATCCGTTCAGATTTTTCAGTGACGTTCAGATTTTTCAGTGACTTCACGACCAAATTTTTCATTTTCACCTACCGTACGGTACTCACGACCATTTCAGCGACTCAACAGTTTCGACTCAACCGACGATAGGTACTGCTACTCAACCGACAACATAACAAATAGTTGCCCATCCTTTGAATATGTCACTCGAGTTGCTTGTTTGCTTGTATCTTCTAGAAGATGAGGAGGATGACGATGACAATGCTGATGCTGATGACGCAGAAGAAAGGTGTCGAAGAGATAGGAGAACACCAAGGATAGCCCTATGCCGTCATTCTGAGTCTCCCTTTCTTTATCTATTCAACTCTGGCAATGATCTGGCTCTTCTCAACTGCTGTGGTGTCGACCACACAGTCTTTAGAGAGCTTCTCGGTCTATTTGAACCAACATTTGATAGTTACACAGTTGATAGATACACCGATGCTGTTCGGAAAAGGAAGGTTAACGCTAATGGAGTATGGTGTGGAAGAAAGCGCGAAGCAAACGCGACTTGCTGTCTTGGTTTAGTACTTCATTGGTTTAGAACACGAGGATCCGTTGCAAGATCTGTGTCAATGGCATTTAGACTCACCTCTACTGTTATGTACAAATGGTTGAAGTTCTCCAGAAAGGTTCTTTTGTTCGTATTGCAGTATCATCCAAAGGCAATGATTAGACCTCCAACTGAAGAAGAACTGGAGGAATACATCAGCGCGATTGGTGCCAAATACCCAAGACTAAAAGAACGCCGTGTCTGGGGTGCCGCCGATGGACTCAAAGTCAAAATTCAGCAGTCTTCCAATTGGTTGATTCAGAGCCGGTATTACAACAGCTGGGTCTGTGACACTTATGTCAACAGTGTCTTTGTCTTTGCTGCTGATGGAAGAATTCTTATTTGCTGTTACAACTGCCCGGGTACCTGGCATGACAGCACGATCACCGATCATGGTGTTTATGATAAAGTAGAAGAACTGTTCGTCAAGTTCCAAGCTATGGTTTGTGTTGACTCCGCACTTAGGGTTGCCACAGGTAGACACCAATGCCTTGTCCAAAGTTCGCAGCATGATCCGGATACCCTAGAGGCTATTCTGTTGAACAGAGAAGCAACGTCCCTTCGACAGTTATCAGAGTGGGGGATGCGAATGATCCAGGGGCAGTTTCCGCGATTGAAAGACAGGCTCCTATTGGAGACGTTTGGCAATAGGAAGGTCATTTTGAACTTAATGATGCTTCTGTACAATTACCAAACAAGTACCATTGGTCACAACCAGATCCTGAATGTTTTCATGCATAAGAAGGACGGATACTTCTCTTACGACGACAACCTACCGGAAGATGCCACCGGCCTCTTCGACCGTTGAGCCGTTGAGCAGTTCGCCATCTGCAGTTCGCAGTTCGCATTCGAATTTCGCTTTGCGTTCGCTTTGCATGGTTGACGAGTAGATTGTCGATTCCGAGTAGATTGTTGTTGAGTGAGACCATGGTCGGTACGGTTGATTGGTCGATCGGTCCAAAGTGGATTGTCGGTTCTCCACCATGGTCGATTGCCATCGACCATGATGGTTGATTAGATTGCAAAGTGTAGATAATGATTAGTAGCTTTTTAATTTACAAATTAGTAGTACTAGCTTTTGCTGTAGAGGATTTGGACATAGCTTTCGCTGTTGGTAACTTTTGGAATTATGAGCTTAGAGCTTGCTGGAAAGATACAAGTAGTTTATACGTGTATCTGGAGTAGTTTCGATTGATCTGCTGATCCGGAGTAGTTTCGCTTTTGGTGTTCGGGTTCGTAAAAACCGCACGACTCCTCAAGAGGGGTTCAACTCCTTAAGAGGGGTTCAACACAGCGCCGGACGGGTTAATCCCATCAGTTCTTCCATACATGGAAATGGGAATCGAAATGGGAATCGACGTGGGAATCGTTGACTCCTATCGATTTGATTCCGACTGATTTGAGACTTTCATGTACTCCCACCAACTTTACGATTGCAGAAGATATTACTAGTAGTTGCTAGTAGTTGCTAGTAATTCATTATTTTTACGAGTAATTCATTATTTCATTTTCTTGGCAAGTTGCAAAGCTCATAATTGGAATTCTTCCAAAACCAAAAGCAACTTCTTGTTAATCTACCACTACTAACTAATCTACTAATCTGAATCTACTACTACTAATCGTAATGTTCCAATCGGACAATCTTCCAATCGACAATCGACAATGGTGGTGGTACTTTCCAAAGAAGAAAAGACAAATGTTTTTCGCTCTCTTTTAGCCAAAGCGAAAAGAAAAGGACTGAGCCACAACCCAACGTGAATACAGGGAACTGATTCTTTATCACCGCTGCGAGCTTCGCCGACACCGAGAAGAGATTCAAGAGATTCTTAAGCTTCTTCGACCGACCAATGCAGAACCAATCGTTATTAATGGAGTCGCCTTTCCCAACCCATCTAATGGTAATGATTTGTTTGGCGATTCTGATTCTGATTCCGATTCCGATTCCGGTTCTGATTTTTCTGAACCTACGCCGGATGTTCCTGCTATTTTTCCGGATCCTCCTGCTCAACCTACACCGAATGTTCCTGCTATTAAACAGGAACCACCAGACTCTTAAGTGGAGTCGGCCAGGGGGGAAACCGAGTTGGAGTTGTTGGGATCGCCGGGCTGGGGGGGATTGGAGTTGGAGTTGGAATTTGAGTTGGAGTTGGAATTTGAGTTGGAGTTGGAATTTGAGTTGGGACGAAGCCCGTTTAGGAGTATGGTGGCAACATCTACTATGGCGGCCTTCAGCGATTCCAAGGCAGCCTCTCTTTGTTCCCTTTCAAGCCATTGATACTCTATTCTTTGTTCCCTCTCGCGCTTGGAATTCTCTCTCAAGAAATCAAGAATTTCCTGGCGTCCATTGGTGCTGTTGCTGTTGGTGGTGCTGATGTTGGTGGCGTTCCTGCGGTACTGTCTCTTTGATCACAGAGTGCTGGTGGGAGAAGGGGAAGCACGCGTGGCAGGAAACCGTTGAGATGAAGAAGAAGAGGAAGCCAACCGAGACCAAGAGCGCAGAACAACAATTCTTGGTGGTACGTTTGTGGGAGTCGTTGGTGTATTGTTTATGGCAGTTGGTCGTGTATTGAGTTCTGGTTCTTCTTGGGTTGGTTGGGAAGGTTGACGAAGCGGTGGTTGTGTTGGCTGGGTTGGCTCTTCTGTTGACTGTTGGGTTGGCTCATCCGTTGGCTGGATTGGCTCTGTTGACTGTTGGGTTGACTGTTGGGTTGGCTGAGTCATTGTTTGCGAAGGTTGACCAAGTGGTATCGGAGGAATGTTATCATCGTCAGAGTCCTCCTCCTCCTCACCACTACTTGCTATGTATTCTTCGTCTTCCGTGTTGGTCTGGTATCCTTCTTCCATTCCATATGGCTCTTGTCTGTCACCAACTCCTTCCTTGCACTTAATCAAATACTTAACCCTCTTTGCCAACTTCACGTCCTTGGGGCAATTTGGATCCCCGGTAGGAATTTGTTTCCGATATAGACCGTTGTATTTCCTACGGAGGTTCTCAACACTTCGATTGGTATCAGGGAAGTTGTCATTATGGATTAGGCCGACTTGCGCCCAATCCTCAGGACCAACAGGAAGGATTGCTTTGAGGGTGTATAGAAGTTCCATGACTTCTCTTCTGCTGTAGTTTCTTTTCCCGGACCTTTTTCCTGCTGTCTTCACCATCGTCGCTTCGATATAAAAATTATGTCCGGAGCTGAAGAATATGTATCTCTTCCTCCGTCGTTGTCACATAGCAGCAACAACAGCAGATAAACCATTATTAGTGATTCGGTTTGGTTGTTGTGGTGCGTTGGACAATATTTTGTACTACTTTTTGTACTAATACTACTACTCGTACTGAAATCAGCCAAAATTGGCGATCTGATCCGTTGGAGGATGTGTGATTAGTCCGTTGGGGGACTGACAAAATTTTCAGTCAGGAGTTCCGTTATAAAAAAGTGTAACGTTACAAATCATAGTCGACGTGAGCTCACGTGGACTATGATTTGTAACATTACGACTGGTTAAGTAGAAAATTTCCGGTTTATGTAGTACATAAAAGTATTTCGGGAATCACCCAATACTACCACGAAGACACGGGGACTCTAGAAATCACGCGGTGATAAGTACAGACAGACCTTAACGTACGACTGGCGGACGTAACTACTGCTCACAATTTTAGAACCGAATCAATATTAGGCTAAACCAATCTATTTGCAATCTAACGATACGAAGTACGAAGTAGGAATCAAAACAGTGGGGATGGCAGTGAACATTGTACGGAACGATTTACTTTTTTGTACCGTACGAACCGGTGATCTTACGGGTTATTGATTCCGAACAACAACTACAAATTCAAAATGAGGGCAAGCAGCAACGCGAAAACCGACGAGCATACTCATTGTTCATCAAGACGGCAGTGATCTTTTTGTAGTTGGCGCTACTTTCGTCTCCATAACGAAGCTTTTCGTTTCAGTCATCACAAGGATGAACCCGCGGATCGCATTTGCTTGAGCTCTATATCACAATTATGGTCCGGACTAAAAACAGAGTCGAGATATGTTTCGTGGCAACGGTTCTGATCGGCGTTATTTCCATCTTCTTCCAAGAACGACTCTTGGGCGTGAATGATTACGCTGCGTTCAGCCACGACAACATTACAATTGACCCTCTCCTTATCTCCGGCAAAACGCGTAAGGAGCACGAAGATCGCCCGTGGATGATTTTACACGTCGGTCCACCAAAAACAGGGACCACAACGATTCGGCACGGACTCGAACGAATAGCATTGCGACTGGCGAAAGACGACAACATATATTTCATTGGATGTGTTCTTCCCGATATTGTGCGCATCGGTGGAACTGTGCCGACAAACCGAACCACTGCAAAGAATGGAAATACCTATGACAAACCAGACAATCCCGAAGTGACAATGTTTCGCGTGAAAGATTTTTTGTGGCCCGGTGAACCCCTCGAAGAATTCACGGACGTCTTAAGAAATCATTGGCGGAACAAGCACAATGTTCTGGTTTCATCGGAAATTTTGTCCTCGGAATTTTCCAACAACCCGCTATACTGGAAAAGGGTGTTCAAACACTTGTTTTTGTCGTCGCGTGTTCGCGGCGATGACTCTGCGAACGAGGAGCCCTTTTTTGGCTTCAATGTCAAGGTTGTTGTAACGTATCGTCATTTCTTCGAGTGGTTGCCTTCCTACTGGGCCGAACAACATAGGTATTTGTCGCGAATTGGTCCACCACCATCATCCCAGTTTCAACAAACGGGAACGGAAGGCATAACGAATAGCAACGATCCCAACATTTTGTACCCCTACAAAGGTTATGTTCCTGGAATCATCGAATACGTCGAGTGGTTCTTGCACAACATCACACAATATACCGATCCAAACGTAAATCATACGTCCTTTTCAACATGTTTTCCAAATCCGACCAAAGGAAACGAACAAGAAGCTTTACCAACCTCACATGGATCCATCTGGTCGTATTTACAGTGGTATTCGAATGTCGAATTGCACGACAGAGTGGATGTTTTTGACATGCACCAACAACCATTGAAGTTGTTGGACGACATTGATCGGGTTGTCAACGGTACGGCAGAGCGACACACGCACGAAAAACGAAACCTGTTGGCCGATTTTGTGTGTCAGATGTTACCGACCGCAACCAAAACCTGCCACTACCTGGACAAGGAGACGAGCGACGACCAATTTCGGAAACGCATCAACGACTCACTTCAACAAATCGTATCCAATCAAGACATGTACCGCATCAAACAAATGGCGAAACGGCAAGGGCGAAAGATAAAAAAAGCACCGAGTGCGATGCAAATACCCGCACCGATCGTTACAAGGTGGTTTCGAAAGCAAGAGAAACTGAACAACACGAAGAGTTTGAAACGATGCCTCGGCAACGAGACCCTGGAACAATTGAAAATAGCATCTTGGAAGTTTTTGCTGCAGCAAATACTGCTCGTGCGAAAACGAAACTCGGAACACCGACGATCGCTGCGATCGTCGGATTTGTCTCCTGCAGGTCATCCGTCGGCTTTGTTCCGATCTTCGACGCCTACCGGTCACTTGCTGCTTTTGAATCGGCAAGAGCAACTTCTTGGAACGGAGAACGACTTTTCGGACGTTCCTTGGATCGTACCTATAAAAGCCAGGCACGATCAATCGTTTGCAGAACACGTCGCGAGGGGTGTGTTTTGTGAGATCGATGTGGAGCGATTGTTCAGGAACAAGAAGTTTATCGATTATGTTTTGGTTTGATTTGGTTTGATTTGGTTTGATTTGATTTGATTTGATTTACGCAATACTTGCCAAGCTGGACGTTGCGAACCCACAACTGATTCAATAATTAATCTCACAAAATCACGGATGGTTACAGTATCCGAATTCAATCGCTCCGTCTCGAACATCGCATTCTTAGATACCACCCCTTCTAAAGAACTGTTGCAGTCTAGAGGTACCAGTACTCGAACAAGTAACAATACCTGGTATCCTAGACGCGAAATTGGCTGCGGACGATCAACACGCCAACAACGACACATCAGTTCGCAAGATCGTCTTGAATGCCTTGCTGAGGCTGGTTGCAACTTGTTTGTGGGAAGCCAAAGCCCTTTGCTGCGGTCAAGAAGCCATTCTTGTTGCAGTTTTGGAAAGTGCAAAAATCTAGGTACAAAACGACTGGCACGATATTCTAGATAAGGAACTGCCGGGGATGAAATGTGGAATTGCTGGTAGCGCCGATCCTAATACAAATACTAGCAATCACATTTCGAAAAAGAGATCGAATGGGCACAAAGGCCTGGTCATGACCAGGCTTCTTCTGGAATCACATCACACAACCGATGTAAACAAGATCAAGCTCGTAAAAGATCTCACTTCACGATACAAACTTGGTTGTTGTCTAAAGATCGGAAGGCCCGGTCTGGTGCTGATCGAGGGATTGAAAGAAAATGGCGGCGCCTGCTGTGCCTCCGAACTTGTGAAAAACCGCACCAAGCAGCGGGCTACTCGTGAGACCAAGAAAACAGGGGAACACACGGCCACCTTTGCCATTCGTGGATCCGTGACTAGCAGAAGCACCATGGACAGCGGGGTAGAGCTGGAAAAGAGTCGCATTCTTCCTTTGGAATTTGAAGCACTCGACGGCTCGGGGATGGAAAAATTCAAGGACAAGTGCGAAACTCTTGGTTTATTGGAGTGGATGCCCACGCTAACACAGAACGAGTGAGTCGTGTTGTCATCTACTTCTGGTCTATTGCATTTGGTTCTGAATGCATAATGTCATATAAATTATTAAAATAAAAATCTCCGTGTTGTAATTAATTAATCTAGTTAAACTAATTGAGGCAGCAGCTCGGAGCTGTTACTCTCAGTCAATATTGACGAATGAACAACATCATTGTCGGGTTTGATGACAGCAATACGTTTTCGGTGTGTAAGCAAGTGAAAAGTGCATCATTTTCATACATTGTCTTTGTGTTCATTCATCGAGCGTAAACAATCCACTCCGCTCCTAGGTATGCGTGGTAGCTTCTATAGTCGGAATGAACTGATGCGGTGCAATAATAAACACGCAGTCTACAATTCCAAGTGACTTCGTCTCGATCTCATCGAGAGATAGGGAACCATTACACGATCTATTGTCCGTTCGGTGGCTGTGGAATCTCCGACGGATGTCGTTGATACGTAGAGTTCGTCGTCACCAAATTCTGCGGAATGGTCCTCCCAAAAGATGCTTCCTAAAACAAAGTCAATGTCGGTGTCGCCGTTGTTGACAATCCGCAATTCGGGAGACTTTTCGATCGTTCCCTCCAAGCTGCCCATCCTGAGATGAAAGGCTCCTGCTGGAATCATACCGAGGTCTGAATCACCGGATTGTTGCACGAGTTGTTGGAGCTGTGGATATCTCTTCAGGGCACGAGCGTGCAGGGTGGATAGTTCCGTGGCCGTTTTGCTCGGTAGTATTGCAGCAGTCCGCAATGGGAGCACATTCTCTTGTTGGTTCTCAGACGCGATGTTCGCAGAAGGACCGTCGATGACAATCAATCCGCAGGGAATCCTGCGATAATCCGAAATGGCTTGTCCGAAAAAAATATTCCCTATTGTGACGAAAAACATGGCAAACATGAGACCAACGGGAACGCGAGTCTTCCTCTTCGTTGTAGCCAATGGCATTTGTTTGATTGTGTTCATATTGTTCTGCTTTGTCGTCTGTTTTATACTCTTTTGAAAGTGTTTAGTGGTCAAGGTTGTGGATAGCTGTGACGAAGGTTCTTCACCGACAAATTGTGATCGAATGGGGGAAAAATGAAGATGTTTTTGTTTCGGATCTTGCGACGTGAAAGTCTTCAGACGATTTATGAACAGGACAAGACGAGTGCAACCCAGGAGGCACTTTCACGTTTGAGAGTAGGTACACTTGTATGATGTTGAGTCGTGGTTGTTCAGTAATTCAGTTTTTCTTGTCACGATCGAATGGGGGAATAATGAAGATGTTTTTGTTTCGGATCTTGCGACGTGAAAGTCTTCAGACGATTTATGAACAGGACGAGACGAGTGCAACCCAGGAGGCACTTTCACGTTTGAGAGTAGGTACACTTGTATGATGTTGAGTCGTGGTTGTTCACTAATTCAGTTTTTCTTGTCACGTGTTAGCCAGGCTGTCCATCCGTCTGTTCATAGTTCATGCGTCCAGGACACCCATGGGCTATGGACAATAATCCGGAAGAAGTTCAACTCTGGGTGGTACCGGTACGAAGGGGAAGTGACCAGCTATGACCATACCGGTACGAACCAATGTTATCAGGTCTGGTACACAATACATGGTTTTGTATTAACTGTCGACTTACTCCCGCGCGGTGTGTAATTTTCTTTACTTAAGGGCAGCCCGTAATTACAATCCTGCTCAGATCTGATTACAGCAAATTATACCGTGTAACCTCCTGAGGCCGACACTGCGGGCTTGCCCGAAGTGAGACTGAAGGAGGTCTACGCAAGTAACACTCCTGAGGTCGACACTGAGGGCTTGCCCGAAGTGGAGACCGAAGGAGGGTTACTTCCACGTGATTAGCGAGTACAGTCAACAGTTATTTACGTAATCCTATGGCTTCGGCGGACGAGCACGTGTACTCACTCCTAAGTACCAAGAAAAATGAGGGTTTAAAACAGGCTCAACAACGGGTGGAAGGAGGGAGTGGTACTCCGGTAGCAGATGGTGGTACTCCGGTACCAAAAGTGGTACTCTGGTACCACACTTTATTCTGGTACTATTTTCTACACGATTTTCAGTAGAATGGACTGTGCAATTTCCAGTCGTATTTTGAGCACTATTCTCCTACTACTAGTTTCGATACTCCCAGAACAGACTAATACACAGTAGGCTAGGGACCAACGTATATGCCAAAAAAAGAGCTAGAATTAGTCTGTATACCTCTTTCTTGCTAGAGAGCAAGTCATGATGAATATCGAGGCTGTTGGGCGGACCGGGTACAAGGGGGAGGACCTTGTTGTATCGCAGGAGCTTGTATCGCCGCTGGAATCAATCCTCGTATTGCTGCTCATGTCAATTGCAATGATCCAAGTCAGTGCTTGTAATTCAAATGCCATAGATACACCAGTCCCCTAGATCGAAGCAGCGCAGTGCTTGTAGTTTGGATGCTGTGGATAAAACAGCCAGGCGCCAAAGAAGCAGCTGGTGGCACCGGAATTGAAGGAGGAGCAACCAGAAGGAGGGGTGGTCCGACGTGCGCGCTTCTTCCTCTTGCTAGTGGTGGTAGTTGGAGATCCAGAAGGAGGGGGAGGGGGGTTCTTCTTCTTGTTATAGGGGTTGCTCAATGAAGAATTCCTGGCTGCTACAGACCGACGTTGGGTTGTTGTTGTTGCTGTTGCGTCGGTAGAGGATGACCAAGTCCAAGACCAAAGATCTTGAGCCAGAGCAGAAAATCGATTCTGGGAAGCTGGAGCCTTGCTCTTTGGAGGTGGTACGGTTCAAATCATGGTTGCTGCTATTCCCATGGTCAAAAGCAAAAAGAAGAAGAGTGTCGTGAGATAGGAATAAACATGTAACAATACGACGACGATGCGCCGACAGCAGCTCCAAATCAAACCAAAACAGCCTGAACATCTCCAACCCACACAAACAAGAAGAACCGACAGTCACTTACAGTGCTTGTTGTTGCTATTCCCATGGTCAAGAAAGAAGCAAAAGAATCATCATTGTGAGCAACAAAGCAAAGAAAAATGGCAGCCAGCAAAACTGTACTAACGACAACGACGGTCGCTCCGAATCAAATCGAAACAGCCTGAGCATCTCCCCCTCCCAGGAAACAAAGGACCGGCAATGACTTACAGTGTGATAGGATGGGTTTCTTGTTGTTGTAATAGGAAAGAAAGCAGTGGAAAGGGTCTATTCCCATGGTCGGGAAGCAATTTGCTTTTGAAAGTGGTTGATTTCAAAATTATGAATTACAACCCGGGAAAAGCAGCCAGAATCCAGCTTGTAGTAGGGATTCTACTAGATTCTACACAGGTGGTGTCAAGGAATCAACGAAATCCTGCTGCTGCTGCTGCTGCCAATCCCGCGCGTTTGCTCCCTATTTACGCTTGAGTATACCTAAAAACAGGTGTAATACGTTGAAAAATTATTACTTAACAAAGTGAGTGGTGGTACTCCGGTACCACCAAACTGGTACCACTGATCCCTACCGTACATCTTGTACTTGTTCCTACGAGTACTCCTCGGTACCACCAATCGGTACCAGTTTACCCTTCTCCCTGTCCCCCCCTGTAGCAGCAACAACAGCTACTACTCCCCCTGTAGCAGCATCGAAACACCGATACGCCCGTAGCTAGCAACAAGCCCTCCTCCTCCATTGTACTCGTCCTTCCGAAGCCATAGAGATTACCATGTCAACACCCCTTTCCTCCTTTACCTCCTCCTCGTAGTATCAGTGGGGAGGAGGGGTGTTACTTGGTACCACTCTAGTAGCTGCTTGTTGTTTCCTCGGCCCGGGGGGCCTCGTAAACAACAAGCAGCTACTAGAGTGGTACCAAGTAACACCCCTCCTCCCCACTGATAATACTCGGAGTCGATTTGGTTGGCACGTGTCATCCCCTCTCTAAAGAAAAAACTCCCTGAAGAAAAATCCTCGGCGCGCGCGCCTCGGATTTTTCTTAAGGGAGTTTTTTCTTTAGAGAGGGGATGACACGTGCCAACCAAAACGGAGGACGGGGTGTTACCTATAGTAACACCATGGCTCGTACGGGAGAGCACGTGCACTCGCAAAATCGATGCCTAAGTAAAATTAAAAAAAGGGACTCACGGATTTAAAACAGACTCAACAGGCGCCAAAAAGGTGCGGGGAGGGGGTGTTACTTTAGTAATTTCGAAAATATGCCGTAGAATTGCTACACGATTTCTAGTAGTGTTTTCTGCTCCGACAATGGCATGATACTTTAGTAATTTCGAAAATTTGCCGTAGAATGGCTACATGATTTCTAGTAGTGTTTTCTGCTCTGACACTGGCATGATACTAAAGTAATTTCGAAAATATGACGTAGAATTCCTACACAAATACTAGTAGGGTTTTCTGCTCTGATAATGAGATGATACTTTGGTAATTTGCGAAATACTCCGTATGAGTGGTACATAATTAAGAATATGAGTAGAAGTGGTACGTGATTTTCTAGTACGGTAGTGTTACTCGTTGCCTAGTAGAATTTTCTGTCGTGATTTCCAGTCGTATTCTGAGCACTATTCACCTAGAACTCTTTTCGATACTCCCAGAACAGACTAATACACAGCAGAGTAGGGACCAGGGTATATGCCAAAAAAGGAGCTAGAATTAGTTTGTAGACCTATTTCTTGCTAGAGAGCAAGTCCTGATGAATATTGAGGCTGTTGGGGCCAAAATCAGAGCTTGTAGCTCGTGCGCTTGTAGTTTTGATGCCGGAGCGAGAAATAGGGACGTCCCGTAGTAAACGAAGCAGCGCTTGTACTACCGCCGGTAGTTCTTGTTCGGATGCCCTGGATACACCAGTCCCCTACACTGACGGACGCCGTGAATACACTAGTCCCCTAGATCGGAGCAGTGCAGTGCTTGTAGTTCAGATGCCGTGGATATGACAGGCGCCAAAGAAGCAGCCGGCGCCGGTGTTAAGGTATTGAAGGAGCAACCGGGGTAGAAGAAAGACGAAGGGTCCGGAGGGCGCGCTTCTTCATCTGCCAAGGGTGGTAGTTGGACAACCAGAAGGAGGAGGATGGGGGGTTCATCTTCTTGTAATAGGGGTTGCTCAATGAAGAATTCCTGGCTGCTACAGACCAACGTTGGGTTGTTGTTGTTGTTGCATCCGTAAATGACCGACCGAGTCCGAGACCAAAGATCTTTAGCTGGAGCAGAAGATTGATTCTGGGGAGCTGGAGCCTTGCTCTTTCGTCGAGGTGGTACAGTTCAAACCATGGTTGCTGAAAGGAGCTATTCCCATGGTCAAAAGTAAAAAAGGAGCAGCAAGAAGAGTGCCGTGAGATAGGAATAAACAAATGACTGTTGACGACAACGACAACGACGCCGACTCACCTTCCGGCAAACAAAGGACCGGCAATGACTTACAGTGTAATAGAATGGGTTGCTTGTTGTTGTAATACTAGTAGGATAGGAAGCAGCGAAAAGGGTCTATTCCCATGGTCGGGGGGGGGAAGTTGCTTTTGCAAATTGCTTTTGCAAAGTGGTTGATTTTGAAATAATGAATTTTAACCGGGGGAAAACAGCAGAAAATCAAGGTTGCAGTAGGGATTCTACTTGATTCTACACAATGTGAAGGAATCAAATGAGCGAAATCCCTGTTGCTATTGCTAGTAATCCCGCGTTAGTTTCCTCTTTGCCATATATATTGATCAACAACACCCGGAGTTGGTATGTGACAAAAGCTTAAAAATACTAAGTTACTTAAGACAAAACACTAAAAATACTTTTGAACGGTAAGAACGGCTGAATGTATGCGTGATTAAGTTTCTGAAATCCAGGACTTAGTAGAGATACTACTAGATCCTACTGTACGGGGAAGTTTCCAAAATCCGGGGTCTAGTGGGGATTCTACTAGATCCTACACAGGTCGTGTCAAGGAATCAATCAATCGTGTAGTCCTGCTGCTAAATCCCGTGAGTTAGTACCCTCTTTGTCTGTCGCGCAAGTGGATCTCCCTTGCCCGCAGTCCACCGTGTTGTATGTGTCAAAAATTACTAAAGTAATTTTTGGAGATTTGCACACGCAACTCCGTGTGTTGAGCAATACTTACTTGCTTAACACACGGAGTTGTGTGTGAAAAATGGCTGAAATTACTTTTTGATTGGTCAACACGGAATCGAAAAAATTACTTTAGTACCGTTTTCCCATACTAAAGTAATTTTTCACACATACAACACGGTGGACTGTGGGGAAAGCAGGTTTCTCCTTGTCCCCCCGCGAAACTGCAGCAACAAAGAGCAACGCTCGCTAGAACCCCCCCCCCCCCCCCCCAACAGCGGCAACAAAGAGCAACCGACGCTCGCTAGCAAGCTCCCCCCCCCCCCTCCTTCCCTTTGTGCTCTCCCTTACGACCATGGTATTACATACCTAACTACCCCTCCTCCTTGCTCTCCTCCTCGTAGTATTCAGGGGGGAGGGGGTGTTACAAGCTGCTTGTTTCCTCGGCCCGGGGGGCCTCGTAAACAAGCAGCTTGTAACACCCCCTCCCCCCTGAATACTACTCGGAGTCGAATTGGTTGACACGACTCATCCCCTCTCGAAAGAAAAACTCTCTTAAGAAAAATCCTCGGCGCACGCGCCTTGGATTTTTCTTAAGAGAGTTTTTCTTTAGAGAGGGGATGAGTCGTGCCAACCAAATCGGAGGAGGGGTAGTTACATATAGTACCACCAAAATGGTACCACTGATTGGTACTGTACCATTTGTACTTGTTCCTACGAGTACTCGTTGGTACCACCAATCGTTGGTACCGGTTTAGCCTTGTCCCCCCCCTGTAGCAGCATCAAACAGCTACTACTCCCCCTGTAGCAGCATCGAAACGCTACGCCGGTAGCTAGCAAGGAACCCCTCCTCCTCCTCCTCCTCCATTGTACTCGTCCTTCCGAAGCCATAGAGATTACCATGTCAACACCCCTTTCCTCCTTTACCTCCTCCTCGTAGTATCAGTGGGGAGGAGGGGTGTTACTTGGTACCACTCTAGCTGCTTGTTTCCTCGGCCCGGGGGGCCTCGTAAACAAGCAGCTAGAGTGGTACCAAGTAACACCCCTCCTCCCCACTGATAATACTCGGAGTCGATTTGGTTGGCACGTGTCATCCCCTATCTAAAGAAAAATCCTCGGCGCGCGCGCCTCGGATTTTTCTTTAGAGAGGGGATGACACGTGCCAACCAAAACGGAGGACGGGGTGTTACCTATAGTAGCAGAATGTGGTACGATACTCTGGTAGCAGAATGTGGTACGAGTACTCCGGTACCAAAAAGTGGTACGCTGGTACCAAAATTTTTCTGGTACTATTTTCTACGTGATTTCTAGTAGAATAGTAGAATTTTCTGTCGTGATTACCAGTCGTATTCTGAGCACTATTTTCCTACACTATTTTTGGTACTCCCAGAACACACGAATACACAGCAGACTAGGGACCAGAGTATATGCCAAAAAAAGCGCTAGAATTAGTCTGTAGACCTATTTCTTGCCAGAGAACACACCATGATGAATATTGAGGCTGTTGGGGCCAAAATGGCCACAAAAAAGGCAGTTTTGCACTCAAACGTAGCAGAACCCTAGAAGCAAACGTGCTGATCCCAAGCAGGCCCCTCGCAAGGATCTCGTCTTCCTGGAACGTCAAAGGTACCAATTTGGCGTACAACAGAAGTAACTTGAACTTCTGGGTCTGTGGAAGCAAAAGATGGCCTGCCAATCGAAGGAGGATAACCAGAAAACACTTCCACCGGAGATGGACCCCATGCACCATTCTGCTCATCATAGTGATGGTAATGATTTTCACCAAAAGAGACACGGCGGAGGTCTTGAGGAAGAGGGCATTCTTGAGGAGGAGGAGGACGCGCGTGAGAGCCTCTTTCAGCAAGAGAGGGGTGTTGTTCCTGTTGTCGGCGAAAAATACGGACTTTGTCGGCATCAAATTCGATCGAAAAAGCCGACGAAACGAACAAAACAACGACCGAGGTGCGGGAAGACGATACTAGATACGAATATTCCAAAGACCGAAGCTTAGAATCAAACGCACCTCCACTACTTGGAAATCCCTAAGTGGTAAAAATGATACCACTTAGGACTACAAACAAAAGACAGTAATCGGTTAGAAACAAGACATATCCAAACACCTGACCAATAAGTGAACACTTGGAATCCATAAGTACATTCAAAAGAATATACTTGATATCCCGTGAGGAAATTACTTATTGCAATCAAGAAAACCAATACCGATTCCAGATGGGCCTCATATCTAGCATATATACCGTGAACAAGCATACGCCCCATCGAACAGATTACTTAACAACATGAATGACCAATACCACCAAATGACCGATACAGTAAGACCGACACGACGCTAATACAGCAACAGCAACAGCAACAGCAGTATCGGTACGAGAATAATAACAGCACCGGGGAAGATCTCTACCATGTAAAATACAGCAGAGAACCCCGATACAGTGAAATATGCAGTAAAAATAAGAGCGTCTCTTTGAGCTCACTTCTCTTTAAATTTCAATTATCCTATACCTTTCGGTCGATTTTTAGAGTAACAACAGGTTATAGAGCCCTTATAACTCACGCGTTGGCGTATACTTTAAGAGCCTATCTCCGCCCGATCAGCACCTCCACTGACCGGTCACAGCCAGAGGACATTGCTGTTGAGCGATAGGCCTTCCCCCCAGCGCAGAGATTGTTGCGCGAGCCTGCTGTTGAGCGACTCCCTTCCAATCTCCCCCTCTCTCCGACGAACGTTCCTTTGGTCCTTTCTTCGGTTACTTTTCCGGTCATCGACGCTTCTACTGCCGACACCGGTTATTTCTTTCCGTTTCCTCCGGTCATTGCTTTCTTTCTTCCGGTCCTCCCTCCCGTTCTCTTTCCGGTTCTTCGATCCTCGTTTCACCGACGACGATTTCTTTGGTTACTTCTCCCGTCGACGCCGGTTATTTCTTTTCGATTTCTCCGGTCATTTTGTGGTCATCGATCCCCGCCTCCCGGTTCATTCTTTGTCTCCCCACGGTCTTCGTTCATCGCTTCGACGCCGTCGTTTTTCTTTCCTTTTTCTTCTTCCCCTCCTGCTTGCGAATCAGGGGGTGTCTCCACTGTTTCTACACACAGTTCTTTGATAATCCACAAGCAAGCATGGCCAACCTCTTTGATTGGAATACAATTGAGGGCATTCGATTCAAATTCAAGGGCAACAGCCCATACGATGAACAATTGAATACCCTATATTCCACTATCCTGGACGATACCGACACAGAAGACTTATTTGTGGAGAGCACCACAACGGACGCTAAGGTGCTAGCCCCTGCTATGATGACCAATCTCCGAGGCAGTGTTGTCAACGCTATCACCTACCCTCTTCCTCATTTAACAGAGCTCCAGAAAGGTCACATCACCCAACTACTCTCTAGTTGTGCTGTATACTACATTGCACCAAATGGAGACTCCAAGAAAGTGAGAGGCCCTGTCGATCTAGAAAAGGCTGCTAAGGAAGCGCTCGCAAACCACACCGATGACTCCTCAAAACCATCCATTACCATCGAACTACTAATCACAACTTGGAAGTTTAAACCCACCTGGAAAGCCCAACTCTTTGACAAGGTCTACGAAGGTGCCACACAGGCCGATTCAGATGACGAAGATGCCAATGCCGCACCACCAAACCCAGCGCCCACCGCAACGGGCACCGACATGCAGCAATTGACCACTCTACTCCAGCAACTGGTCGACAACAGCAACACCAATAACAACAACAACAACACCAATACTGGTGCCAACCACCAAGCGTCACTTGACCTCCCATGGAATCCAGCGACCTTACCACCACCAGTGAAGGACCGTTACTACAGAAAAGATGAATTCCTCACCAGAGATGACATGAAAGACTTCCCAATCACCTACACCGACTCATCGGGAAATGAAACCATTGTCAGGCAAAACTACTACCTACACAACCTAGGCAGTGGTAGAAACGACCAACGTCTGATCACTAGAAGTGGTGACTGTTTTGACCTGACCAGAGCCTCCGACAAGTCCAAGGAAGCTGCTAGAGACAAACTGTTCCTCTCAGGATTCCCACAACTAAAGGACGCAACGGACCCACAGGTTAGAAAATGGTACCGAGAAATCACAGCTCATTCCCAGCAACATCATATTTATGTACACCCATACTATCTATTCAGACGTGAAGCTGACCACCTCAGAGGATTCACAATTGGTGATGATCTTCCCCACGACCTACCCTCAAGATATGAATTGGCTATCAATGAATGGGGAAATCTCATCTACACAGCACTAAGAACTGATAAAATCATCCCTGATTCATGTGCAAGTATGAAGGCCACTATTCAGAGCTTTGAAGGCGGACAGGGATATGAAGCGCTATACACAGTTATTGCTCAAACACATCCCAACTCAAAAAGGCCATCCAATTCCAGCAGAATGGTCAGAAACCCTCCCAACCAAGATCCAAATGAATCCATTGAAGAATACTACTTCCGGTACAAGGATTACCTGAGACTTAGAGTGTTCCTCCAAAACCAACCCAGCACTATCAGTTCAACAGAAGAAGTCAGTAACCTTATTGCAGGAACCACCCTCTCAGAAGAGCTCTTCAAAAAGATAGAAGACGAACGTGACTCCGATGACCAATTCAAAAGAGACAAATACAAGGCAGGTAGGCTTCTACAAACCCTTCAAACCTATGAACAAGAGATCAAGGCTGAACAAAAGTACAAGAGAAACACCTCCAAATCAATCCAGCCCAAGCAATTGCCTGTCCCAAGTACCAGACCAGGTCCCCGTCGCAATGATAGGTTGTTTCAAAAACGCGCTAGCAACAGCACTGTTAGAACACCTTCTACTTTGACCTCTCACTCAATCAGTCTGGTTGAATCACTTGGCTACCCGGAGATGGATGAAGAATCTGACGATCCCTTCCTCCACCAAGCATACTGCAATGCTATCACGGCATTCGATAAGCAACCTAGTCTTTTTGACACATCCAGAAAATGTATTGTTTGCCACATGTCTGGTCACAATTTTGACAATTGCCCTGCATTGCAAGATATTGAGTCCCTGAAGAAACATAGGATTGCTGCGGCTGTTTTTCTGAACAAATCCAATAAACAGACCCAACAACTCTTAGATTCCGCCCAACAAATCTCTCAGATCAACATTGGTAATGAAGATCAAGATGAGGTTTCACCTGATGCTACAGTAGAAAACCAAAATTTTTGCAATGGCCAAGAATAGAAAGTCTTTCTTGGAGCCATACTATGACATCACCTCAAGATGATCCTCAAGGATGTGACAACGTCACAGCGTCCCAAGTGAACAGCTTATGCCCCTCTTTGGACTCCAGCAGTGTCAGCTCCTATGAATCTGTCATAATTGGTGCCGTCAATCTCCTTCCTAAGGACAGCCTCCAGTCAGTCAATTCCAATTGATGTCTACTGTGATATGGACTCACTCGAGGCTACGACTCTTACATTGGAATCACACCTGAAGACCAATGAGGATCCCAATTTCGATAGGGACAACCCTACACCAGTTGATACATACAATGTACAATCTCTAGTCCCACCGGACCCTATTGCAGCCACAGCATACTTCCAACAGGGTATCAGGGCTCAGATTGACACCGGCGCAAAAGTTTCCTGCACAAATCTCAAACACATCCTGCACGGTTACAAACCTTACACCAGGATAAGGAAATGTCCTGTCAGGCTTACAGCAGCAATAGGAGGAAAAGCAGCTACCTGCATCCCTGAAGGCTCAGGATATTTGCATATTCCAGCACCAAACCACATAGGGTATCTCAAAGTCTTCTTATACTATTCTCCCTCCCTGTCAACTACATTACTGAGTGAGAATGACCTCTGTGGAATGACATCTCGCATGCGACATCAGTTCAGTGGACAGTCAATCCATAAATCATTCATTGACGACTATGACTCAACTGCTCCACGAAACGGCAACCTCACAATTATATGTCATCACAAACAGAACACTGCCTGCAGCATTGTCCTCCATGGAAGCATCATTGATGGTCAATGTTATACACACCCAGTACTGCTCCCAGACGTTGATATTGCCTCTCCATACGCCAATTGTGCAACATCGTCAGCCTACGCCCTAGCTACTGACCTACAGTTCAAGGAAGCTTGTGAACTGGCCTCCAAAGAAGCAATTAGCAACTACAGGTATGATATATACACAAATCTTGTCAATCTGCAAAAATGCACCGAAGCAGCTCATGCTCAGTCTGAACCCAGCGACATGCCAAAGTTTGATGCCAAATTGTTCTTCACCAAGATTGTGGACAAAAATATCCCCATCCACGCCATCAAAACCAGGACATCGAAACTTCTGTGGCATCAACGATTGGGACACCCATGTGATGATTTTCTGTAGTATAATGCTCATAAGCACATCGTTGGAGTACCAAAGTTCAAGCGCCAAACCAGCATTCTTGATCAATGTCCAACTTGCATACAATGTAAGCAAACCAAAACACCTGCTGGCTCACATTCCACACGAAAGGCCACACAACCGTTTCAAGGTTTATCCATTGACTTTGCATTCTCAGGTACCAAATCCTCCAACAGCAAACGCAAGCGCGATTATGAAGGCATTCATGGAGAAACAGCTTGGATTCTCATCACAGATCACTACACTGGTATGAAATATGGAGATACGCGAATTTCTAAAGCGGCGCCACTACACTGGTTGGAACATTTCTTCGCCCAGCACAACCCAACTTGCGCCAGCAAGTATGTTTCAGTTGATCAAGGCGGAGAACTCTATCACAATCCTGATATCAGAAACCTCTTCTCTGCATTTGGATATTCAATTTTCCCCACTGGCGCGGACGCTTCACACCAGAATGGTACAGTTGAAAGAGGACATCGCACTCTGGCTAACTCAATGCGCACAATGCTGTCTGGTGCTAATTTGCCCATCAAGTTCTGGCCCTTTGCATTTTATCATGCCCTTCGGTTGTCCAATGCTTTTCCAGAAGGCAATCAACAACACTCACCCTTAGAATTGGCAACTGGCCACAAGGAAAATCTTGCTGACTTTCGCACTTTTGGATGCAGAGTTTGGGTGCGACCCCCAGGCAAGCGCTCAATCAAGCTCAAATCTAACACCCGCAAAGGCATATTTCTAGGTTTTGTCCCCTACACTACCAGAAACATTCTTTGGTATGACACTGAAACGCATCGAGTCAAGATCGCCACTCATGTCAGATTTGATGAAGGGATGAATGACTTACCTCTTGCAGATCTTCCAACCAATGTCAAGCACCTGCTCCGGACTGATGACAACACTCCCCTTCCTGCAGAACACCGTGAGGTCTCATCTAGTGAATTCCAATTCTCCATCTCCCCCTTTGTGGACCTCACCAATCTTCGACTCACTGTCTCTCCATCTTGTGCTGATCCCAAGTTTGGCCTTCGCTATGCCAATGACTCACTGATTGGCAGAGCTTACATCACTGACATCCTTCCCAAAAGTCCTGCCTCCACGCTTTTCTCCTCCCACAAGAAGACTCTCTCAAAGCTCCGAGGCGCTTATATTGTATCTATCAATCACAATTGTGTCTTTACTGCTGCTGATGTTACTACAGCTTTACAGGCCTGCCACGATCGAGGGGTGCGGGATTCTTCAATAGATACACCAATTACCTTTGCACTTGAAGAAAAATTGTCTATGAAGACGGTCAGGAAACACTCAAATGAATATGGTTTATTTGCTCCCAATACCTCCTGGAAGGAACCCACTGCTGAAGAAGATCCACCATTCTTGGACCGGATTTCCTCCATTCAAACCATCAAGCGCATTGGTACCAAATACAAGCAGCTGATACAATCGAGAATCAACCAGGTCAATAGCACTGAAGCACTCCATGCCTCCATCCAAAAACACTTGGCGCCAATTGAAGACGATATGGAGGTTGTCATTCCTACTATTGATATTGCATCCCTCAGAGCTATCACCAGGCTTCACAAATCAGGAAATCAAGCACTACCACTAGATGCAGATTCACTGTCCACTGAAGAAATTGAACTTTTCATCAAGGCCATCAACTCCAAGGCAACTACACCTGAAGAACAAGCACTAGGGCACTTCACTCGAAGGAATCTCAAGCCTTTATCTACATGGCCTGAATGGCAAGCTGGGGAGCGAAAACAGCTTGATCAGTTTGAAGATTTGGAAATGTTTGGATCACCAATTCAATACCCTAAGGACCCCGACGCTATCATTCTCAGACCTCACTGGCAATACAGTGTGAAAAGAAATGGTGTCAGAAGAGCCAGGCAATGTTGCAATGGAAGCAAATATGCAGCCCCAACCCTGCATGCCATAGCAATGTCATACTCATCATGTGTTGAACATCCAATTCAAAGGTTATTCGTTGCTATTGCTGCAAGCCTCAACCTCAAAGTGTACGGGGGTGATGCTGCAGACGCCTATGCCCATTCTCCAGGGCCCAACATCCCTACATACATGACTATTGACGATGCTTATGCAGAATGGTACAGACACAAGCATGACAAGGACATAGACAGACGATTGGTGCTTCCAGTCCTTCGAGCACTTCAAGAAGGCCACCCAGAATCTGGAAGACTCTGGGAAACCCACATCAACAAGATCTTGAAAGGTCCCGATCTCAACTTCAAAACCACCACACATGACAGGACGATCTACACGACAGTTTTCGAAGGTGAAACGGTCTACATGCTGAGACAAGTTGATGACTTTGCACTGGCTTGCACATCAGAATCCATATCTGACAAGATCTATGACATTATAGGTGCAAGGCTCAAACTACCAAAGGAAGACGTGATCCCCTTTACAAAATTGGGTTTGCTCAAGGACTTCAATGGAATTGACGTCAAACAAACAGCTGATTACATTGAACTGTCATGCGCCAATTACATCGACCAGATCATGACATCCCATGGTTGGGAGACGGATTCTAAGATGAAACCCCACTCCAAGCCATCAGCGCCGTTATCAACTGAAGTACTGAGCCAACTGCAATCACATACGAATGGACCATTGGAAGGCACCAAGGAACACGCTGCATTACAATCCACATCAGGGTTCTCCTAGTACAGAACACTCTTGGGTGAAATGATGTTTGCATATGTGAGCTGCCGGCCAGACATTGGCTATGCAGTGACCCTGATGTCAAAATACAGTTCCAATCCCACTGCATTCCACTATTCCAGTCTGAAGAACATCGCTCGATATCTCAGAACAACCAGGTCCTGGGGTATTAGATTCTAAAGACCGAATGCAGAACCATCTCTTCCATCAGGAGAACCATATAATGATGTAGTCCAAGATGGATCACTCCCAGAATACCCTGCGGATATCAAGCATAGCAAGTTGATGTGTTTTGTTGATGCAGCATATGGAAATGATCCAAAACATCGCAGGTCCACCACAGGATATGTGTTCACTTATGCGGGTGGAGCAATTGTTTACAGATCCAAAGCGCAGTCACTCACTGCACAGAGTTCTACAGAAGCAGAATTCATTGCTGCAGTCACAGCGGCCAAAACAGCCAGATACCTCAGATTCGTACTCAATGAATTAGGATTTGCTCAAGCTGGTCCAACCCCTATCTATGAAGACAATGCATCGGCAATTGAGATCATCAATGCTCAGAAGCCAACCGAACGAACCAGACATATTGAAATCAGGTTCTTCGCCATACAAGCATGGAAGGAAAACGGTGAGATCAAGATGATTCATATTCCTGGAGTTATCAACCCGGCCGATGACCTAACCAAACCATTGGGATGGATCTTGCACGCCCGACATGCAAGATATATCATGGGACACTACCCAGGTTAAATCGTTCGATCGCTTTGATCGATAGTCAGTTACATCTTTCGATCGCTTCAATTGAGCGCGGGATCTCATATTACAATCACATTGATTTGATTTGATTTGATTCAATCGCACCCGGATTCGATCCGATTGATCATGCGGATGCGGATGAATCGACCCAAGGTCAAACATACTCCGACAGTAATCCAATACAAAAGTATTGGATCAAGGGGTGTGTTGTCGGCGAAAAATACGGACTTTGTCGGCATCAAATTCGATCGAAAAAGCCGACGAAACGAACAAAACAACGACCGAGGTGCGGGAAGACTGATACTAGATACGAATATTCCAAAGACCGAAGCTTAGAATCAAACGCACCTCCACTACTTGGAAATCCCTAAGTGGTAAAAATGATACCACTTAGGACTACAAACAAAAGACAGTAATCGGTTAGAAACAAGACATATCCAAACACCTGACCAATAAGTGAACACTTGGAATCCATAAGTACATTCAAAAGAATATACTTGATATCCCGTGAGGAAATTACTTATTGCAATCAAGAAAACCAATACCGATTCCAGATGGGCCTCATATCTAGCATATATACCGTGAACAAGCATACGCCCCATCGAACAGATTACTTAACAACATGAATGACCAATACCACCAAATGACCGATACAGTAAGACCGACACGACGCTAATACAGCAACAGCAACAGCAGTATCGGTACGAGAATAATAACAGCACCGGGGAAGATCTCTACCATGTAAAATACAGCAGAGAACCCCGATACAGTGAAATATGCAGTAAAAATTAGAGCGTCTCTTTGAGCTCACTTCTCTTTAAATTTCAATTATCCTATACCTTTCGGTCGATTTTTAGAGTAACAACAGTTCCTCATATCTTGGCTCGTACGGCTGATGCGGTGGTGGCTTGCGTTCTTCCTCGTATTGCGGCTCGTGCGACCGGCGATTCTTGTTCGACACCGTAGTCACAAAATAAAATAAAAAATATACATGCTATCGCAAAGACACGATGAAGCAAAAAATCCGAGGGGAAGATCCTTCAAAACAACAAAACCATCCGGCCTGGGGATCATCAAACTACAGGGGACAACAACGGTAAGAAAAGAAGAGTTAAAACAAACACGGCAATTACTAACAAAGTGTGTGACAGTAATACCACAACTATGAACGCATCAAAGGGCAACAGTAAAAAAAATGGTACCGACAACACAATTTCTACTACTACAAACATGGAAGAACACAACACCATCAACCAGAGTAACGAAGCAGCACTGAGCATTACCAACACATCCACCACTAGTACAGTAATGAACCAACAGAAAGAAGGAACAAAAACCAATGTGGTAGAGAAAACATCCAACAGAGAATGCTGCAATATAGAGGATGTTGTGAAACGTGTCATGAAACAAATCCCATATGACATATTGGCACAGGGAGTGGGCAAACACTTACGACAACTGCAGAGGGAACAACATATAGGGGTGGGAAAGGTAGTAATGGTACATAAACAAACGGAGGCAACCATGCAGGGAGAGGGGAGTTACAATGCCGGCGACACAAGAGAACAAGCAGTAAGTACAATTACAGATGAATATGGGCTTGTAACAGACAACGACAATATGCTTAAGGCTTTGAGTGATATGACTGAAACACTGGACAAGCAGCTAAGAGATTACATCAAAAAACATTGGTACCATAACATGAAGTTCCCTATCGATGACGAGGTAACGGCGGATGTAATACAAAAGGCTGTTAAATCACATGCAGTTATGGTGCCACGAAATATTCCAATGGCGTCATTCTCTTCCTTTTATAGGAAACGAGCAGGGATAGTACTGACTGCATTGAGGCACAACTCACAAACATTAGCAAGAAAAAACTGGATAGGTAAATACAGGTTGGGGAATTGGTTGTTGAAATTAGGAATTTTGGAATCTATTTTTGGTCCGACACCACTAACATGCTGCCCGTTGATACTAATGATACTTCTGTACAGACGATAACAGCAAAGGTCGAGTCCCTATCATCTTCCCTGGTACTGTTGCAGTTATTCAAGACACAGAAAATGAGGATACAGTTATTTTAAACCCTCAATACAGGAAATACAACAACGCGGAAAATGAAGATTTTTATTATTTTGTTACAAGAATCATGTCGACAATCAATCCGACAAAATCCAATTTCAAACAACGGAAGGAGAAGCACTTGCTGAGTGATATATTTTCTGTAGCGGATGAAGTATTTGCATTGATAGTGATCTACAATGAGCATCATGTATGGGGAAACCAGCAGCGACGAAAGGGTGATGCTACGATTCCGCGACAAAAAAAAATCTGTGATTCAGACAGTGGAAGCAGAAATGGATGGATGGAGGAAGGACGAGAGTTGTTCTGTGATTTGTGTGGCAAAATTGGCGAGATGCGAAATCACCCAGAAACAGGAAGGGAATTGCAAGAAATGATGAGGGAGAGATTCAGGAACGAAAGTTCGACAGATTACACCAATAAGCATGGCAATGCAAATATTACTAGTAGCAGCTCCACTAGTTAAAGTGGACCAAAAAAGAAAAAGAAAAGAAACGTCTATATTGATCCGGCAATAACAGCATCGATGAATGCAAGTTTATCTATTGGTGAATTAATGTAGAAAATAACAGTACATACATAATACAAAACTACTACTAATTATGAACTTAATATTGAGAATATTAGAAATAATGGAGGATTTGTAATACATGCAATAGGAATAAAACACGCATAATAGAATTTACATTTTAAAAAGGGAATAGTATCGCAGTCCAGAAATAGAATTCACAATTAGGAGAGCAGAATCAAAGTGTGTTTTCGTAGCTTTATATTTTGGAATTAATACTGAGTCAAGATTTATTTTTTATTTGTGAATAGAAGAAATTGTTGTTGGTACGGAATAATAATTGGGTTCTGCTATAGAATGAAATATATTATTTTTAATCATGATTAGAGTAACATGCATCACGCACACAGAAATAGTGCTGAGTTTATTTATAGCCCGCCACTTGGTCGCGATGTACTTGCAAATTTCAGGGTGTCGAGAAAATATTGCCGTGTTAAAATCACGCACAAAATTTGTGCGCGATAGGTTGATTCAAACCCCGCAAAACAGTTCTCAGACGCACGCTTGTCTTGCCTCTAAGTATTTATTGTGATAACCCATGTATTCTGTGTCTGTAACACACATGATGGTATTTTGAAATGTTTTGAACAATGATCCTTGAAATGGTTTAGTAAAGTAGTCTGCAATCATCTCCTTGGTTGGGCAGTATTCAATGGTGACCTCGTCCCTTGCTGCTCTGTCTGTGATGAAGAAGCATCTGATGTTGATGTGCCGCGTTCGTTTGGTGCTGGAAGCAAGAGTGGCTGAGGTAGAGTAGACAGTGTCAAGATCCTAGATGGTTGACATTGTCATGTGGGGCTCATAATCTGTGGGAGTGACTCTCTAAGATGTAATCTGATCTTAAAATAGAAAGTGAGACAATGGAGCATCTTACTGATGTCCATCAAACTAAGCTAAATGTGTTCCATCAAGGAATGTAGTGTTTCATCGAGAAACAAAGTGTTCCAGTGAGAAGGAACCAATCATGTCAGCAGTATGTAAGTATTGTATGCATGTATTGTATGTATGAATATAATGTGTGCAAGTGAGAAAGTGTCCTACAGACAACACATTGCATTCAAGCCTGGTGGAACTTTCATTGTCTTGGTAGAGTATGTTTTCCTCTCCAGTGAGTGATGGAGGCAAGTCACTTTTGTCTACTGGTGCCCCCAATGAATCAATCACGTGCTGCCCTTGGGCCAGCAGGAATTAGTACCGTGCCCAGCATATGAATGACATGTTGTCATCTACACCGACACTTCAGCCAAGCTCTTGGTATTGATTTTCTGTTTGCATGAGTTGCCAATGATTGCACCTTGACCCATTGTCAGCATTCCTCCCAAGTGACTCCTCATATCATCATGCACTGCAAACGCCGCGTCTACATACCAATACACATTACCGGTCCCATCATCCCCCAATACTAGTGGCAGGAACCTTGTCTATACAGCTTGGGATTGACTTAACATAGCAGTTCCGCCATTGTTCCCTTGAGCTTGATATACATGTCCTCTCCCTTGGGCATGTCTGTCTGTACTAGAAATGCTCCAGGAATGTCTACTGTTGCTACATCTCTACCTTTGATTGCATCTATCATGCAGGACAGCATGAGTGCGTGCAGCAAGACTGTTGGCGATATGAGTTCTCCTTTGTTATGAGCTCTTGATGTGGTCTTCCATCAGCACATTCTCTCCATTCTCTTTCTCTTGAGGAACACGAGATATTGTAGTGATTGTTGAACAATTTATCTCATAAGGGTCTTTGGGTCCATCACTTCGATGACAGCTCTGTCATGTAGCTGTTGTAGCTCAGTGAGCACCGCCTGAGCACCCTGCTCTTCCCCAAAGATTTTTGATCACTTGGTTCACTCAGTCGTATTGATTTGTTACTTGTGTAGCTTCGAGGTTGTTGTAAGATTCAACTGCTTGAGCCACCATCAGCATTGATTCATGTTGCTGGCCTACAATTACCTTGATAGCATTGCCGTAACGTGCTGTAAAGCTGCTTCATTTGTGAAACTCCGTGGAGTATCCTTCTTCTGCACCAAACTTTTTATGCGAGTGGGTTACCCGTGATCGAAGTCTTGGTAGTAGCTCCAATTCTCCCAATTCTGCTGGGTCCTCTTGCTCTGGGGTGTCCTCCTCGGTCTCATTGTCGGGTTTGTGTCCAGTGGATTCTTCCACTTCTTGATTATCTACTTTGCCGGGGACTAGCTACTATGGTATCTGCACCCAGATCATTGTCATTGTAAGTAGGCTCCACTCTGCTTCAGCGATGGGATCCACTTCTGCTGGTTTCTCCCTGTCTTGTGGCGTGTGGTTGTTCTTGATGTCAATTATGTCTGACGATAATGGCCTGATCCTCCTCATTCACAAAGTCAGTTAGGCTCCCATCGTCTTAGTTCTCTTCTGTCTCTAGGTCAATCTCGCCTTCGAACTCTAGCCCTGCTGTTGGCATTCCTTGCAACAGGGAGTTGGCTTGAAGCTTATCAATGATAGCTTGGGGCATGGGGAGGGGAGTCGCCCGTTTCCAGTGGATCCGCTGTCCTGGATTAATATCATAGTATACATAGTATCACTTGGTCAATTGTCCTGTTGAGCGCAGTTAGACTCCGTCCACTGTTCTTGGTCTCATGGTGTTGTTGGTATCTTCACAGTGTGCCTGTTTGTACTGTAGGAATTGGTACTTGCCTTGTGTACGGGCATTGCATGATAGTCCTGTCAAGAGCTCATGTGCTGATGTGGTTGCAGATACGCCTGTTGCCCGGTAATTCAGACAGAAGATTGTTGTGTACACTAGCTCAATGATGCATCTATGAGGGAGTCAAGTGGCTCGGATATGGTTCATCACACACCAGATGTTCTCCTTCATTGTTCCGTTACTTCTTTTGATGGTTGGTTCATGCTGTCCAGCTGGGACACAGTGAACGGTGATTGGGCTCTCCATGGCCAGTAGATTGTTGCACATACATTCGAATTAGTTGTCAGCATGCAGTTGTGTTACTTTGAACCCTCTGGCTATGTATTGCCCTGCTATGCTTTTAATAGTTGCTGTAAGAGTCTTTTCTTTCATGCTATTAATTGTCACTGCTGTTTGATATTGAATATGCCGGGGGATTGATACAACAAGGAATTGTATACTGTTCACAGTAATGATGTCAACACATATGGCTACCTCCCCATATGTCTGCAGGATGTGCTGTGGGACTGGGGTGATGTCCTCTCTCGTATGGGTGGCCTGCTGTCTCACGCTCTTTCCTTTCAAGATGCTAGCATGCTTCCCATATATGTCAGTCATGATTTTGATGTCCCTTCGCGTGATGGGACAGTCTTTGATAAAGTTATGGTTAATCATCTTGACGAGTTCTTCTGATGTTGGGATCCCCAAGACCTCTTGCATGTCCCTGGCTTTCTTTGCTCTGGAGCAATCCAGGGCTGAGTATGAGCGAGTCTTACCTTCCACGGTGTCAATGATGAGTACAGTGCCATTGCGTTCCCCTATGTTGCAGTAGTATAGGTTACAGGCTGATCTTTGGAACATGCGTGTAGCCCCGTCCCTGAGCACATGTATGGCACTGTCAATGCTTGTGTCCATTGTTACTCTGTACTGATTGGATATAAGTGCAAGTGATAGTACATTTGCGAGTTCGTTTGCATAGAATCACACTACCCCAAAGCCACGGAGATCTGCAATAAGATTTGTTCACGACACACCAGAGTTGCAATGGGTGTTCATGAACCCTCCATTTGGCGCCACTCGTATGTTGTGTACCAGTCTCGGATTGACAATCAGGTTCATGGATGACTCACTGTCGAGTAGTATCCAGTTGGGGTTCACCCCCCCCTTCTGATTTGGATTGGATAACGAGCTGGTGAATGTTGTCGCTGAATTCAAAGCTTGTTGGTTAGGGCCGTGTGTCCATCTCTTCCTTGGATCCCCAGCTGTCTTCCTCGGATCTCCAACTATCGTCGTCGGTGATGCTGTTGCCTGCCTCGCTGTCAGAATACTCGGATGTCTGTGGAACAAGTGCAGGTGGTGCTGATCCAAAGCTACTACTCTACCCTGAGGTGGAGGTGCTCCCAGAGGAGATGGTGCCGGCACCGATGTCATTCTTGCCTGGAAAGTGTGACAGGATTCCAATGTTTAGAAACATGTATTCTGTCTGTTCTATCCCTGTGAAGCCTTCTCCGGACTTGACTGCTCTCACGAGTAGTTGTCTGCTGGTTTTGTCACGAGACAAATCTAGCGTTTCACTTCGCTGCTGTCCTGGGTGGACGTCCCATTGTTTGTTTGTTTGTTTGTTTGTTTTCCATTGCTGTTGGTTTGATTTCCCCCAGCGTTTGCGTTTTGGTTGTTGTTGTTGTTGTTGTTGTTGCAGGATTGGTTGGACTTCTTTGAGTCCTTAAATGCTACCAGCATGATATTGAGTCTTTCAATGCTAGTGACTGGGTAGTTGTTTTGCTGTACGGTATAGTTGTTGGCAAGCACTTGCCTCAAGTTGCTGGTCTCGGTATCAGAACCTTCAATGATGATTGCAGCCACTGCTCTTTGTTCCACGGCACGACAGATGCCTGCCTTTGTGGTGTTGCTCATGGCTAGGTATGCCTTTTAGTCCTGGGTGGAGTATAGTGGTTTGTTTTCAAGTTCATATGACACAGTGGCTTTGCACA
The DNA here is from genome assembly GCA_037355745.1 of Pseudo-nitzschia multiseries. Taxonomy (NCBI): domain Eukaryota; phylum Bacillariophyta; class Bacillariophyceae; order Bacillariales; family Bacillariaceae; genus Pseudo-nitzschia; species Pseudo-nitzschia multiseries. Next base: position 24,450,802 of record CM074783.1, read on the forward strand.
TCAGGGTGCCACCCAGAGATTTAACTACCTCTAGGTTGTCATTGACCATTTTCACATATGATGCCACATCCAGGTTGCGTTGCTGTGTGCAAAGGAGTTTTCGAACGTCTCGCATTGCATTGGTGACTGGATGGACCTTGGTTCTGCTTGATTGGAAGCATAGATTGTGAACAGCCTTGAGGAGCTTTATTATGCATTTTGGTTCACTGATGGCCTTCCACTCCGCCAGTCCCTTGAGCTTGGCTTTCATACCATTGTCGATCTGCCCCAGCGTGAGTTGATGCATCTTTTCCATATCCCGTTGGTACTGGATCCATTTGTCAGCCTTCTTATTGATCTTTTCCTTGTACATAACCATGAGGGTTTCCTTCCAGTTGGATATCTCAACTGTTTGTGCCTCATTGGTTGCGTCATTGATCACTTCCCTGGAGTACTCGTTGGCAGTTGGCTCGGTTGAATCGAAATCTTTTCTTTTGAATCGGGTCAGCGCTTTGATGGACAATCCGGCTTTCGGGATGTACTTGGATCCACCAAGAGTCTCTAGTCGTTCCTTGAGCTCAAGATAGTGTTTGGCTGTTGCGTCCTCGGGGATAAGGATCCCTTTCAAGTCGGTTTGGTTGTGCCCAGCAAACTTGTCTGGGTTTCTTTTGGTACCACCGGTGGTCCTGTCCTTTGCTTGCCCGTTGTTTCCGGTGGTCGTCCATGTAGTGGGGTTCTTCTGTGGCGACTTGGCCACCATGCTGGAGTAGGAATCTTTGCTTTCATTGCCAACTATTTGTTGGTATACTTGTAGTATCTTTGCGTACGAGTATACGTGATTCTTTTTGTTTAATGTCGTTTGAACAGCACCGTAAACGAATCGTGATAAACTATGTCAAGTCTGAAAGAATACAGAAATACAAATAATCCTATTGACTACTAGCAGATTAAACAGAAAGAATAGGTAGAGAAATGTATCTTCTGATATCCCTGGTAAATTGAACTCTGGCCTGTCATTTTGGATATCCTTGGATTTCCTCACTCGGGTCTTCGCCCAAAAATATTTCTTCAACGATTGGGTTCCTACCGGTGCCTACCGGTATGCATTCATCACATGTTCGTTTGTAGAACGGTATGTACGTGCGCGCGCGTCCTTTCTCAACAAAAACCACAACTAGAAGGGAACGAAGATAACCAATTTTACTATGAGTTGCTTTAAATCGCGAAATCAAATCAGTTTAGGTAGATGGGATAGCACTGTGTGCCTGGACAATGACGTTGTATTGTGTGCCTACAATTATTTAATTGAATGTGATATGTAACATAATGTGTTGTGTACTGTATGTAGTCCGGTGCGATCTTTATGTTGCCCTTGTTGCCCCCGCCCCCGGTGTGTATGAATGCCTGTGCGCTTTTGCGTGTATGTGTGTGTGCGTGTGTGTGTGCGTGCAAACGTCTCGACTTCATCCGGCTTCCAACGCGTGTTGAGAACACATCGATGCGGTGCGTTGCCTTCTTGTCACGACTACAATTGTGGCAACACCATCGCACTGATCGTGTCGTAGTTGCAATACGGACCGAATGAAAGAAATAACACATGAACAATCGAATCGAATCGAATCGAATCGAATCGAATCGAATCCTCCTACAACATTTCGTTCAGATCATCGAGAGACAATCCACGATCCCGACCCCCCGAGCCATTCATTCGCCCACCGCGAGAGCCCGGTGGCGGTGGATGATTATTGTAGCTCCCGTTCACGGTCGATCCGCGTCCGTTCCGCGGGTCCTCCTCGGGTCGCCGCATTCCTACGCGTTGTCGGCCGCCACCCATTCTCGGATCCTTGCCACCGGTACGGATTCGCTTCTTGCTGCTCGGCGTGGTGCCGGTTTCGAATCCGTAGAGATCGCTCTTTTTTACGTCCTTGCCCTGTCGGAATCGTTCCATGGAGTCGTCTCTGCGAATTTTGGGCCCGCCGTAGTCCCCGGAACGGTAGTAGTCCCGCTCACCGTCCATGTCCCGCCGTCCCAGGCCTCTCCTGGCACCGCCTCGTCGGTCGACATCGTAGTCGTTGTAGTCGTCGTAATAGTCGTCACCACCACCACCACCCCGGCGATCTATGTCTCTGTCACCACCACCCATGTGCTGTCGTCCGTCGCGCTCTCGATTGTTGTTGTTGTTGTTGTTGAATCGATCCCGGCCGCGATCGTATCCGTCATCGAGGTACTCGTCGTCTCGGTACTCCGGAGGCCGGATGCTGGGCGACCTCATGGAGAACTGGTCCCGACCGCCACCCGCTTCGCCCCAGTCACCACCGGGGGGAGGAGGAGGGGGAGGTTCTCGCCGGTTGATTTTTCGGCGGGGGACGACGCGGTGGCTCATGTTGTCGTCGCCGTATCCGGAAGGAGTGTAGTGCCGGGTTCCCTTCACGTCGCTTCCGTAGAGAGCGGCCTCGTCGTAGAGGCCCTGGTTGGAGTCGTATTCGGGATTGTACCGGCGCAGACTCGCACCGGACTTGACGTCCCGGCCGTCTCGACGGCGCTGGTTCTGGACCATGCGCTCCGGATCGGTCATGTCGTCGGTGATGTGATCGGGATTGTAGTATCCCTCGGGGCGATCAAAGTTGGGATCGAACCGCCTCACGCGTTTTCCTTCGTGGTTGTAAAAGGATCCGGACGAATCGTAATAATCGTCGTAGTAATATTCTGGGTTCTGATTGTCGTATCCGTTGTTGCCGCTACCGCTTCCACCACGTCGTTGGTTGTAGTTCGGTCGGTATCGCAAGAGACCGCCACCGCGGTCCAACCGCCGGTTCGAGTCGCGATTGTCGAGATTGAAATAGTTTTCGTTTGCTCCGGGTGCCCCACGCCCCGCGGATCGTCGGCGATTGTCCATTACGTTTCCGTTGCGAGAATAGTAATCATCGTCGCTGTCTCGGTTGTTGTAATTGTTGTTTTTGTAACCACCACCACCACCGTTGTCGTAATCTCGGTGGTGGTTGTTGTTGTTGTTGTAGTACGCATTGTCGTAGGGGACGTTGCCACCGGCGCCACCCCGGCCGGAGTCGTACCCAAACGGTCCGGCCGTAACGGACGGAGCCGTGACGTAATCGCCGTGAGTAAGGGGCTTAAAGCCGGAGGAGGGGACGGTCGACGATGCGTACCGGCTGCTGCTATCTCTCGGGTTCGAGTTCGAGTTCGAGTAGCTCGGGCCGTTTTGGACGTTGTAATCGTTGGGATCTTTCCAGTACCCGTCCCTCGAATCCTGGCGATAGCCACCCCGTGCGTAGTTGTCGTTGGGGGGTTTCGAAGAATCGCCGAAGCGAGAATTGTTGTCGGGTGCAAACTGGGCAAAGGGGTCGTCCATCATTCGTCCGCTCCGCCCAGCCGTGTTGGAATCCCTGCGGTTTTGGAATTGCAGGGAGCGTCCGTCTCGCGAGAGGTTGGCTCCGTTGATGGAGCCGAGTCCTCCGACCGTGTTGAAACGAGTGGTTCCACGGGGTCCGCCGCCACGGGGTCCGCTGTTGGAAGGAGGTGGTGGTCCCGGGCGGTACCGATCGTTGTTGTTGTTGTTGTTGTTGTTGTTGTTGTTGTAGGAACCCTGGCGGTGGTTTCGATTCTGTCCATTGTAATTATCGTAGTACTCGTCGCCGCCACCGCCACCGCCGCCACCGCCACCACCGTAATTGTTACCATCGTTGTTGTAACTGTTACCTCCATTGCCGTATCTATTGTTGGGGTTGTTGTTGTAATTGTAATTGCTGTTGGCACCGTTGTTGTAACCATTATTGTTGTTGTTGTCGTCGTTGTAATTGTCGTTGTAATTGCCGTTGCTGTTGTAATTTCCGGCTGGTGGACCATTGTTCCTCGCATTTCCGGGGCCACCGTTTTGCATGTAGTTGGCCATAGACAGGGCAGGGGTAGCCCAGGGCCGAGAATTGGATCTGCGATTGCCCCCGGCGTTTCTGGGTTTGCCGCCGTTAACAAACAGATTGTTGTCGTTGTACCTCCAGACTTGCGGTGGCGTGAAGGAAGTCATAGACAGGGCTCTGCCACTGAAACTGCCACTGCGACTTCCGAGCGACGAGGATCTACCGCCGTAATAGTCGTATCCGTGTTCGTGCGAATACTCGTGTGAATACGGAATGTGTGCGGCAGCGGCATTCCAATCCTCCACGGGGGACAGGGGAGATTTGGAAAAATCAAAATCAAAACCATAATTGTCGTCGTGGTCGTCGAAAAAGGAAGAAGTTCCGTGGGAAGACGAAAACGAACCGGCACGAATGGATGCCCCGGGAATCGTCACGCTGCCAAACTTTCCCGGCAAATCCCATTGGTTTCTCACGTTCGTGGGATCCGAGGCCAGGGGAACACTCAGTCCATCGACTCGTTGCGGTACGGAAAACGCGCAAAGGAAGAGGGCAGCAGCAGCGGCGGTGACCAAGAGGCTGTTGCTGGAAGTGCCGATACCGATACCGATACAGATACTCATACTGATTCTGTCGGAGGCCGTCATTTCGCCTTGAGAATTAATTGATCACTGCTCACGACGACGGTGGGTGTGGAACAGAACGTGGATGAAACCAATGGTACGGGAAACAGAGGATTGTTCGTTGCTCTGTTGCTCGAAAAGCCGAATCTTTGTTTGTTGATCGAGAGAGGTCTTTGCTACCGTAGCTACACCGAACTGCAGTATGGTAGAATATCTCTACTCAATCGAACGAAGAATACCTATGAGAGGAATCGCGGTCAATCCTTCTGGATAGATACAAGTACGGTACCGTATGAATACCGGTAGGCACTTATCTTCGGTCTCGCCGAATGCAGTACAAGTTCGAGTTCGAGTTCGAGTTCGAGTTCGAGTACAAGTACCCGTATCGTACTGAACCTTGTTGTTGGCTACAAACAGGAAACAGGACGTACGAATGGATTGACGGCAACAATCGAATGTGTGTGTAACCTTCAACGTTTGCTAAGATTACTTGTTTCTGTCGACACAAACTGTCAAACCGGGAATCTTACCGGTACTGTATTTGACTCGAACCGTGTTATCCCGGCTTTCTAAAAGTTCCGTGTGCCTACCGTGCGCGCTCGCTCAATAAGGTATTTAGTGAGTGGGAACAATGTGGCAGATGGGTATGGCAACGTCAGCATCTCCGAAGAGGGAGTCGAATCATTCACATCAGAAAGTGTCAGAGTCAGCAATGCTCCGAGAAGCGAATTTGTGGGCACAATGTCTAAAAAGAATCTAAAAACAAAAAGAATGAAAGAAGAATCGTACCGGTAAGAGTAAGATTACTCGTACTCGTACCGTACTGCACTACGGTCCGGTACCGGTACATACACGGTATGTGAAACGAAACAAAAGCTCCGAAGAATACCATATGAGTACTCGTAATACCTACATTCGATACTCGTACTACCTACTTTCGATAGTGCGAAACAACATCATCAAGCATGGAGTAACACGATTCGTACGGTACTCGTACCGTACTCGTACGGCACGCCATAAACCTGAAATCTGACATCATCGGAAGAGACCGGTAATTTACCGGTAGGATCCTATCCAAACTGAAGATTGGCCTGACTGGGGACTCTATCCTTACCGAACATCCTTCATGCTCCAAGTCAACTGAACTTTTACTACCGTACCGTTTATTTTTCATCTACGGTATCCAAAACCAAACCGATACATCATCCTTCATAAAACAAGAACGTACGTTGATTTTGCACAATTCTTCATCATTGCTATTTCCACCATCTCAAGAAAATCTTACTTGTATGTCATCTGTAGTATCAACACGGATTGTAAACCGACACTTTCTGCAGCGGCATGGATTCATAAATGCGTGTTACTCATTGAAGTGCTGCCCACAGGGTGATTTGGAATTTGCAATTAGGAAGACACGGCAGGCAAGCATTCTTTTACAAGCTACCATATTATTATGATTAGTAGTAGTATTGTAGCCCGCAGAGGTGTTGTGGTCACGCTGCTACCGGTTCGCTCTCGCTCTCGGCGGTGGCTTCAACAACAACAACAACAACAGCGGCGGCATCACCATCCCCATTAGCGTTTTCGTCCTCGGGGTTTCCCGCCGCCGCCGCCGCGGCGGCCCGTTCCTCGACCTCGTCGCAGAATCGGATCAGTTCCGGCAGCACCTTGTCGTTCCAATACGACTCGTTGCGCTTGACGCGAACGATGCAATAGTTTCTACCCCTGTTCTTGCGGGTCTTGGCAGCGGCGGCGGCGGTAGCGGCCGCCTGTTTCTTGCGCTTCTTGGCGCTCTTCCCCTTGCGCTTGCTCTTCTTGCCACCGCTACCGCTCGTGCCGCCACCGGACGGCGGGATAAAGAGCATCAGGTCGCACCAGTCCCTGTCGCAAATGGCCATCTGTCCCTGAATCTGGTCGTAAAACCGGCTGGGACAGTTGTGGAATTCGGGCAGGGATCCCTTGTTGCGTCGTCCCCACAGGGACTTGATCTCGAGCAATCCGACGGAGGGTTCCGTTTCGGTTTCCGTTTCGGCTTTGGTTTCGGCTCCGTCGTACGAGGACGAGGATTTGGATTTGTGTTTGTGCTCCGTGACCATCCCGTCCGGGGACGCGCCGAACACGTACGTTTTTTGGGTGACCGGATCGGTGTGCCGCAGAAGGTGCATGCCGGTCTCCTCGACGAGGCTCTGCGGCTTGGCCGGGCCCTCGTCATTGTCGTCATTGTCGTTGGCGGCCGTCACGACCGCGGAATACTGCGCAAAGGCCAGGGGTTCCATCTTGATTCCCCACGCGCACGCCTTGGAATTCGATCGGCCGCCGCCACCACCGCCATTGTTGTTGTACGATTCCTCCTCCTCCTCGGCGAGAAAAATGGCATCCCCGTCCGAATCTGCGTCGTCGATGTTGTCATCGCCGTCGTCGTCGGCATCGTTGGCAGTGGCGGCGGCACCGGCATCGGTGCGCGCCCTCACCTTGTCCTGGAGCAGCTTTTCGCGGCTGGTAAAATAGTTGGTGCCCAGAACGACGCTGAGCTGCGATGCCGAAACATCGACGACGTTTTTGCGGAGGGCCATCCAGAGCTCGAAATCGCTCGTCTGGTGCAGGTCGCGGGGATCGATGACGACCTTGCTGGGCCGAGCCGAAGAACCATTGCTTTCATCGTTGCGGAGGCCGAGCTCGACGCGAACTTCGCCATCGTCGTCGTCGCCGGAGATGTTTACCAACCGGACGGATTCGACCGACGCAAAGGGAACCAGTGGCTCCGGAAGCGCGTCCTCTTTTCGGGCGTTGGGAGAGACGGACGCCGGGTCGATGCCGTAGTTGTTGTTGTTGTCGCTGTTGGTTCGGGCATCGCTGTTTCGCATCCGTTGCTTTCGGCGGCGGCGGTTCGAGTTGTTTCCTCCGGCCTGTTCCTCCATCAGTTGTTTGCTTGTACTAGTGCTCGTGCCTTCGTCGACGGCAGCCGTCGCAGTTGCCTGGAAGAGTTGGAACCCCCGGGTGCGGTGAGTGTGTGGATGCGTGTGAGAGGGTGGGGCAAAAGAAGACGCCCTTGGCAGAAGGAGGAGGGCGAATCCGATGGTTCCGAGGAATAAGACCGTGACCCAAATCTGGAAGGATGCCGAAGAGTCCGAGCGCGAGGCCGTCGTCGAAGACACCGGTGCGGGCATGGTCGGGAACTGCGGATGCGGTTGTTGCTGTTGCTGTTGCTGTTGCTGTTTCCAATCGAACCGTATCTTACCGTATCGCGAGTGTGGTTCCGGCGCAGAATGGGATTTCGTGGTCGGTTGGCTCGTTCGTTGGGATCGATGCGAGATCGGAAAAGAGTGGTGTGAATGAGTATAGTGCTCGGTCCGGAGGAAGGGAGCAAAAGAAATAGTACTGTCATGTTACGAACTTCGATTTCCAGAATTTTTTTTCGTTGGACGATGGAAAAACCATCAAAACTACACATGTCATGGACGCAGTACGTACCACTACGTATGGCTTACCAGTACGAGCAGAGTACGAGTACCAGTACCAGTACCAGTACGAGTAAGAAACTCGTTCCGAGGCAAAAACAAAAACAGGGGAGGAAGGACGGACGGATAGTTTAGGCAGGTACGTAGGTATTACTAATAAACATGGAAACGCAGAAACGTTCAACATCCGGGTTTCTGGCCACCCAAAAAATGGAAATGTTGATTTTGAGTTATAGCAACCGTTGGAAAGTTTTTATTCAAGCTTTTGAGTGGTATCAGCAACGTCTTCTAGTTCGGCTTAGTTATTGAGTTATGATTTGTTACATTGTTTCGTGTGCGTGTCTCCAGTCTACTACTACTACAGCAACCCCCTCTTAGCGGCGGGCACTAGTACGTAGTTTCAAAAAGAGTCTTTTTAAATGTGTCAGTCACATGAGGATGTGAAGATATTGAGTTTGTTCCAGCAGCAGCTCCTGTGTTTAATTGTTACCTGAAGCAACGCACATACAAAAATTAAACCATGACATACTACATCATTCAAAAAGCTAAGCCCATGACACAATGTTCTGTATTTAAGATGTCCCCTTTCTGTATTTAGTATGTCATTGGGCCAAATGGATGCTTAGGTTTTTAGCAATGTCACATGGCCATTGCATAATGTAAAAACCAAAGTATGTGTTGATTTTCTTATTTTAGTCATAAGTTACATTCAAAAAACATGAACACTCATTTTTCTGGTCGAATCTGTTCGTAGTCAGGAAGAGACTTCAGAGACATTGTTTTTTGTATGGTGTTTTTTGGACTTTTGCATCTTGACTTTCTTTTGCAAATAACTCGCTATGAAAAATCTTGGATTTTTTGGCGCGAGCAAAAGGGTGTTGAACGTTTCTGCGTTTCCATGCTGATGTATTTACCCCTCCTCCATTTTGGTTGGCACGTGTCGGCCCCAAAAACTCTCTTCAGAAAAATCCAACCATGGGACTTGAACAATCAACAGCAGCAAGCAGCGTTAGCTCCCCAGAATCAATCTTATGTTGCTGCTGCTCTAGCTCCCTGAACTCGTCCATCATTGGACGCAACAACAACAACATCTACGGACGCAGGAACAATAACAGCAACAACAATCCAACAACACTATGTAGCAGCCAGGATGTCTATGAGGATATATGTTGTTGTCTCTACAGGCAATGTCACCCTTTGAGCTGTATTTCTTGCTCTGGCATCTGAACTAAAAGCACTGCGCTGCTCCAATCTAGGGAACTGTGTATTTCTTGATGCGGCATGGCTACTCCCTGGACCCGGTCTTCTGCTCCAGCTCCTCAGACTTGGTGATCGACAGACACAACAGCAGCAACAACAACCCAATGACAATCTATAGCAGCCAGGAAGTCTACATTGAGCAACCCCCCTATTAGACGAGGATTCCCATCCTCCTCAAGTGCTGTCGCTGTTGCTGCTACTCTTTGTGTTGCTCCGGGGTTTGACCTACAAGCACGTCATTTTGCCAATCTAGGGGACTGGTGTATTCATGGCATTTGAACTACAAGCCCTGCGCTGCTCAGATCTAGGTGATTGGTGTATCCATGGTGTCCGTCACTCTAGGGGACTGGTGTATCCACGGTGTCCAAACTACAAGCGCTGCTTTGTTTATTACTAGACGACCAAATCTCTCGTTCTAGCATCTGAACTACAACAAGAAGCTCTCATGTTGGGCCCAACAGCACCATCAATATTCATCATGGTGTGCTCTCTAGCAAGAAATAGATATACAGACTAATTCTAGCTCTTTTTTGGCTTATACTCTGGTCCCTAGTCTGCCGTGTATCAGTCTGTTCTGGGAGTATCAAAACTAGTGGTGGTACTAGGTGAATAGTGCTCAAAATACGACTGGAAATCACACAGAAAATATCTAACATACAGGTACCGATATCGCAACAGAAAACATTACCAGAAATCACATACCAATTCTACGGAGTATTTTAGAAAATACAAAAGTATCATGCCATTATCACAACAGAAAACACTACTACTAGAAATCATGTACTGATTCTACGGAGTATTTTGGAAAATACTAAAGAAGAATCATGCATGGATACTAAAGTAATTTGGAAAGTACTAAAGTATACCCCCTTCTCTAGACCTTTTTCGCGCCCCTTGAGTCTGTTATAAGCCTGTGAGTTGTTTTTAATCCCTCATTTTTCTTCGTACTTAGGCAGCCTTTGGAGCGAGTGCATGCGCTCTCCAGTACGAGCCATTGTGTTACCGTAATGAGTGATTCCCACCAGATGAAAACAAATAAAATTAATATAAAAACACATAAAAAGTATGTGTTTTCTATAATATAGATTTATTCACTTCTGAATAAAATTTGTCAGTCCATATGTATCGACTGACAGTTTTTATTCACTTTTTTAACACTGAATAAATTTCAACGGAATCTTAAAATCAAAGATTTCACTCATTTCAGTAAACCGGACCTGAGGTACAAATATCTTGGCTTAGAATCAAATGCACCTCCACTACTTCGAAATCCATAAGTGGTAAAAACGATTATACTTCAGGCTAAAAACAAAACAGGTTAGTCAATTTGGTCCAATACACCAACAAAGACCGAATCAATAATTAAACACTTGGAGCCCATATGTGCATTCAAAAGATTACATATGACAGCCCGTGATGCAATTACTTATTGCAATCATGAAAATCAATACCGGATCGGAATGAGCCTCATTTATTCCATACTATATCAAGATCAAGCAAAAGGCCCATTGTAGTGATTAAACAGACAGTTACTGTTTCTTCTTTAGGGATTCCGAATTCCAAATTTGGCAGTTAATAAAAGTATTTGTCCATTGGGTGTGATAAAAAAGTATTCAATATACTTTTTATTCACTTCGCATTCTACTCACTTTCATCTGGTGGGAATCACTCAATAATACCGTACGAGTACGGTAGGTACCGGTATTCATTATGCATGTTGATGGGTTTCGGACGAGCCGAGGACGGACGGAATATTCCACGACTCAATTTGGGAATCGTGCGGAGCAAATACCGGTACAGACAGACAAAAAGCACGATCCAAACCGTCGCTAAGATTCTTACGCCGCTTCTGACCTCCCCTGAATTGTACGTAGAGTTTGTACAGGGGCACTACGAATGGTACGAGTAAGATACGGTAATCTTACGGTACCGTACGCACCGTGAAGAAAAGATGGTGTGCCGTTCCGTCGCAGTTACGACAGATCATGCGCGTTATGATTCTTCTCGAATACCGGTACGATAACAAATAGTTACGATCCACGATCCCTCTCAACTCGCCGACGCAAGCACCCCAAGATTGCGGTGCGGTGCGGTGCGGTACATCATCATCATCACCATCACCATCACCACCATCACAATAAGTAGCATCATCACTTCGCAGGAGATTGTCGGACCCCGTCGCTAGCTCACAAAATCGAAGAACCGACCGACTCGAAACCAAGCCAAGCCAAGCCAAGCCAAGTGAAATCGTGCGACAACACAAACGACGCAACAGCAGCGACGACTTATTGAACGAGCATTGCACTGTCCGCTCCCACGACGACGTCACAAACCAAAACCGAACCATGGAGGAAGACAAATTGATGCAAGTGCAAATCCGGGCACGACAACTGACCGTCCTCGACCTGAAAAAGCAGGCGCTGGCCGCGAAGGAAAGAGGTAGCGTGGAGGAAGCCCTGCAGCTACTCCGGCAGGCCAAGACGATCGAAAAGGAAGAAGGCAAGGAGGAGAACGACGAGGAGGAGGAGGACGACGACGACGACGAACCACCCTTTTCCAGCACCCTACCGCTCTTTTGGAAAAAGGTTGCCGTCTTGTGCAAGCAGGCGGGGGATCTGGAACGCGCCAAGCAAGCACTGATGCACTCGAAGGAACTGGAATCGGCGGGGGTGGCAACGGAAGCCGAAAGCCAAACAGCAACCCAAAGCGACGAATTTCCGGAACCACCGAGTGCGCCGGAGTCCCAACGACAAGGACAAGGACAAACGCAAACGCAAATGCCGGCAAGCACTGTCAACAGCGACATTCCACCCCCGTTGTACGACGACATCGGATCGTTCGACCCTCCGCCACCTCCTTCCTACGACCACGTCGTGACCAACGACAACGAGGAGGACGACGAGCCGGTGGACGAGGAAGAAGCCTTGATGCTCGCCGAGCTGATGGGTGGAGGAGAAAGGAGCCGGAACGGGAATGCCACAACCGCGGCAGCCCCTGCCGTCGTCGATGCCAGTGCCAGTGCCAGTGCCGGTCCTGCGTTCGATGGCAACGATGGTGATGGCGAAAGCAGTCTCGAACACAAAGCCGAGACTGCTGCGACCAATGCAATGACCTTTACGGACGAGGAATTGATGGACGAGGAAATGATGACAGAGTTTCGCCTGGGGGAAGTCGAGGGCATACCCACCCAAGAAGAATACGCCGCCAAGATCCTCGCCTACAAAAAGCTCGCCCTCCGGTGCAAGCAGGAAGGCGACATTCCGAAAGCAACGCAAAACCTGCGTGCCGCCAAACAGCTGGAAAAAGTTGCCCTGGCGCTAAAAGCCATGGACGACGGGCCGGGGCCGAGCGACGTGGATTCCAATGGCGGTTGGATGGCCACGCTGAACCCGGAAGAAAGCGACCTGCTGGGCGAATTGTTCGAGCCGTCGTCGTCGTCGTCGGCATCATCGAACCGCGGAGCCGAAATCAAAACCGAAACCGAAAACGGCACTGCATCGGGCGGCGAAGCGACAAACAAGGATCGGTTGACGGCCGAGGACCTGGAAGACATGGAGGACGACAACGACGTGATCGAACTGGTAGAAATGATGGGACCGGACGCACTGCCGACGGTAGAAGAACTCACCGAGACAATCACTCAGCACAAACAAGAAGCTCTCAGATACAAACAGGAAGGGAACATTGAAATGGCAAAATCCAGTTTGTTGCAATCGAAAAAGGTCAAATTGCAAGCCATGAGGTTGGCAGAAATCTATCGGAAACTCGAAACCAGAAACGCAACGGGAGGAGCCGACGACGACGGTGGCGAAACCGACCAGCACGTCAGCATGGAAGCCCTCGAAGCCTTGGTGAACGGTGCCGACACACCCAAGAAGGATCTGCCACCGAAACCGGCACCTCCGTCACCGCCCAAGGATCCTTGGCTGTCCAAGCCATCGAGCGAAATCAAGGCGGAAGTGATTCGGTTGAAAAACGAGAAACAGGTGAAGGAAGCGACACGATTGCTGCAGCTGTTCAAGCAAAAATTGGCACAAGAACAACACCAGGCGGAGCTCGAGCGGCGGTCCAAACTCACCGACACCATCCAAAAACGCGTGGAAATGGCAGAGATCCAGCGCCGATCGTGGCAGTACTACCATTGGTTCGGAACCGAATCCGCTGTCGGCCGTGACCAATACCAGGAATGGACCAACTTCGAAAAAGATTGCCGGCGGGCGATCCACCTCATCCAGTCCGAGGGCTCGGGTTCGGTGCAATTGGCTCCGAGAGTGCAAGATCCAACGAACACCAACACCAACACCAATACCAACACCAATACCAACACCAATACCGATTCTGCTAGTGAGAACAAGACGACCGTTGTCGCCAAGAAATTATACATGCTGGACGACGACATTCCTTCGCTGGTCGAAACCTGCACCAATGCCAGTCCCTCCGCTGCTCCGGATGCGGCGGACGGTGATGCTACCGATCCACCGAATCACCTCGCCAACAACGCACTGGAAGTCGCCGTCATGGGACTCTTCGATATGGAACAAAACGAAAAACTGCAAAAAATCCTGAGCAAACAGCCCAAGGGAAAGAAGGCAAGCTGCGAGTACGGGTGCCCGGACCTGAGAATCAACGCCAAGCTGCAACTGCCGATCCACCCGGACGACGCGAGCAAACCCGTCTTTATGGATTTCGACCCCACCGAGATCTCGGTGGCGCGGCAGCGAGCACCGGCGGAAACCAACACAAGCACAAGCACAAGCACAAGCACAACGATACCCGCCGCCAAGGCTCCGGCACTGCGCTTTCGGTACGACTTTGATCCTTCCAGCAAGTCCTGCCGGCAACAGATAGGACTCCCCCGAAAAGACCCGAAACACGAGCGAATACTCCTCAGGAGAATGGAAACCAAAACGATCCAATTGAGCGTGTACTATCTCCACAACCAGAAACAACGACAAGAGGCCGCGGCGCGAAAGAAAGCGGCCGCCGAGGCGAAATCGAAATCGTGGGGGTTCTTTGGCTTCAAGGGAAGCGAACCAAAATCACAGAAAGACGAAGCGGGCGAAGGCGACTCCAAGGATGTTTTCCTCGGAAAGGTACGTATCGGGATCGGAATCAGAATCGGAATCGGAATCGGAATGCACCCCCTTCTGGGATTCCATTGGAGTGTCGTGGGACACGGCACTCGTTATGGATGTGCTGTTGTCTATTCTGTACAGATTATAAACTGTAACGGACAACATTCTCACTATCTGTACGTTTTGATTCGATTCGATCCGATGAACGCCCATCTCTATTATATTTGTAACCTTTTGTTCAGGTCACGATCGACTTCAAGCAGCTGCTTGCGCGGGGATGCATAGCCGGGGACTTTCCCATTATGGTCAACGCAAAAGAAATAGGAGGTGTTCTTCGAGTCTGTTTGAGGACCAGGCCGGTCTTGGATCCCGATCGGTACGAAGGAGTTCCGCTACTGACCGAAGACGGGAATGCTCCCTCCCCTTCCATCAAAACATACAAAAAAGGTCTTGCGTTCGTCTTTAAGAACAAGGACGGGGACGAGACCACCAGCATCGAAGCCATCAAGCGCGAAAGCGCATAGTTCTCTAACAGGGGCAAAGCAACTGCATGAGCAGATGCAAAACACAAAACACAGCAGTCAATGAAACGAACCGTTTGTGGAGCGGCACGTGTGGAATCAACTGCCGGCACGGTACTTTGTGGGATCGTGCGTGTGCTATACGTGCGTACACGGAACCGGACTCCCGTTTTCGCCTTAGCTCTTTTTAAACAATATACCCTACCTTCCGCGCACGAGTGCAATGGCGCATCGGTCAATATCAGCCGAAGCACTCGATGGTTGTGGTGGCCGCAGAAAAACGCCGGTCGCTGTAGACAGTTATAGTAGATACGTCAAAATCGATTGTAGGGTCTTTATTCTATAATCTTCTATTCGCATATTAATACGGTACGAGTCACGAAAAAGATTGTCCGCGTTGTCGGCGCTCGCGCTCGTCCTCGTTGTCGACGTTGTCGACGCTGGTGTTACATCGTTTTCGTTTCGTCACAGCATCGTCCGACCGTCGTTGTTCGGCGGATGCCGTTCCAACCAACGGCAGATGGGTCGTCGCGGTATCGTCGTTCCCTTGGATGCTGGCAGAGGGGGCCGAAGCCTCTCTCGCAAAAGTCTCAACAACCGCATTCCCATCACTATTCGATCGACGAAGCACCATTGCGACGTTGTTTCGAATCAAAAAGTAAATTCCGTTGGCGGCCAGCATCCTCGAATCATGGCGCAAAATACAAGGACCGGACAGAAATCTTCGGTTGATGAATTCCAAGACCGACGGCCACAGAGACATCGGAACACTTTCCTCGTGAGGATGCTTGTCATCCCGGTGTTGCTGCTTGTCGTGGCAACCGTTCCGAAACGGTGAGAACAACAAGACGCGTCCGCATTCGTTGATGTTGAGCAGGTGTCGGACTCGGTGTTCGTGGATGGTGCCTCTCCAAAAGCTCTTTTGGCGGTAATCCCCGATTGGAAGATCTTTCAGCATCGGATACCGATCCAGAATCGTCACCAGGGACTCAGCCGATTTGGGCGGTAATTGGACGTTTGTCAATAGTCGCAATTTCCGCAGCGAGATGTTTGGCAATACAGAAGCATCCGCGTTGGAAGTTGCTGCGGGTGATGTACTACTTTTTGCGTCTCTTGCTGCCTCGGGAGCTGTTGTGACCGAAGACGTCGAAGACAACTGCAGGCGCGATGCAGACGCAAACCTTGCCAAATCAACGTCGGAGATACCGCAAAAATCCAAATCCAATTCTTCCAACGCAGTCAAATGCTTCGAAACAAATAGACCAAGGTATCCCATATCAACACCACCGTCCTCTTCTTTCCCGCCCAGACGAGCATTCCCGTTCAAGCAAAGTGTCTTGAGTGTTCGGTTGATGCAGGTTTTATCGGAATGGTGATCGGTTCTCATCAGCATCGGCCGCGTCAAATATCGCAACTGCAGAGAGTTGGTATCGTTACTTTCTCTCTCGTAGTTGCTCGAAATTTTCAAGCCTTCCAGGGAGCAAGAGCAAGGCAGAATATTCGAGACTGTTTTCAAATCCCAATGATTCAGTAACCAGGCACCCAATGCAGCGAGTGTCTTCTCCCCACATCGATTCCGGGATATGTCCAATCTGGATAAAGTACTTTTCATGGTGATGGAAGCTGAAATAGGAACAGTTGCACCAGAGTTGTCCAATTTTGTCGTCATCATCGACCGCACGATGAGCTCCAATCGATCATCGGACAAATCGCAGCGAACCAAATTCAACTCACAAAGGTGATTATCATTAACCAGCCCTGTCATTGACGTCTCGGGCAAGAGATACATCGATTGGCAGTCACTTCGAGTCTGCGATTGTTGTGACTCGGATTGAGAAAGAGCAGCCACGGCCTCTGCCAACTCGTTCACCGAACCATCGTCGAGGAATGCAACATTCGAAAACGACAACACCTCCAAGTTGCCGAAGGTTGACGAGAGAATTCCCTTCCGAAGAAGTTTCATGTCCTCGCACGAAACACGAAAACACGACAAGGAGAACCCGCGTACGTTCTTTTTGACTGTTCGATTACTGGTTTTGTCGTTGTCGTTGTCGTTGTCGTTGTCATTGCTGTTGCTGTTGCTGCTGCTGCTGCTTCTGCTTCTGCTGCGTTGGTGCTCGATTCTAGCGAATGGTTCGAGCGATGGCTGGATGTATTGTCCAGAATCCAGTGGTCGTTCCGAGGGAGGAATCGACATCCATCTGCGAATGCGTCGTTGCTGCTGCCGCTCTTGCCCTGTAAAACCTTTGATTTCATAATTCTGCACTACATCCAATTCAATCGCCATCCGCAAAACTTCCTCTAAATGACTGTTGTTCCCGGGACACGAAATCAAAGTAAATTGATGTAGCACACGAGGACCCGTCAATTTCTGGTTCTCTCGCCGGGATTCCGGGATGTTCCCGTCACTTGGTTCGCAGATTTCCAAATCATTGGCGGAGATCGATCGGAATAAGCTTTTCACCGCGGATGCAACTTGTGAATCGAAGTCGATTTCGTAAAACTTAAGGGCGTGAATGATGGGTTTGAGAGGAATGAAATCGGCGTCACCGTGCGTGCTCTCTCGAATACGTTGGGCGATTTCACCGTTGCTCTCGTATCTAGTAAAACAAAGATGCGCCATACTATGAATAGTATTCGAAATCGGATGGCAATCACGTACTGCTTTGAAATGCTTCTAATGCTCCAAATCGATCATTTCCAGACAACGCTTCGTTGCTTCGTTTCAGCTCGGATTTCCCCCTTCTCTTCCCTTGAGAAAATGGAGCGCTTGTGAATGCACAGAGCTGCAAATATTATTGATTTGAGAATGGTTTTCGGGTCTTGATGTTTGTGCGTTCTGTGTCAGAACAGGGAACGTTCTTACTGCCCTGTATTACGAAGTATATTACGTACGGTTCTGTGTACGTAAGTTCTCGTACTAAGAAGACAAAACATGATACGAAATTTATAAAAATGATTGTTCCGAAAGAAATTCGGAGTAAACATTGAACCAATAAAAAAGATCCGATCGATCGATACGGTACGGTACGGGTACTCGTACTCCCATCTTGGACGCAAAAAACAATGTTGATGTCAGATTTTCTGTCCTTCGTTCGATCTCGATTCCAACATTGCACCACTTCCCGTTGTTTCCGAGGATCAACAAACGTAGCAAGCAAGACGCCAACGAAGTTATTTTGCGAAGTAAATTATTTTGCCCATCATCATCTTTTTTCTTCTTCTCTCTATCACACGATTTCGTCGTGGTCGTCGTATGATTGATGTTTGACAGCTGACTGATCAGTTGATGGATAGCTGGGTCCTGACGACAGATGTTTTGATAGTTTTTGAATCGTTCTACCGTAGTTTCCGATCGGCCATGACACAGCAAACTTGTTGTTAGCATTATTCTGATCATACGAAAGACATCATACACTTCTCATCATCTCGCTGTCCCGAAGTCATTACATGCCAAAAGAGGCAGGCAGGGAGATAGTGCAGAACGAACCAGATCAGACAAGATCGAATGCGGCACAACGATTGAGAGGCGACTTTTGTGATTGGAATGACAATAGACAAGCTACTAGTAAGTACCGGCAGGGGCAGTGCGAAACAACGTTGTCTTCATCGATTCATCAAAGATTGATTGAAGTAGTAATACTGTTGACGTGTCTCATTTATTCCGATTGAATTCGACGATACAGAAAGCTGGCTCAAAATTTGAAACTATAGGGAAAGGACAACATTCAAACACTGCGTCATTGGATCGGAATCATTCCTTTGTGCTATTAAACACAATTCACAGCAATGTTCTCTCCCCGGGATGCACTTAGCCTCGTGCCACAATTGTCGTTGGCGGCAACGGCAGTGACCAATTCAACTTCGACGGTGGCCACGGTGGCTGCCTTCGATAACGATGTGGGCAACGGCTCCTTTCTCGATTCCGCGGCAAAGCTTCTTCTCTCGCTCTTGCCCGGGTCGCTTGCCGGAAACAATGCGCGGACACTCCACGCATTGTTGGTGGCCACGAATTTATTTTGGTACCAGGCTATCCGGCAAACGGTGGCCGTAATGTCGGTCTTTATGTGCGCGGAATTTGCCGATAGAGGGATGGACACAAGCCAACAGGCAAAATTGATTGCAGCACCGTCGGTTGGGAATATCTTCACCCAGGCCCTTGGGGGTACTATTATTCATTGGCTTCCAGGTGGAACAAGGACGGCTATAGCGATAGGATTGGCGGCGTTGGCGACGGGATGTACGTTGCTGCCGCTGTCAATCCGTCCGCAATCCAATTCCCCGCTACTAAGCAAGGCATTTGTATTGTTGGCGGTACAAGGAGCATTATTCGGCGCAATCTTTCCCTCACATTCGGTCATATTGTCCAAGTGGTTGACACCGAATGAACGTGGGTCAGCAATGGCATATGGGGAAATAGCCATGTCTATTGCATCTATGGGCGTCCCAATCGTTGCTACGTCGATAGCGGAATACACCGCGAAACCGTCAACAGCAGCCTTGCCATCACCGATTATGGGTTGGAGAAACGGGTTTTACGCAACCGGTTTGGGTTGTTTTTCGTACCTTTGCGTTTGGATCATATTGGGACGCAACGAACCGAACTCGTGCTCTTACATTTCAAGAAAGGAATTGGATTTGATAAATTCTATCCAAGAGAAGAGTGTCCAAAGCGGCAACAACGGAAAACAAGGCAACAAAAACGGAGCTGCTGAAAACTTGCCGTGGCAAAGAATATTGCTTCATCCATCGATATGTTCGCTATTTCTTGTGCACATGCTTTATAATTTCGTCGCACTGTCCCTCAATTCTTGGATGCCAACCTACTACAACGATGTCCTGCAGATGAATCCGAAAGACTCAAAAGTGCACATAGTTTTGCCACAACTCGCGGCATTTCTGGTCAAACTTTGCGTATCGAAAGTTGCGCTAGTTGTGCGGGAAACTCGAAAAAAACAACTAGGACTGCGACCGAACACAGCAGCCCCAAGCAATGATGTCGAACGGTCGATGATTCTTTTTTCACGCAGATTCATGTCATTCGTTGGATTCCTGATCATGACAGTTCCGTTGTGGCTGCTACCGATGGCAGTTCCGTCGGTACTGGGGCCTTCCTACTCCCCCTGGTGGTCTACAATCCTGTTTTCGGTTGCCTTGGCGGGAACCGGCTTCCACGCCGAATCGTTTCGAGCAAACTATCTCGACGTGACCGAGAAACATGTTGGATTAGTATCGGGAATTGGGAATTGTTTATCAAGTGTTTCTGCAATGTGTTCCCCCTTTGTGGTTGGCAAAATCATAAAGATGACTCGTGGGGATTGGTCACCTGTTTGGAGACTTCTGGGTTTGTCTTGCATGATTGCGGGATTCCTGTTTGGTAAATTTTCCACGACGATTCCTGTCGAAGAAGGTCGATAAAAACTAGCAGGATGAAGCAACGACAAACGGGATTTCGGACTGGGACTGGGAAGGGAACGATATATGTAAGAGTAAATCTGACATTCGAACAGACCTCGGATTGATCAACACTTCTGATAATTAGACCAGCATGGGGGCGATGATTCATCCAGTTGCAGCGATAGAGAGAGTTATGGAAGACATTGGTAACAACTTCTGGTACATCTGAAGATCAAGCAAAAATCTGTATTATTAATACTCCTTAATTTTACAAGTTGTTTGTCTTCAAACCATAACTTTTTTCTAGCAACGTTCAAAATCCTCTCAATTTTTCAATGTCATCAAAAAACATTGTCACGGTAGGTATGTTTAGAAAGTATGTACGTACGGTATGTTACTAATCGTGATCAGTAGACTTTCGCTACCGGGAGTACTCGTACCTATATGACCCTGCAGGCTTGCAGAAGGTCACAAGGAATTCTATTATTTATGCGCAATGACTATGTTTCCTTCAAGAACGACTAACCTCTTCGCAGCAAAGTGAAAAGTAAGCTCTTCTCGGACAATACGGTAGGAAATACGTCTCATCGTACCGGGTATAGTACCGGGGAGCAACTAGCAACCGTGTTCCAGGCCCCAATCAAACGGTGTCTTGTCTCCTGCGAAAATAATAATACTCCGTAAGAAGTAATACTTCTAGGTAGACAGTAAAAAATACTCCTCATAGAAGTAACTTTCCTGACCCGCTGGGATCTGTCATGTCCAACAAAACGCACCGTGCTATTCCTCTACACAACAACGAAAGAATATCAGAATATATCGCTTCCAAGTCTTTGCGTTAGAGTTTCTCCTACAGCGAACCACAAGATAGGAATACTGGGAATATTTTCGGGGAACAAACGGCACTGAGAACAACGACAACGCGTGTGTTCTTTCTAGAAGCATTAATTTAGGAAAGTGTCCAACTGCACCGTAACAGCATCCGCCCTTTTCTACCTTCTCGGAACCTTTGATCGGTCCAGAATCAGGCCAAAACACGCAGTAGAGTTGAATTGTTGCACGGTAGCATCGCAACAAAACCAACAAACAACGCCCGAAACAAAATGTGCATCAAAGATGTGTACGGACCGTGTTCGTGTCCTCACGGAAGATGCTTTACCGTTATCGCCCAACTGTTCGTGATCGGGTCCTGGATCGCTTCCATCACGGCGATGACATCCTGTTTTTATGTCTTTGTCCGACCCATACCCGAAGAGGGCCAGCCAGAATTGCCAAAAGAGGGATTCGGATGGATCAGCCGGCAAATCAAGGTCCGGGAACCACCCTCGTACGGAAAGACGTGTGCGTGGTATTCAGCGGATGAACGCGAAGAATACTTTGATTCGATGTGGAACGCCGGATTGGCAATGTCGGTTTTGACCGTGATAGTGGGATTGGTGGTGATGTCTCTTGTATTTTGTACGTGTTGCGTGGCCTTCCAGTTGCCAATGTTTGATGGATTGTTTTGGACCTGCATATTCTGTTTCGTGGCTCAATCCATGACATTTTTGAGCTGGGGGAGCGAACTGTGCACCGAAAAGATGGAATGCACGTGGTCGAGCGGGACCGGTATGAACCTGACGGCCCTGATGGCGTGGGTGTGGGCTGCGAACATGGTCAAAAGTTTTCCAGAATCGTTGCCACCGAGAAAACGACGCAAACGCCAGCAAGATGACTACTACGATGATGATCGCGATGATTCCGGCAATGTGTATTTGAACAACAGAGATACCGATGGAAGCGATGGCACGGATGGCCCGTATCAAGATGAATACGCCGACGATTGGGACAATGCCGATGATAATGGCGATGGATATTACGACGAAGATGGGAATTGGGTGGAAAACGAAAATTATTACGACGAAGATCCGGATGCGTACGATAGTTACGAGGATTCCCAAGCCGGATATGAAAGTGCTGGCTACAATTATTACGACAACGACGACAGCAGCAATTGGGCAGAAGAAAGCGGAAACGATAGCGATGTTACCGGCGAAAAAAGTGCCACCAAAGGCAAGGTATCGTCATAAGGGAAGAAGAAAGATAGATCATCTTCATTGGCAACATCATCGCCGTTTTAATAACAGCTACGATCGCAAAGGTTGGAGCAACACTCCGTTATCGTTCAAGCCAGTATCAAACAGACACGGTACGGTCCGGATCAAGTTGACAATGACTATCTTATGATGTGATGGGAATAATTGAAGTACTGTAATATAAATGTCTCGGTAAAATCCGAAACCGTTCATCTCGGACGCGAAGCGAGAAAAAAAAGTTGTAACAGTACAAGTTTCTTTGGAATCTGTTTTGGATCTTCTTCAAACGAGCCCAATAGAATTACAGCCCAAATTCGAATAATGATTGTATGCATGACGACGACAACCTCGGTCGAGTGAGGGTTGGAGTGTGTAAAGAAGAGAAGTGCAAACAGGAACGAAAGTGAAAAAAGTACCAGTTCTCAAAAAATAATGAATCCAAGCAACGATCTTGTTCGGAAATTAATTAAAAAAAGCCGTACTGTTTATCGTTGTTTTCAATGTTATGTTTCTGTTCTCTAATTCTTTATGGATTATGTGGTATATATTGGAATGAGATCGCTCCTCTTCTGCAATTGTGATCTCCCGTTGTTGCGATGGTATTCCCTAATGTACATGGACTTAGTCATGGTCACTAATTCTGACCAGTCGACGTTTCGGGGTTGGCTATCTATTTCGATGACTTTGTCTTCTTTATCTCCCTCGTCATGCGTCAACGACAATGAGATAGATGATGTTTGTGAGGATGAATCGCATGGTTTTGACAATGAGAATGACTTTGTAAAAGGAGGCCGCCTCAAACCCCTCCTTCGTGACGATCCATTGAGCATCGAAGCTAACTTGACATAGTCAAAGTTTTCATCGATCGCCATGGATACGTCATAGATACGGCTCCTTTCCCGCTGTTTGTTTCGCTTGGTGCGTTGATTTTTTCCAATTGTGAGTCGTTCATCGTGCGAACAAACTTTGATTTTCTTGGTGTTTTGGTAGATATTGTTATGTTTTGATGCCCTTGTCATATTTTTATTGTCTCTGTTTGCTTTCTCGCTTTAGTAGATGATGTTGCTATTGCTGGGTTCTGTGAAATGATTTTCTCTGCAGAAAGTAATAAACTTTTGGTTTAAAGAAAATTATGGGATACGACGCCACGCGATGTTGTCCTCACAAAAACATTTTTCAATTGTTTTGTGGCGAAACTCGTCGTGTGGAACATAGATGAAGATTTTCATTCATGTTATTGGTGACAGACCTAAAAATTCCGCGTGTGCAGCTTGTTTCAAATTCTTGTGAATCATTTTTTTTGTTTGAGAATGATTCTCGTCGTAAGTTTTCGTTCAGTACTCGTGCTCTTACTTACCGGTACCACCATTCTTTTAAAAAGAAATAGGATCCATTGCGAATTATGTTGAAGGAACACGTAACTTACCGAACCCTGTACGGTAGAAAAGTATGTCGAAGTCTTCCAACAAAAATAGGGCTTATGTTATGTCATATCATGTTTCATTGTAGCTTATGTAATCTTGTGCTGTGTGCAACATTTTTGGTACGATGTTTCCACGAAGTTTTCAGCTTCAGTCGGAGTTGTTGGATCGGTCTAGGTGAGTCGTGTGAGAATCAATCATCACATTATTACTATCAGTATTTAATTACTGTTTAGCGTCAAATCTCACACGGGTACCGTACCGTACAAGTGAACAAGCTTCTTCAAACGCAAAAAACTTACTGTACTACTCCGTACGTACGGTATTATGCAATCCAGATCATCTCTTCCCGCCCTTTACCCCCCCCCCCCCCCCCCCTCCCCCTCCGGACGAATGACCTTCGCATCCTGCGGGGACAGTCGATCTTGATTGCGTAGGGAGTAACAAATGCAACAAGCGAGACAGTAACAAAGCGGAACAACGAACCCAAAAGTAATCGTGTCAGTTGTTGATTGAAATGAGAGATTTCATCCACAACAATGAAATGGTCAAGATAAAGAAGTCGTGGACACTTCTGCAATTAATTTCTTGAAAAGAACTTTTTGAAAATAGAAGTGATAAATGCTTTTGTGTCCATGTAGTACCGGTAGGATTAATATTTTCGTATCATCTCCTCGCTCAATATCGTTACTACTAGTAGGATGATGCAAATAAACATGTGTGATTGACGAGTGCGAGGCACTGGTGGTGATGTTCTTCATCACTTGTTGGATTGTTAAGGGTGTTGGCCCAAAATTGGTAAAGGATGTGCCACCATGCAATACTTTCTATTGCAGAGTGGTTTGTACAAGTGATGTTTATGTAGCACTTCGTAGGTTTTTCAATAATAGTAGCATCAGGTTTACTAAGATTAACTTCTTAGAGCTGTACCGAATTAGTCCTTCTTGTTGGGTCAAAGATATGTCTGAGGATGGGTTATATCAATATCTTTCATCATTTCTAATAATTCATAATAGAAAGTAAAAAGAACTGGCACAGCTAGCACACATACACGTGCACTTATTTTACATCTAAGAAATTAAAAAATATCGCTGATCACACACAATGGCAAGGTCCTACTGAAGTTGCAGCAGAGTCTTTCCTTGTGAAGAAGGAGGCAAATACTAGTCACATGAACAAGAGACTATGGCAGCCCAAACAAATTTATAATGTACTTTGTACCACAAGCCCACCAGCCTGTAAATCTAGTCTTTGTCTATGAATAGGTGTTCGTGCATCTTGTTGCTTGGAGGGCAGGTATTGTTATCCTGTGATATGTGTGTTTGGCACTCAAAAAATGATAATGCCTGCATCAAAACTTGTTGCTTTCTACTACAGCAATAGTATTGTTCTGTGCAAGACCTCCTTTCCTATTTGTACTGTAGAGCCTGAGGTCAATTGGAGGTGAAATTGAAACATATTGCATATTTGTGGAGTACCAACATTGGGCAGTGTTGATGAATCATCATTCTCTGGATATGAAAACTTGCATGAACCTAGATGCTGAAGGGAAAGATGCCCATCAGCTAAAAGACTTCTTTTAATCACTGTGAAGACGATTCTTCTTCCAGTATTAAGTATCAATCTCAAGTGATGATCAATTCTTCTTCTGGTGTTACGTATCGGATCTCAATTGCAAGAATGAGTCATTCGACTGTAAGAATGAGTCGCTTTGATCGCAAAGATGAGCCTTGTATTTTACATAAGAATAATACATAACCTGATGGGATCTCATTAACCCGGATCTGTACCTCCGCTATGCCAGGCACGAAAGGAATTTAATAATATACTTTCCCCAATTGTGTTGTGTTGAAGGTCTATGAGTCCCACAAGGCGAATTAGAGTATGTTTTTCTCATGACATTTGTCATCTTATTCCTTGCAAGCCGTCATGAGATTCCTTGGTGTGGGAGAATGAACAACATACAGACACATCAGTCATCAGTCACTGACACATTCCTGAGTATCAGGCAGTGTTCAATCATGTACAATTATCAAGACATTCTTCTCCTTGAAGTTTGTATCAAATTCCAATTGTCAAAGACCATGGTTCCTTTCCAGTTTTAGCTTACATTGAACCTAGAAGCTCTGGTTCTAAACCTCAATAGCTCACGATTTCATCTCAGCACAGTTTATATTGAATTCAATTGCAAATATCATTGAAATTTTTTTATTGATTTTTTTCTCCTTCTAAAAATCTACCGTAACATCTGACCAGCCATGGACACCATTGCTCAACTTCAAGCCGCTAAGCAACCCCCAATCCCATTCAAGTCCTACCATTCTTTATCAGGACTATCCAACCACCCGTGTCATTCATTGCCCTATGATCACCTTAGCCGCCACAGCAGGAAAACTCCGTCCTCCACCTCCTCCTTCTTCCTCATCCCACTTAAAGAAATAAGACACCACCTTCTGCCTTGACACCTTGGACAAAGAACACCTTATTCATGGTATCAAAGACTTAATTGACGCAGCCAATCCAAGCAACCTCAGCCTTCACAACCATGTCAAAGCATTGTAAGACCCATGACATCCTTGGTGGTAACCTCAAACACTCTTGGGATGCCGTCGTCCAAAACGCCTCACCCGACACCACCACCGCTGCCTAGTACTCCAAAACTATTGCCCCTTTCTCACCATGTTTCTACCGTCCAACGCATTGCTCATCCAGTAAGAGTACATGCTACAGGCAACCAAACCTTACCACATAGATTGCTATACTGCCCATCGGATGTCTTTGTCTCATCAACATTATCAGCATCCATCTACCCAGATCTAACGGAACCAATCTCTACCCCAGCAACACCTCCCTCAAGAACAAATTGCACCGCCTAATATTGCCCACTTGGCAACTCAAGTTCAACAAGACAGGCAACCAACCCAGCAATGCCTCGTACAAATTCCAACACCATGTAGCCTTCATGGAACAACAACCTCTCCACCACAATGCTGGACAACAACTCTGCCAGAATTGACACAAACATCAAGGCAATTACAACAATCACTCACAGCGCCCTCATCATGGTACAGTCTGTTTGTCCTACCAAAGTGATTACTGTTCTGGACCCTAGAACAGAAACTGATTGTTTGCCTAAAACAACAACTACCTTAAACAAAACATGCGCAAACCGTACAACTGACCCTCTTCCAATGGATTCTGGTGCTCCCCCTTTAATGGATTTTTGCACACCTACTTCAGATCCAAAGGTTCCCAACCCAATAATCACATCGGATATCACTCTTCCCCTGGCCGCAGCTATAGCCCCTCACCAAGTCATTGTACCCAATCAGGTCCGCGATACAGCACTTGATTCCAACACCACAGTTGCACTGGCAATGGCACTCATCCTACCGACCTTGACTCTGACATGTATTATGACAACAGCATGGGAAACCACGCCAAAGACAACTATGATCAACAGCCAAATGACACATACTACCATGACGTACCTACAAATTACAGAACAAGCTTAACCTAAGAATATGATAATGATGATGGATTCTTTAATGATGGTCAACTGTTACCAACAAGGCAGCAAGTTTAACACTGCCAACCCCGCTGGCTATTGACTATCACGACCCAACCCTCCATCAACCAAACCAGTTCCCTATACCATTTGTCACATTGCCCTTTCCCTCTTCATCCAAGACACCCAATCTGAAAGACCATACCTCATCCTGTGCAATTCCAGATCCAAAACTGCTTGGTTCAGCAATCACACCCTCCCAGAATCAATCACTCCCACCATAACAACACAAATTTCTGGTGTAACTTTGGCAGGAAAAGTCAACTCCAACCAACAAATCTCTCTCAAATACTTCACCTTACTAGAACTGTCACACAACATCATACTCCCCTATCTGGTAGCTTGTGTTTAAAAAAACCTGCCAATATGATTTCATCCTTGGACGTGACACCCTTTGTTACTTCATTGGCAACCCCATCAAATGTTTGAAACTTATAATCCCCATGCAAACCTTCCTCGATCAGTTACAAACCTCGCTGCCCTCACACGTCCAACTTCACGCTCTTCATATTGACCCATTCACTAATGCATCCGGCAACAATAGATTTGCTGTCACTGAATACATATGACCCTCACAACGTCCACACTGTCTGCAATTAATGTACATATCTGTCTCCCAAACAACCTGATTGTCTGCACAGCATCCTCTGTAAATATCAAAATGTTTTTGACGGCATCTTGAAATACTATCCAGATGAAGAAGTCCACCTTGGCATTGACCCATCTGTCTGCCCCCATCACTGCCAAGCTGACCCTGTTCCTCGACAGAGCTCAACTGTCTCGTCAGTATCGGTGTTCTCTCCCCATAAGGTAGATCAACATGGATCTCCCCAACATTCATCATTCCAAAAAAGGTGGAAAAATTTGATGGATATACAACTTATGTGCGCTAAACAAGGCCATCCAACATTAAGTTTACTCCATTCCTCATATCCAAGACATCCTTTCTAGCTGCTCTGAATACAAATATCTCACAAAATTATAACAAGTGAGACATATCAATGCAATACTGCCCTTTTGTCCTCAATGACAAAAGCAAAGACATCACAACAATTACCATCCCATTTGGTCTCTACAAGTGCAACCATCTTCCCACGGGCGTTTGCCAATCACCCAATGTTGCCCAATCATGGAGAAATGTTCTCTGTGACATCCCCGATCTTGAAGTCTACATTGGCGACATTGCATGTTTCAGCTCAGGCTTTGAAGATTATCTCCAATTACTTGACACCATTCTCACTTGTGTGCAGGTGTGCAGGGCAAAGGTGTTGCCATCGATCCCCTCAAATGTGAATGGATCATCAAAGAGATTGGCTTCCTCAGTCATTGGCTCACACCCAAAGGCCTCAAACCCTGGATCAAAAAGAGCAAAGCCATACTACCAATGCTTCCTCCCAAAAACTGAAAAAAACTCAGAGCCTTCCTCGGCCTTGTCACATACGATTGCGACAAGTTGTCCCAATGCTTTCACATCCTTGCCTCTCTCAAAAACCTCCTCAAGACACCAAAAAATTTCCCATTGAATGACATCTGTCAAAAAGCCTTTGAAGAAATGAAATCAACTGTTGCCGTTGAAACCATGCTTGCCTATCCTGATCACAATCTTCTATTTCACATCTACACTGACACTTCCAACTTTCAACTCAATGCTGTCATCAAACAAAACAACCTTCCTGTTGACTACTACACTCACAAGCTCAACAAAGCCCAGATAAAGGGCACTGCCATAAAAAAGAACTGCACATCAAGTGATAGTAGTCATCCTGTTGAAGGCATTTATCCCATGCATCCTTGCTTTGACCAGAAACATTGGTTGCCCTTCCATTTTGCCACCATCCACAAATACCACCACAATGACTAAGCGCTCCTTGCTCTCCTGCAAAAAGATCCCCGCCATTACTTCATTCAACAGCTTGACAACATTGACATTATGTTTTGCCCATTCAACAAGCTTACTCCCCATACTCCTTGGAAAATTGTCATTCCTAACAGCATGCTCGCGCCTCTTGTCAAACGGTATCACAAAATCACAGTTCTTTCCACAGGAATGGATCGCTTTGAAGTCCTGCTCTGGTGCCACTTCCACCACCCTGACCTGTGCTCTATGCGCCACAATGTCATTTTAAATTGCATCATCTGCCTCCTTCTGCGTACTTCAACTCACCCTGCTGGCCAACTTGCACCCCGCTTTGTACCCATCACTCTGTGGTCTGAAGTTCATGTCAACTGCATTGGCCCATGGACCATTGAAGTCAACAACATCAAATTTTGATTTGATGCTCTCACATGCATTGACCCGGTCACCAATCTTATCAAAATCCTTTGCATTTCTGGCCAAAAGACTGCTGCAAACGTTTGATGCCTCTTTAAAAATTTCTGGCTCTCCTGATATCCTCACCCTTCTTGCATTGTTCACGACCATGACCCCGAGTTCTATGGTCATGATTTCCAGTTTCCCCTTGATTATACAGGTATTAAACCCACCAACATATCACCTCACACACACATTGCCAATGGCATTATCAAAGCCTCTCATAAAACAATCAGCCAAGTCATCCGTACCATGATCAACCTCAAGCTGCCCGCTTCAAAAACAGATGCCAACAATCATGTTGATGAAGCCATCGCAACCACCATGCACACTCTCTGCTGCAACCCTGTCTCAACTCTTGGATACTTTTTGCCCAGTGCCCTGGTTTTCAATTGTAATATGCTCCTCAACATTCCCCTCCACGCCAACATCATCACCTTGACCAAACATTACCAAGCCCAAATCAACGATCCACTCATTTGCGCCAACCGCCAATGTACCAAACACAAATTTACCGTGGGTCAAGGGGTCTTTGCCGCTAAACACAATGAAAAAACTTGGCCTTGTTCACAAAGGTCCCTATCCCATCCTATGGGTCCACAACAACAACACTGTCACTAGTCACTGTGGCCTTGAATGTGAACACATCAACATTTGTCATCTTACTCCTTGCAAGCCGTCATAAGATTCCTTGGTGTGGGAGAATGAACATCACACAGACACACCAGTCATGAGTCACTGACATATTCCTGAGTATCAGTCATTGTTCAATCGTGTATGATTATCAAGACATTCTTCTCCTTCAAGTTTTATCAAATTCTGATTGTCAAAGACCATGGTTCTTTTCCAGTTTTAGCATAGTAGATCGAACCTAAAAGCTTCTCAAAGTCATCTTTGGTTCTAAACCTCAATAGCACACAATTTCATCTCAGCGTAGTTCAGGGCTGTAATTCTGAAAATGCAGTAGTTCTTTTAAAGGTGAAGAAGTTCTCTTTAGGTTAGGGTGGTATCATTCTTATTTTGCTGTCTCTTCACCTGTGAATTTCTATTACCTGCTGACCCATGCTGACCCAGTGCCCTCCGAAACCCACTCGCGTGGTACGCACATTTTTCTTTGCTCGCGCAATGCCGTTGATCTTCTCCCCCAAATTTTGGTGAACCCAAAAAACCATTGTGGGTAATTGTTCCGGAAGAAAAACCCACGATTGGTACCCAGCACAAATGTTGTGGGTATTGGTTCCAGAAGAAAACCCCAGGAAATAACCCAGGAAAACCCACGAAAGATACCCAGGAAATACCATGAAAATAACAAGACGAGTATTCTTGGTTCCAGAAGAAACACCCGTGTTTGGCAATCATGGGTTTTCCTGGGTATTGGTTCCGGAAGAACTGCCCAAGAACTTTCGGGGCGCAAGTTGGTTTGGGGGCACTTGCAAAGCGCGCGAAAAATTAGAAAAAACGCACGTGGGTTCCGGAGGGCCCGGATACTTCTGTAACAATGGTCCTCGTGACTGACCGATCGAGTCGGGACTCCAGGTTGAAGGGAATCTTAATGACCGGATGAAGATTCTCAAATGACTGGGAGAAGAATCATACTTCCGGAAGAAGAGGAAATGATGACTCTCCCAGAAGATTAATTTGCATCTTACATATCAATCTGATAATTTTATAATTTTATATCACTCATTCTCAAAACATACCGGTAGTTGATACACTGTAATTACACTAAGACTACCTACCAAAAGCCGATAATCGACTACAAGATGAACACCCAATTTCAACCGTGTATCCAATACAAACGAACCTTCGATGTAACAGAAGACCATGACAGCCACCGTATCGTAGTGGATTATGCCAGGGCCACCAATCGATCAGCAGGTAAGAAGAATATACGAAGAGTTCAGAACTTGGAGATAGAAGAGGTCTTGTATACGTAGGATATGTTTGTGGACGCCTGCAACGATTTAGGGATGCCGGTAGCACGCTGGAATACTCAATGGGGACAATGTCTATCCAGAGGACCCCGGAAAAGATGGAATGAAACCCTGGCAGGTAGAGAGATAGAACACACCTAAGAAGGATTCAAGAGAACAGTCAGAGCCTACATCAACGCCATCACGCCAGATCCCGATGCCAAGGGAACCATGATAGCTGCGTTTGAACACCAACACATGGCCAAGCCGATGGACGGTCACTGAACATGATCACTTCAGTCGAATCGATGCGATCCTCGATTACATCGATATGCTCCCAGGGGACGACGACAGCGATCTCACGGAACAACAAAGAAAGAGAATGTTCTTTAAGACACATCCTAGATCGTGGCAGGATGCTTATATGGACACAGCAGTGAACTTCAGAGAGGTGTCGATCCTACAGATCCGGGATTACATGACAAGAAAGAAGGACAGTGCCGATCGAGCGAGAAAGCAAGACAGAAAGGGAAGACAACAACAAGGCGGTCGCGGATCTGGCGGAGGAGGACGAGGAAACCAAGGCCGGGGACAAGGACAGAGAGGAGCAGGAAGAAAGTGCAGAAATCACCCGCAGGGCAATCATACTTGGGAACAGTGCTATATGAATCCTAGGAACCAAAATTCACCTTATCCGAACTACGTGGGATCCGACAACAGCTCCTATTCGGGATACAGTAATAACTATGGTGGAGGCCGAGGAGGAGGCAGATTCAATGGAGGTCAAAACGGAGGAGGCCGATTCAACGGAGGCCAATTCAACGGCGGCCGAGGCAGATTTGGAGAGAGAAACAACAACACGACCGGCTCCGGAAACAGCAATAATAACAAAAGTAACCACAATTGGGAACAACAAAGCCAAGGAGACGCCTTCTCCAACATAACCGCAAGCGATGCCAGCTATTTCACCAGCAATCAGGATGCAAATCAATATGAATGACTAGAGTCACATTCGAATGAGAATTCGGGGCCCAGGGCCACCGAAGGAGTGACAGCCGGGCTACAGGCCATGGTTGGACGGCTACAGGCCAACACGAAACAAAAGATGAGAACCCAGCAGAAGCCCGAGATCAAAAATGAAATTGCGGGGCTACAGGCCACCGAACATCGGCGAAAGGCCAGAAACAGTAACAACAACGACGCAACACCAATGGTGCTGCTTAAGATCAAAAGAATACAAGGCGTGTCTGCCGACAGACCTTGTACAGCATTGCTAGACTCTGGGAGTACAAAAACGATGATAAACAAACAATCAATGCCATTCGGGGTACGCCCAAGGCACATTGGACACAAAAGAATTACAACAACAACCAATGGGGGACAGCTTGAGGAGCTACAGTTACCTGAATTCATAAATGGTTCGCCGCATCCAAGGAATATCGGCTTCCATCTTCGACTCCCCAGAGTGCAGATATGATGTTATACTTGGAAGAGATTTTCTCACTATGGCAGGCATACAGATATTGTTCGACACCAACCAAATCACATGGTTAGATATAACCATTCCCATGAAAGAAGCAGCAAGATTCACTCAAGTGGACCCGGATGAGGCATCCGATGCAGCATTGTTCAATGCTAATACCACAGCCGAAATATTGGAGAGGAGCTATCAACAAGTTACAGCCTCGGAAGTATCCAGCAGACAGGAGCATATGACAATGGAGGAAAAGAAGAAGTTACAGACGATGCTAAAACAGCATGAGGTGGTATTCAATGGAGAACTGGGATGTTACCCTCATAAAGAAATACACATCGATTTGAAGGATGATGCCAAACCAGTCCATATGAAACCCTATCCGGTAGCGTACAAAAGGGAAGAAATATTCAGAAGAGAACTAGCCAGTTTAATAACAGATGGAGTACTTGAACCATGTGGGCCATCGGAATGGGTATTCCCAACTTTCATCATACCTAAAAAGGACAACAGAGTCAGGTGGGTGTCTGACTTCAGAGAGCTCAACAACAGAATTAGACGGAAGCCTTTCCCATTGCCGAGGATACAGGATATCATGAATAGGAGGGGAAAGTATACATACTTTACCAAAATTGATCTGTCAACGCAATATTATTGTTTTTGATTGGACAAGGAAAGCCAAAAGCTATGCACCATCACAACCCCATATGGCCTATTTCGGTACAAAAGATTACCCATGGGGGTCAAGATCAGTGGAGATGTTTCCCAGCATATTATGACAGAAATGTTACAAGGACTCGACTGCAAATGCTACATCGATGATGTTGGCATTTGGGCTAACCAATCATTTGATCACCACCTACAACTCTTGGATCAGATCCTCGAACGATTTGCAAAGAATGGAATGAAATGCAACCCCTTGAAATGCAGCTGGCTTGTTAAAGAAACTGACTTCTTAGGGCATTGGATGACACCGGAAGGGATCAAGCCTTGGAAAAGAAAGATCAATGCGGTGCTTTGCATGGGCCGACCACAAAACATCACACAAGTTCGATCTCTCATAGGCGCCGTGAACTACTACAAGTCCTTCTGGCCAAGGCGCGCACATGTCCTGTCACGATCGAATGCCTACTCAACCTACCACCACTACAGGAAATACCAAATCCAATCACCATTACAAATATTCAAAACCACCAAAATCAAGATATCCACCTGCGCACAGCCCACCAGGAAGATCCAGCCAAATTCCCAATCGTAGTCATCAACGAACAACAGATAATAGTACGAGTGGACGCAAATGAACCAAATTGGAAAATCGTCGTGCCAGCCACTCTCATCCAACAAACCATACATTGGTATCATACGGTATTAGGACACTGCGGAACCCAACACCTATATGACACCATATCCTCCCGGTTCTATTCACCCAACCTACAACAGCTATGCAAGCGATACGTGTGCCCGGCGAACTGCCATCAATACAAAGAGGCAGGCAGGGGATA
Source organism: Pseudo-nitzschia multiseries (assembly GCA_037355745.1). Classification (NCBI taxonomy): domain Eukaryota; phylum Bacillariophyta; class Bacillariophyceae; order Bacillariales; family Bacillariaceae; genus Pseudo-nitzschia; species Pseudo-nitzschia multiseries. The sequence goes on from CM074783.1 coordinate 24,485,248, forward strand.
TGGACAGTTGCCACCTAGGGAAGCATCAATAGCTCCATGGAATGAAGTATGCGTCGATCTCATAGGCCCTTGGAGAATCCAAGCGGGCGACAGACAATATGAATTCAAAGCACTAACAACAATCGATCCGGTCACCAATCTGGCAGAGATAAGCAGAATAAGCGACAAATTGAGCAGGCACATAGCTGACCAGTTTGCAAATGGCTGGCTAGCCAGATACCCAAGACCCAATCGTATCGATGTATCCATGATAATGGAGGCGAATTCGTGTGGCGTGCATTTCCGACGCTAGTACTAACGCAGCATGGAATCAAATCAGTACCAACAACAGTAAAGAATCCACAATCGAATGCCATCTGCGAGAGGTTACACCGCACCATGGGAGACATACTGAGAGTTACAATGCGGACCACACATGCCAACAATGAGCAAGAAGCGAAACAGATCATGGACAATGCTCTAGCCAGCTGCATGCATGCAACACGATGCGCAGTCAATCACACGATGCAAACCTCACCAGGAGCCATGGCTTTCAATAGGGATATGATGATGGACATCCCCTTGATAGCCAACCTGGAAGCAATACGAAATAGAAGACAGCAACTCATCGACCAGAATCTAATACGAACAAACAAGGGCAGAATAAACCATAACTACCAGATAGGGGATCAGATAATGGTTCGAGTGTATGATCCCGCCAAACTGCAGGAGAGATTCCACGGACCTATACCCGATTATCCAAGTATTCACCAACGGGACGATCAAAGTACAACGGTCGCAGGCAGTTGAAGAAATCTACAACATTCGGAAGGTGGTACCGTAGCGGGGACCCATCCAACAACCACAACAGTAAACAATCCGATCGGTCGGCCAGTCACTGTGGGGGATAGTGTAACAATGGTCCTCGTGACTGACCGATCGAGTCGTGACTCCAGGTTGAAGGGAATCTTAATGACCGGATGAAGATTCTCAAATGACTGGGAGAAGAATCATACTTCCGGAAGAAGAGGAAATGATGACTCTCCCAGAAGATTGATTTGCATCTTACATATCAATTCGATAATTTTATAATTTTATATCACTCATTCTCAAAACATACCGGTAGTTGATACAACTTCACAATCGATTTTTCGTTCCAAATGTACCGTACCGTACCGTACCGTACCGGTACGCCGCCGTACAGCACAATGTGTTGTTTTTAACAGGGGTCATGGTTTTTAACGACTTTCTTGGTTTCTCTGTACGCTCGAACACTGTCGACTGAAAGACGTCCACGTGGAAGATAAAAATTGAGAAACAGGGGGGGAGATCAGGAAGACGGGAGAGACATCGTCACATGGTTGAGAAACAAGGCGTTTCCTGGGACGTCTTGAGTCTCTATTCTAGCGTCGACAGACACCGATCGAGTTGCAACAACGGAAGTACGGAGTAATAGTTAGTGATAGCGATAGCGATAGCGATAGCGACACTAGATAGATCGATAACAGTATATACTCGTAACAACAGCTCCAAAAAGTTTACGGCAACATGCACACCGTCTGGGTACGATTAAATGCCGTCGTCTTCTTCGGATTGACGGTCCTCTTGGGACTGAGTTGTCTCGCGGCATTCTCGAAGATCGGACATTCCTACATGCATCAACCGAGTAAGTACGGCACACCATTGTTATTGCTCGACACCCGACCATGTTCTACCGTGCTCCTTTTGAAGTTTTTGAAAGAATGTCTAATGTTCCGTCTTTGTCTATTTCCATTTCCATTTCCCACTGTTGTGAACTGTCGATCCATTCTGCCACAATCCACGAAAATACTGCAACGCAATCTCGGAAACAAACAAACAAACAAACAAACAAACAAAAACAAAATACACTCGTTGAAAATCGATTTTTAGTCATCAATACACTCGAATTGAAAACATTGCGATCCTTAAAATCTCACGGTGGCGTTGACCGTGCTCTCCTAAGCTTTGATATTGATGCCGATATGAATCCGGCATTCCATTGGAATGTGAAGCAATTGTTTGTGTACGTTGTTGCCAGCTACGAAACACCCTCGAAGGCGATCAACGACGTCGTGATTTGGGACAAAATCATTGAAAACATTGATTCCACGGAGGATAAGCACATCCGGCAAGAAAACGTCTTTGTCAAGTACGCTTTGGTTGATCAGGGGAATGAATTGCGTGGCAAGGACGTGACACTCAAACTCATGTGGGACCACATGCCGATTACTGGATTCGTATACATGGACGAACAAGCGAAGGATACCACGAGTAGTTTCTCGTTGCCGACGGAATATAAATAGGCAAAGAATAGTACTAGCTAGCACATGCGTATCGAACGGATAATATATGCTCGAAGCGGTGTTAACAAATAGGTCGAAATTGTTTTACATCAATGCAATGCAATGCAATACGACACATCAGTTTCTTGACAAGTATTTTTGACTCTCGATCTTCAATCGGATGTTGTGTAATCAAGTGTATCTGAAGTAGACGAGAGATGTACGAAATGAACGACACCAACAGAGACAAATGAGATCGCTGAAAAAAAAAACGCGTCTCTATGCGAATGCAGCAAATGTAGAATAACGGAGTGGAACGATTTCTCTGGATACTAACAGTATGATTTTTCGTAGTTGACTTTGTTTTTGAAATTCTCTACTATCTTTCTTGTTTCGATGCTAAGACGCTGTCACAACGTATGGTACCGCAATCCAGTTGTAACGCATGGATTGTCATTCGTTTCCTTCTCACAGACCCATTCGAACCTTGTGGTCGTCGTCACATGCCAAATACGTCTCCATCTCAAAAACATATCGGCACGTATCGGGTTCGTCGGCGGAGATAATTTTGTGGTCAATGCCACATTTCATATATACAGTGGCGGATCGTTGTGGCCCGTTCCAACACTTGGCTCCTCCTTCCCATTTCAGAACGCGAGTGCTTGTAGCGTCGGGGCTATCTTTGCTGTCGATGTACTCGATGCCCTTGAAGTCTCCGAGATTGGTCCCGCTTTTGTTGGACCCCTCTTTTTGTTGCGCTCTGCCAAACAGACACATCTCGTACGTGTATTTACCGGCAGCGATCTCGAAGCAGTCGTTGGCGATGGCGTGGATTTCGCCGTCGCGGCCGAGGTCGGTGCCGTCTACTCCGCCGATTGCCTTCCATATGTCGTTGATGGATTTTTGCAACTCGCGTTGCTCGGTTTCCTTTGTTTTCTTCTCGTCTTCCAAGGAACGCCAGCCTTCGGCATCGATCGGCAAGGAAATAATGGGTGCAAACATGGATTGAAACGGATCCTTCTCCTGGTTCCTTCTCGTGGGGACATCGTAGTCCACAACATTCACCGGCGATGCTAACAGGCCATGGAGGTCATTGCTGCAGGCCGGGGTCTCACCACCAGCGTTGAAAAACATCAGCGCCTCGCCGTCGCAAAATTCTTTCGCGGCGTCGAGAAGGAATGGTGGGGGATACTCCATTTCCGAGCTCGCGTCGCCATCGTTCGATACTTTCCGAACGATGCGTTTTGGTGGACAATGGTTGCTCCAGGGAGAGGCGCAGGTGTTCTCTTCTTCGTCGCCGGACTCGGACTCAGACTCGGACCCAAACAAAGATTTGTATTCCGGCATGAACAGATTGCAAAATTTGCCATACTTGCACGGCACTGATTTGGCCATAAAATATGGTTCCGATCGCGAGCCGTTTCAGGTTTTCGTTCGATTTGCGCAGGGACGAAAAGGCAAACAGCAGCTTTGCCGATGCACCCCAGCGCAATCCCCTTCGAATGGCGTCTTGCTTCTCGCGCAATTTGTTGCGAACGATAAAGTGATCGCCTTTCTTCGACTCGCTTTCGGATTGTGCTTCTTCTTTTCCACCGGCATCCGTCTCGTCGTCGTTGGCTTGTGGCGAGGGTGCATCCAAAACCTTGGATATTTCAGCGATGATTGCGTCGGATTGTGTCAAGAACTTGGCGCGGGCTTTCGAAAACAAGGAATTCTGGATTTCGTTCATAAATTCTTCTTCTTTGCCCTTCGGTGGTGATTCGTTGTCACGCTGCTCGTCGCTGTTATCGTTGCGACGGTGATGTTCGTGTTCGTGATCGCGATCATCGTGGTGAGCATCGTGGTGAGCATCGTGGTATGCAGCCATGTAGTCGTCGTCGAACATTTCATGGATATCCTCGTTGTCCTCGCCGTCCTCCGTCTCCATCACGGCATCCAAGCGTCGTCGTCCGTTGTTCGACGACGCCTTCCAACGAAGGGACGGCAGGGCCGGAGAGCCGTCTTCCGAATCGGCATCCATGGCATTTTCAAAAATAGTCTCGATCATTTTCCGGGTCATGTTGACCTTGCCCTCCATTTTGGTTTCGTAGTTATCGAAATCTTCCTCGTCGTTCCAAGACAGACCCAAATCCAGGGCCGCGACACGCAGGGCGGAACAGGTATTGCCGGAAGTTTCGGTCCCGTCGCCTTTCGCAATCTCCCCCGAAACCTGGCAAAGATGGACGATCAATTCTTCGAGTTCCGTGTTTTCGAGGCCGCCCAGCAGTTCCGCCGCCATCGGACTCGAAACCGCAATGTCTTTCATGGCGGCCATCCTCGAGAACACGTATTGTCGTTTCAATTGCACGAGTTTGGTGCCGGTGATGAGCGCAATGTCGGCGTTGCAAGCCCCCAATTGTTTGTCGATCTCGCGTCCCTCGGCGATTTTGGAATCCCGGAGTTTCGCAAAGTTTGCCAGATCGATGTCCCGCTTCCGCGATCCGTCGAGGTAGTCGCTCGTGATTTTGGCCAGCCGTTCCCGATCCGCTCTCAGGACGTCGTCGCAAATGTCCGCACAGTTCGACGAGGTGGTGGTGCTGCTGGTGCTGCTGCTTGCGTTTCCTTCCTCGTCTTTTCCGTCGCAGCAATCGCAGATCCCGTCGTTGACTCGGGACGCCGGCAAAATCAAATTCGGTTGCTGGGGGCACACAAAGTCGTTGTTTTCCGCTCCGGGAGACCCGCTGCAATATTATAGTAGTAGTAGTAGTAGTATTTTATATTTTTGTATTGTTCGATCGATCGATCGATCGATCGATCGATCGATTGTTTGTTTGTTTTTGGTTCGACGGCAGGCGTTGGATCCAGTCAATAAATCGGGAACATTAGTTGCGGTCCGTGCGTTATGCATGTTGAATGTGACCCGAGCAAAAAGTATTTTCAACAGTGGGGTAGCAAATAGAGATCATCGTGAAAAGTCGATCCAGTCGGTGTTGTTAGAAAAGATTGTATACTGCGTGAGTGATTCTCGAAGTATTGTAGTGAGAAAGCAACCGAACCGAACCGAACCGAATCGAATCGAATCCAAACGGAATCGAATCGAATCGAATCGAATCCAAACGGATCGCGGCAAGAGAAAGATACAAACAACAATGCGTGTACAATACTACTATACTGTACTCAATACGTACGCGTCTGGTGAATCGACACCGGGCCAATTCGTGGAACCACTGCAAGCATTCGTATCGGGTTCGTCTTTTCCGTCGAACGGACAATCGCAGTAGCCGTCGTTGATCCAAGCCCTGGGTATGCTTTGTTGTTGCTGGGCGTCCCCGGCCCATCCACCAAGACACGTTATCGTCGTTGCCGTTGCGGTTTTTTCTGCATCATCCGAATCCGAATCCTGCGCCAGTGTACGTGTAGCACTCGGTAACAATAAGGTGCAACCGAGCACAAGCAATATCACCAACGGAAAGGACAGGGATGGCAGCAGATGACGACGATGACACAACTTCGCCATGCTGTGGCCTACCAAATCGAAAAAAAATCTCGGAAACGGGATGTGTGTGTTTTGTGTTTTGTGGTTTGTGTTTCGTGTATTGTTTGCCTATTCCAGGCTTAGATTCACTCAGGCTCAACACAACCACAACTCAATCGATCAATCAGACAAGCAGACGACAAGTTCCAACCGATGTGGACTCTGGTCATAATTGTTATTGGTGTGATAATGACAAAAAACGCTACAATACAGTACGAGTACGAGTACGTACGAACCGTTCGTACCGGTGTGATGTTTCGCGGCTTTTCAAATCGGTTGACGGATATTTTCGCTATTCACTTCTCCGTCGTAATCTTACCGTACAGTACGGGAAAATTGAAGTACAGTAGTCGCGCGCAAACCGAGTTTTTGAACGCCGAAGATTACTTGTGCACCCGGGTTCGTATTGTACAGTGCTATAATTACGGTATTCTCAAAATAAATACTTCGTACTTCGCAATATTGTACCGTGTACCAGTAACACGTACTACCGTAGGCGCAGATATCAGAAAATGGAAGATTGTCATAGCAAAGAAGAGAAGGAAGTACTATGCATGACATTCTTAACTGCCAGGTTTTGTTTTGTTTTGTTTTGTTTTGTTTTGCCTTTGTTTTTGTTTTTGTCTTTGTCTTTGTGTTAGCTGGTGTTGCATCTGCTGGTGCTGCTGCCAACAAGTATCCAAGCTAAGAATGTCATTATTGTTGTTTATGATCAACTTTGGTGGTGATAAGGATTTTTCATGTCTCTTGTCCAACCATAAAAAGTACTGTACTTGCTTGGGTATCTGAGCTTGCTTGAGTCAAAGAAAAGTTTGGAGTTTGAGGAAATGGGTCTCTACTATGCATAGTACAAAAATGAACAGTATCAAAAATAATGTACTACTCATTTTCCATCTTCAAGCTGCCAATACCAAACCTACTAGCTAATTGAGACAACAATTGAAACCCAAACAAAGGTGGTACATAACAACCTAGTAACCTAGACAATCTAAGCCTAGAACCTAGTAGTAAGGCTCTCCAGGTATTTTTGCTTTGTGCACTAATTGTGGCAGCATTGAATGGTATACAAATATTACAGGACAAGCCTCAACTCCAACCTACTACTACAGCCTCGACCTTAAGTCTCAATGGTGTGTCTTGTTACCTCCTTAACAATCAAACAAACAAACAAACAATCAAACAAACAAAATGAAATCATCGTTACAAATAGTTTTGAATCACGGGATAGGCCATGCACTTATACTATGACCTGCTACATTTCCAGCAGGGAGTATAACCCCCACCAGCTCAAACCCTTTGAAGTCTGTCAATCCAGAAGAAGAAAGCTATTTCCACCACCTTGTCTGGCAATAATCAATAGTACCATGAGGACAAAGTCATATTAATTTATAAAACTTTTTGTTCATAAACAACACTTTGTTGGCACTTCATATTTAACTATCGTCATGCTGATTGGATCTAAATGGTGTGTTTGGAAATTATATGGGATAGACAGATGGCAAAGCTGTATTCTCAATACTATACAAACAGACATATACTTTATGTGTTTTTGAGAAACATATCAGTTTTTTCTGTCTTGCATACAAGATTTTCATAATGTTTTCTTATGGCTAACACTACAAACAATGATCTCAAGCCTTAAATTCCACTTATTACTTACCACCTGCAAGGTGCTGCCCTGTTTCAACCTTATGTAGCCAAGCTTATACAACTTACTTCAGTTGTTGCCTGAAATGCAGGCTCAATATTAGTAACACATACGTAATAACAAGAAAATCATGGAGGGTCGGGATGATTTATTTGGATGAATATTATTCTTTCGTGACAACCATGGAGAATGATGAAATCATTGTCTTTTTCATTTGCTCATAATTCATAATGCTAGGGTGTAACAACGACGTGCTGGTGTACTAACCCAAGAACTTATTTGCCATTCATATTTACTCCATTTTGTCCAATTATCTATTTCCACCTTATCTGTGCTGCTGCACAAAACGTAGCATTATTTTCCAGATCTATTTCAAGAAAGCAAAACACCAAAACCTAAGGAGGAGAGTGTCTGCCAAAAATTGAAGCAATTGAATCTTGACAGAAAATATATTGAATGCAGTTTTTATCTCCTCATGTTTGTTCTTGCATCAAAAGAGATGTACCACTATTCACCTTACAACTCAAGAACAATGATAGTCTACTACATTCTCAAAGCCTCACCATTCCTGTGAATTTCTGCTCCAAGCACTTCTCTATTGCCTACATTGAAGGCTCATTCGTCCAATGACCTTTGATAGTGATTTTGTATGGAATTTCTGTGTATGTAAAGTAAAGAGGAGGATACATTTTATTTTATTTTTTGTTATTTCAATGCAGACATTCTAATGGTGCATTTACAGCCCATAATACACCCAGCTGTCACACCAAAACTTTTGCTACGCTTCAACAACTTCTTGTCGAATGGTAACTTGTTGCTCTACAAATTAATTGATGTCCGGCGCTAGTACTCCATGTTACTTAGGAACAAGAATTTTATCCGCCTGTCGAATAGCTCATAGTCAAAATCTAATTTCCTTTCTGGGCTCTTTTCCCTTTCAGAATGGCTGAATATACCGGTACATACTTGTCAGTCATCTATTTCTTGATGAAGTTTGGGCACAGCACCATTTGAAATTTCACAGATATGATCGACTGATACTTCAAAAAACACAACATTCGGGACCAGTAAAATTATCAATTTTTGAACAATTGTAGTCCGAATGGAAGGAAGAGGGAACACCGTGGAAGCTGAGGGAGCAGTGTGGCAGCTCGACGATTTGGACTCAATCAAATCCAAAATGAAGATGGCTGTGCTAGTACGCAGATGCAAGCACGAACCCCAAGAATACAAATGATCGGCTCGACAAAATTCGGTTTGGAAACGAAAATCATCGAAGGTTGAAATGGATTTCAATACAGTTTCATTGGCATCCTATCCAAGCCTCCCACTTAAATATCATCCAAGATTAAGTTACGTGAAAAAATGCATTCATTATTGTTCTATGCTATGCTATGCTGCAAGGTGGAGATGAAAGTAGTATTTGTCGGATCGGAAGCGTCTTGTCTCAATCAATTCTCTCCACAACACCGTTAAAAAATTGAAAAAAATTAAATGCTCTTCAAACCGAACGCTCCGTAAAGGGCCTCAATTGTTACCAACTGAATGGTTGCCGTTGGAGCGAAACGAGCCCACATTGGAATGAATCCTCTCCAGAAACTCAATGGTCCATCGTTCTTGACCAATTGTGTAGCGCAATCGACGAATCCACTGTACAGCTTTTGGTCTCCTTGGTTCATCAAGGCGGTACGAATGCGATCGAACGGACTTACGGTGACGGTCATGGCGAGTCCACTGACCATAGCACTGCAGAAAGTTGTTCGGAGATCCTTTCTCTCCCATCCAGTCGACGTCGTGACGAATCCCTTTGCAATATCATAAACTCCCATTTTGGTAGCGTTCAAGACGCAAGCTCTCATAATGTTAGCCTGAATACCTCTGTAAAATCCCCCCATTCCATTTTTGCCATAAAAGTCGCTCAGCGTTTTTCCTAGACTTTCCGATTTTCCGCTGTTCGTTTGGGCCATTGTTTTCAAGACATCAAAAGGGTTGCCGACCAACGATCCGGTACCACCCGTGATAGCACCGGCGGCAAACTTGAGGTAGAAAGGAGCTGTTGAATGCCAATGACATTGTTCGACGACGACAAAAAATAAAATAACAGATTGCGCGTCAGTACAATATGTATTTGTACAATATTTCCTTTTGGCCTGAACGACAAGAACAACACAAACATCAACACCAACACCAGCACTTACAATCCTTGTCTCCAGCACCAATTGCGTCACGAACAGGAGCATATGCTCCCAGCTTGATGCTAGCGTAGGAACCCTCTCGTCCCCAGGCCCAGGCGATTCCCTTCCAGAAGGCACCGAGTCCTTCCTTAGCGTAGGTGGTTCCGACCGTGGCGCCCAAAGCATTTCCCGACACTTGCATTCGAGTCTTCACGAGCTCAATGGGATGGGTGAAGTTGACGGTGAAGACGCACGAGGCTCCTCCCAAAGCGATCGATTCGATCAAGGATGGTTTGCGCAAATCCAAAGACATGATTGCGGTACGTTCGTATTTTTCTCTGGCAAGTGTTTTAGGAACGATGGGATTCCGTAAAATGAGAGTGCTGAGCGATCAAAAGGCGAAGACCTCGACCGATTTGTGCCGTAGGGATACGAGTAGTACCAGTAACTGTGCACTAGGGAGAAAAGAACAAGTCGAAGAAAAAATCTTCCTGAACTACCGGTATCTGTGATCGGAGGGTCTGGCGAAGACACTGAATCTTGAAATTACAAAGCGCACGGTAAACGTAAAACGTACCCCTCATGACACGATTTTTTGATGGATGCAATTCCGCGAACAGACGAGTACGAGTACGAGTACGAGTTACTCGTAAGAGTTACGGGGCCCATACCCGTTGGCCCAGCAGACGTGTGAATGAGACACGTTTGCAGCTTAGACCCGACCTACGGCACCAGTTTTTTTAAGCCAATAGACGTGGACCAGATGGAGCGTGACAAACCGTAACCCTATTCCTGATGACCTATCGAAATGAGAAAACGCCCATCATTTTTTTCTTCCCGAAGAATGAAGAAATCGTTCTTTTGTCTTGATGCGTTTCTCTACCCTGGTGGTAAGCCCGAACTGGTACTTCAATTGGATATCGGATTGGGAAACATCGACAACTGGCCCACACCGGCACGTACCTACGTGCTCAATATTCAATCTACTAAGCCACAAGGAAGATGCGGAGAGCCACGGTCGCCGATCACAAATCGGCCTTCTAGATCGGCCACTTGCTTGCTTCTCGAAGAAAGATGCATGCATTATACTGGAGATATGTAGAGGAATGCTTTATCATACGTCCCGCAAGGTATCTGAGCAAACGAATTCTTCAAAAAGATTTCTTGTTCTGAAAGCAACAAGACGAGAACGATGAAGGAGTTGTTTTTGCTGTAAGGCTTCTTTGATGCATGCCCCTGAAAAATTCTGGAGGAATCGATGGTTGACAGCATACTTGGACCGTAGCATGGGCTGCCTAACCGAATGCGGTGTGAGTGGTGTCGCCCGCAACACAAATCACCCCCGAGACAAAGATTCCGATGGTAATACAATGTTCTGACTCAAAGACTGCTCCCGGTTGAAAATCATTGACGACGTAACCTTTACCATGTTCATTGAGTACAAAATTTTAGTCTAGTCTGGAGTGAAGATGCGATCGATACTTGTTTCAATTGTCTGGTTCAGAGACATCGTGGCAGCGGCCATTGGGATGCTTTAGCTTGCAACACCAACCACTCGGGTGGCGGAAACGAGTGTCTCGCCATGATGGCATACGGGTAGTACTGTCCTCGAGATATGAAGTAGAGAAATCTTCCGGATTTTCATGGTTGCTTTTAGTCCTTGGCTTGGAAGTTGCTTTTTGGGATGCATATGCTCATATTTCAATTCAAGCGGCGATCCAGAGATGGTTTTAAGAGAGATGCAAACACCATCCAACGGTATTGCCGTCGGGAGCAGCACGTGATTAATTTTCCCTGATATTGAAATTTTGAGAGTTTCCCATTAACTGGATACGCATCAATGTTATCATAATATCATACTTCGTATATGCCAAAATTGGGCCAGGTATTCTGTGGTGGAATTCAAGCCAAGAAGTTCTGGTACATCGCCATAACTTAGACCTCATTGCACATCGCAGATCCTTAGGGATAATTGATAATGAGCACGAGAACTCCTTCTTTGAACCACAATTGATTCATCATGGTAAATTAACATTCCCAACACCATTGTTGCAATTAAACGTAGAAACCAGGGTTTCAACGGCACCATTGAAAAATACGCCTCTTATTCCCAGCAAAAGAGACGTTGGTTTGCCTTGCAAAAGATGAGGCACACATATAGTATCACGATGGAAAAGTAGTCATTGCCACAGAGATAACATGGATCATTGATTAACTTGTTATCGCTTCGAAAGGGAATGGATCCGTTGGGAAATAAGGTCAAGATGCTTGTAAGCCCTGAATGGCAGTATGTGAATTACCCGTGTTGTTTGCTCCATAAGGGAAATACAACACGATACTTGTGTGTGGTGACCTTTTGAGCTAGTAAGTTAGAGATGCAAGTTTGAAAATATGCTGAAATACTGGCCACCAAAGTTAGTGCCATGTGCTCCAAGCTACTATATTTCAATGATGGTGCATAGTAGTAATTGATAGTAGAAGAGGCTTCTTCTTGAATCAAATGAGTTGCAATGCGAAAAAAAAAACTCTGGGTATCTTTTTGTTTGCTTCTGTTGTTGGCCCAACAATATTGTTGTTCTCACCATCGGCATAATCATTATTTCTATTGGTAGCCAAAAGGACTATACACGTAAAGAAGGACGATCATACTACAACAAAATGAATGATTTGCTGAAATACTTCGGACGTTGCATCTCTCAATGTACTATCTTACATCGTCTTAGCTAGCTGCTCAAATGACTCTTTTTGCTCACGGTTTTACACTTTTGCAACAACAACTGGAGCTGCGCCAGCAGTATTGTTTTCGTATTCTCAATCAAGGTCAGGACGCGCTGGCACCCAGTCCTTACTCAAATCGTTATACGCTACCTAAATGGTACGAGTTTAGGTGTGAATGACGAAGAGACAAAGTAGGGCTACGTAGAATTTGTACTGTAAGCAAAACCTTGAATTAACACTCATGATTTAAATTCGTCTCATGACTGATTCGGCACCTCTATCGGTTCGAAATTTCAGTTTTTTCTCTCTTTGTTTTCGATTCCGAATCGAAATTTCCGAGACGAAAAAAACTCGAAACTCCTCCTCACTTCTTTCCTTCCTAATCCATCTAATTGCAACTACTTTAACAGCACTGAATAACAAACAAATAACAGATACTAAATTAACTAATTCAATTGCACCACACTGGGGGGATGGGGGGGACGCGATTCGACCTTGTCGAACCGGCGAATCCCTTTCAAGGGCGAAACGCGGTGTTGTCGTCGCCGACGATGATGATGCGGCAGTCAACACCATTCTTGATTACACTGCTCTAAGCTCCAAATCGCGCGTTGGTTCTTCCTGCTGCTCCACCAGCACCCTTGTTGCCTGCATCCTTTTAATGTATTCAATCTTCCCATCATCCAGGGCTGCCATCTCCAGCATCTCTGGAGTCACTTCCTTAATTGTTTGAACACACTTCTCTAATTTCTTTGCCATAGCCTTCCCCAATTCTGTTTCTTTCATTTCCTTCTTCTTTGCAAACCGAGCGGCACGCGCCTTTGTAGTCTTCAGTGTGGCGATTTTGTTCAAGTGTTCCTTCAACACCTTTGCTTTCCAAACGTCATACGAGTTCGTGACGAACCCGCCCGTGATTCGAAATTTCTGTCCTGCCGTCCTTGCCTGTTGCAATTTTCAATTTTCTTTCCTTCGAACCCTGGTTTTGTAGATGCAATCTTGTCTTTCCCGTTGTTTTGCGGTGCTTTTGCAGCAAATGCTTCACCTTTCGAACCATACTCAGTGAGATAGTATACTGCGCTGCTGTTGCGAAGTTCGAGGTCAAGCAACTTTGCCGTCATTGGATCCGCTGTATGGTCTACAGAACCATCCAGTAAGGTCGTCACCTCACGAGCTACATTGCGATTCCCTAGACATTAGCGTGTGAAAGGGACGATGTCGATGTGGCGCCAGATAGCCTTCGATTTTTCCACAGAAAAAGCCTTGTAGTATGCGCTTGTCAACGTGCAAGTTGGTGTCTTGCGTCCTCCGAATACGAGCCGTGGAATATCGTCTGATCGCATTGTGAGTTTTCTTGCAAGCCGGGAGTTGTTCAATTTCGTCTTGTTCTTGCGAAAAAAAGTTTTAAATGGTCCATAGTTCATATCTGTTGGTTTGCCAAATATGAGTTGTATTTGGAACTCCGGTGAGTATGTATAGTCCTTCTGCTGCTGTAACAATCTGTAGGTCATCATCGTCGCGTCCCGGACCCGAATCTACCAGCATCACTACTTGCTTTCCAGGAATGGGGTGCAAGGTCTGGATACAACGGCATATATGCATCCTTCACTACCTTTGTAAACTCCGTACCATCCATTCCAGCACTGCCATTACAATTCACAGTACTGCATCGCTCTGTGCGTTCCGTGAAGCCCCATGTCCCGGTTACGGAATTGTGTTCAAGCTCTTCCAAAAACGAATCCTGAATCCTCTTGTTTGCATCATCTTTAGCCATATTTTTTAAACTGAAAATGCGGGGGGATGGGATCGCCCGAAGCGCAACTCCCACAGATAAGAGTTATGCGGTGACTACTCTTGTTAGCCCGGTTTGCACCAACAGGAAGATGTTTGTTGCTTGGTCCGTAGTGTGTCACGGGTTGACCGCCGGACTTACTCGTGGTCGTATCGAGTGACAGGCCCGTTTCATCCACATTGATTATCCTTCGAAGTTGTTCAGGTGGGAAATAGAGCTCTCCTTTGTGTCCCCCAGCAACCTCCTCGTCCGTTGGCAAGCGGGCAAAGCCTATATCAAGAAAGAAAGTTTTTAGAGTTGTAAACCATTGGTTAATATTTTTACGCATTGCATACGTTGCCCGACGTTCCTCCATCTGCAAATTCTGGTTTGACACTTCCACCGCATTTGCAAACTTAGGTTCCAAGCGCTTGAATAAAGAAACAGAGTCGGTAAGCGGTGCTGGAATAAAACCGGTAGTGATGCATGCCGTCAGCTTGTGAATGACCATCTGACGATTTGGTTTGTCCTTCATCCGAGCCACCGTCAATGTAACATAAGTTTGAATTGCTTCGCCAAGAGCATCCTCCACCTGCGTCTGGAAGTACTGGCCGCCGCCCCCTCCGTGGTGGACCCTTGAGTCCTTGACGAAGACCATTCCGCAATGTGACTGGGTTGATGTTCGTACCATACGTTGTATTTGCCTCATCACAGATATCTGTTGATGAGACCCGTTCTACTCCCTTGGGGAGCTCCACCAACTGCTGCTGCTCCAACTTTTCCTCTGCTACCCTCCAGGCATGATTAAATCGAATCCTGATAGCTTGCTCATTTGCTTTAGAACATAGGGCTTAGTGGGGAGTCCTTCTTGTTTTTTTCAAAGACAATGGAGTTGGAGTTAGTTTCTTCCTTTTGCAAGGTGGGGGGGGGGGAGTTTTCCTTTTCCAAAAACGCTGCTGTAGTCGCTGTTGTGCTTGCTGCTGTGCTTCCTGCTGGCGCTGCTCCTGTTGCCAGCGCCGCCGGCGTTGTCAAGGATGTGCTTCCATCGGTGTTGCTTGAGGCCGTATGAGCTCTTTTGTTGTTGTTGTTGTTGTTGTTGTTGTTGTCATTCGTCGTTTTTTTTTTGGGAGGGGGGGTCCAACAGTCCACTTGGATAAGTTACAACAACAAGGAGGGGATTTGCTCTCCAGCAAGATCAACGCCGTCACATCACACCAACACACAACAACAAACCAAATGCCGCCGCCGCCGCCGACAATGCCAACGAATGCCAACGAATGCCAACGCCAACGTCTACCGATACAGCCTGTTGTTCCCTCCACAACTTTCATCCTTTTGAAGCTGGTTAATGATCTGAGTCACTGATACATTTCCATACACAGAGTGAATCCGACTGATTGCTGTTGCAAGATTGAGCCCACGATCCAAGAGCTTCTGAATCACTTTCCAAACAACAAGCCGCCTTGTGTACTTGTATCTTTTTACACCACGCTCATGCCGGCTGAACTCCCTTGCAGGCTCCCTCCCTCCTATTCCATTCACATACTCATCCCAGAGTACAGCAAGAAACCTTGGATAGTCTCCAAGCAATGCTGGGGGCTGCACACGGGGAGTGCCAAGCCAAGTTGGCTGACCGCCAAGTGTTACTACCCCTCCCACTCAATGCGCTGGACCTGCAGCCATGTGCCGTAGAATACCTTCAATCGTTTTATTCTGCCAGCTCAGCTGAGCCATGTTAGTGATGACAAAATTCCTCAGCTCTCCAAGTTCTACCTGGTTTGAGGACAGCTTGGCATATATACTATTCCTCCACTGCTGTCCTGACCGCGTCATCAAATCATTCCATGTTATCCTCTATCTCATCAAGGCTAACACATCCTCCATGCTCTGATGCAAAGACCATCATCCTTTTTTACTGGATTCACCCCATCTACAAGCCCAGCTTCAAGTTGGATATACTTTGCTGTGACTTGGTGTCTGATATCAGGGGGGACCAAATCTGCTGCATGAGCATCAAACGTCGCCCACAGCAATCCAACCCAAGAATCCTACCAATGCCAGGACCAAACTGGACCTTGATTGCAGGCACAGCATCAGCCAGTAGCCAGTCACCAGTCACACCGCTGCCCTCTGTCGCTTTGTAAATACAGGGGCCTCCACCACAAAGCGTCACAGCTTGCAGAGATATCAGGCCAATCCAGTTGAACTGCTGTGTACCTCCCTTGTATATTGGGGTTCTTCCATCTTGTGTGACAGTCTACATCCTCATACATGGCCCCTGACATTTGGGCTTCGCTGGTACCATACTTTTGAATAGAGTGTGTTCCCAATTTACCTGGTCCTTCTTGTTCGAAGACAGAACTCTTAATACACGCCGACACTGCCTCTGTATATGCTAGCTTTTGCCGACATGCTTCCTCGCCCTGCAAGTCTTCATTCATCATTGTGATTGGTTGTTCCATCACTGAATAGCCACTGACTGGTAATGCATTCCCCTGAAGCAAGCCACTTCTCAAGGAACACAGCCAGCCCAACCAAAACACAATACTTTGAATTCATTGATCCAATTAATAGCTGTTGTGGACAGCCCCTTTCATCTTGAACATTCTTACACCATTTCAATCTACTACAAAGATAATTTAGGAATCACAGGCTCTTTTGCAGGTTCTTCTTCTCCACATACAATGTGTTGTCCATTCTAGCAATAAGATGAAGCTGGAACTTTAGCATTGCCTGGTGGCGCAGATTTTTCATAGGCTGTCCTTGGGTGAAAATCATATCCACTATCTGCACAAATTCCTCAGAGGTACACTCTCTATCATCACAGCTTGGCACTCCACTGCCTCTAGTTTCTTTCTTGTGAACAGCTTTGACAATGTCATTCACATGGTGCAATTTTGTTGAATTCCCCCTGAGAGATGCCTCACACCATGCTGATTGGGATACCATGAATTGTGAGATAGCCTTCTTGTAGTATGTAAGGGTAGAAGACCTCCCCAGGGTTGGATTGTAATTACCAGTAGGATCCTCTTTTCCATACAATTTCAAAGCCATGAATTTGTAGATGTCCTCTGATGTAATTGCTGCTTTCTCCTCACTGGAATATACATAGTTGTCAGGGAATTGGTGACCTGCCTTGTGCTCCATCAAATTGCAAAAGATAGTGTAATATCTCTTTAGCTGGGTTAGGGCATTGATTGAGTTTTCAGTAATGGGGAGGATACGATTGACTCAACGTATGCTTTGTGGCAATCGTGTTGCGGTCGTTGCTGGCAGGATCGGTCCAGCCAATTCGAGCTGCCTCAGCTGCTGCTGCTGCTGCTGCTGCTCTTGCAGTTGCTGATTCTTCTCTTCTTGATGCTGCTGCTTGTGCTGCTGCTGCTAAAGCTGCTAGTCTGCGTCTGCATCTGCATCTGCATCTGCGTCCGCGTCCGCGTCTTCTTCCTCCTCTAGGAGCGGCTGTTGTCATCGTTGTTGCTGCTTGCGCCGCTTTGACATGCAAAGCTGCTAGTCCTCCTCCTCCTTGTCCTCCTCCTCTTCCTCCAGTTGATCTGCGTCCTCTTCCTCTTCCTCCAGTCGATCTGCTTCCTCTTCCTCTGGTCGACCCACGTCCTCTTCCTCTTCCTCCTCCAGTTGATCATCCTTCTCTTCCTCCTCCGGTCGATCGTCCTCCTCTTCCTCCAGTCGATCCTTGCCCTCGCCCTCGTCCTCGTGCTCCTCTGGTGGTTTGCTCTTGCTCTTCATCTTGCTGCTCAGCGTTCCTCTTTCTCTTCCTTGTCCACGTCCTCCAGCAGTCATCATTGTCATCATTGTCATCATTGTCATCAATCCGTGTCCTCTTCCTTGTCCACGTTCTCCAGTAGTCGTTGTCGCCGTGGATCTGCGTCCTCTTCCTCCAGTCAATCCTTGTCCTTGTCCTCCTCCGGTGGCTTGCTCTTGCTCTTCATCTTGCTACTCAGCATCTGCTTTCATAAGCGCTAGGTTTGCAGTGTTGTCGGTGCTGTGGGGAGTCACCACCATCTGTTTGTTCGGTCATATTTGCTTGCCTGTAGTATTTGGTACTCGTATTCAATATTTGATATCCTATTTGAAATTAAAGTGAGCAAGATTAAAGTGAGCAAGCAATTTTAGTAGAAGTTTTTCGAAAAGCACCTCCGTGGAGATTTCTTAGAAAGAAAAGACTGAAGAACAACGGTCATGTAAAGTGCATATGGAATTTGTGGTATTTCCTTAAGAGTTACACGGAGTCTTATAGTACCACTAAAAATGCAACAATTCTGTGTATGGAAATGCCCGCGTACCCTTATTTTTTGAGGGGTACCACATGATTTCTACGTCTAAAAACAGTAGGAATAGTCATTAAAGATATGTATCATTAACCGTACCTATTTCTACTTACGAGCCACAGTAGTGCCAGGCTAAGTACCACGATTGTGGTATTTCCGATGTATTGTACGGTACAAGTACTACGTACTTATACCCGTAATTACCAATTGCAAGTCATCATACGAATTCTTGTACCAACTGCCAACACCGTCATACGAGTACCGTACCGTACCGGTAGCAGTAAAATTTATCACGCATGGCTGCCCTACCAGCCGTATCTCACTTACCGTACTACGTTCATGATAGGTACGTATTCGTACGTAGTCATCCCACAATCGCACCCCGAAGCTTGTACCGGTACGACGTGTACGAGGACCCTACCGGCACGTACCGTTCGTAATGAGTTTCCGCAGAAACAAGAGAAGATCCAAGAATTTGTTTTCGCAGACCTCAAAAAACAAAAATGATGATAATTGACTCGACTCACGCGATCGCGCATGGTGAGATTTCCTCGCTAAATCGTTTTTCACCTTGTCAACCGACCAAACTCTTATCATCGTCCCACCGACCCCTTTCCGGTACCGGTATCGTACGAACCTTATACCGTACGATACTAGATAAAAGAGTCACCGCAAACTTGCCGAAAACATACCGTACTGTTTTCGAGTGCAGCCCAACACAACCACCACAGCGAAACCACGATACGACGATGATTGGCTTGGTGCATATGTAGACGCTTTTGCTCCATTATCTGCATCATGCCAACGCACTTCAGCACGGCAGAGGGTTCTCCCTTTGACAGGCGCATTCTACTCAGGAGGAGAAGGTTTGAGACCCCCAAACTCATCATCACCCACGATGGCAATGTTAGCAGCGCGGCCAATGAAAACCAAGATAGGAACAGATTTATGGATGCATCGCCAATAGGACAAGACTCGAACAATGATATCCCGCAATTTATACACGTGCAAAACTCGCGGCGGCTTCGGCTAAATCAACAACGAGCAGAGCGAGAAGAGCGACAACCGGTGCAACGGAACGAGTTTCGTAATGTTTCAGACCAAATCGAAGAACGATGCCCCGACGATTCTTTTCGTGTTCGTGTTCGTGTTCGTGACGAGGACGCCCAGCCAAGTCCTCGATCATCGCAGCACCGTTCGTTTTGTGAAAGTAGGGTTTCTGCCATTTCTTCGTCTCGTCGTTTGAACTATGGAATGGGGCACAGCCGGAAACCCGCTTCTCCTTCCAATCGAGGTTCAACAAATACAACACGCATCATCGCAACAAGGAACGAAGAAGTAGGAAATGGAGAGCGGAATGAACACTTTCCGCATCGGGAGTCATCGTCACCGCAGTTGTCTTTTCGGCAACATCATCCACAGTCGTCTTTTTATACTGCTACGAGGAGCGATCGTGATACGGCGAGCAGCGGCCTGAGGAATGTCCCTGATAAATACACACACTGCGATCCGATATCAACTTCTCGCCTGCTCTACCAACAAAACGATACAACCAGTCAATGCTCGAAAACGTCACTTCCAGTACACAGTCCCAAGAAACTTTCAGTTGTCAACCTTGACGACAAAAATTATCTTGCCGAGGACTTGTCATCGTTGACGCAGGGGGTTGGAAAAAATCCCACCGCGTCCATTGGTTGCGCAAATCCTGTTGCTACCCGATTGTTCCGAAATAATCGGAGTCGGAATCAGGCAACTTTCAAAGGGGAAAGAAGGACTGCCCGTGCGAACGGTCGCAAAGATAATCCCGGGGATGAAACTGTAATTTCATACAACGAAAACAGCAACGGAATATATTGTGAGGTACAATACCGTTCGACACAAACAACCGAAGCAACTTCGAAGGATAGCAAACGATCGAAGAAATGGCTCTGTGACGTTTGCAAAGAAGTGCGGTTCGACAGTTACGTCGAAGCCTTTCGCCATGAAATAGAATGCCGAAAGAAAAACGCTCCGGTGGACGAAGATTGTAGTAATTTGGACGACAAACAAGGGGAAAGCAACGACGATCGTTCCTCGCAAATGGATACGGAGAAACGAGCCATGAGACGAGAGCAAATAAAAAACCGACTGAAAGAAATGAGGTTATCAAAAGGTTTCGGGAATAACGTTTGTAACGTTGCTACAATGGGAAGGGGACGCAGCCAAGCTTCTGTATCATCTGCAAACAGTGCAACCAAATGGCTTTGTAGTGTTTGTAAGAAAGTTTCATTCGATCGTTACGCGGATGCATGTAAACACGAAATGGTCTGCAAAATAATGATGGAAGAAAAGGTATGCAAGATAAGGATGGGAGCAACAGCTGACACAAGAGAGCCAGCCAACAACCAGGGAAATGACGAAAGTCGGCTCATTCAGACCGAGCCACGAGAAATCATAATTATTCCTACTCAAGAAAGTAGTGATGATACCAATGATGGGGATGCCAGTAGTGACACTCAATCCAAAGCTTTTGAAACAAGTACACGCAAAGGAGAAGCATATGGGCGAATGATTCAGAGCATCGAAGAAACAAGGAAAAATTACTCTGTTGGATGCAATACTTACAATACAAACACAGAACAACGCCCACAACAACGCCATATTTGCAGTGTTTGCAAGAAAGTTTCATTCGATTGTTATTCGGACGCATGTCAACACGAAAAGGTCTGCAAAATAAGAATGGAAGCAACAGCCGACATGAGAGAGCCAACAAACAACCGGGGAAATGAGAAAAGTCCGCGTATTCAGACCGAGCTACGAGAAATCATAATTATTACTGAAGAAAGTAGTAATGATACCAATGATGGGGATGTCCTTAGCGACGCTCAATCC
Organism: Pseudo-nitzschia multiseries; assembly: GCA_037355745.1. NCBI lineage: Eukaryota > Bacillariophyta > Bacillariophyceae > Bacillariales > Bacillariaceae > Pseudo-nitzschia > Pseudo-nitzschia multiseries. The sequence goes on from CM074783.1 coordinate 24,506,509, forward strand.
AAAATGTTTGAAACTAGGGAGGGAGAAGCAGATGGGCAAATAATTCGATGCATCGAAGAAACAGGGAAAGAATACACCAACGGATACAATGCTTACAATACACACACAGAACAAGACCCAAAACAAGACCAGTTTTACAACAGCAGACAAAGGAATAAAGGAAACGCTTACGATCGATACATTTTTCTGGCAAATCAAGCAGAAGATGAAGCAGAACGCGAAAGATATATTTCTTTGGCAATACAAACACGCGAGGAAGAGATGTCAAGCTACAAAAAGGACGAAATCAACGAAGAGCGATATGTTTGTCTTGCTTGACGATGGTGCGGGCACAGGCAGTTTGTCGTAGTAACAGCGCTTCGGAGATCCTTTCTCAATACGGGGGAATCATTGAGAGTATATGGATACTAGAGGTAGCTTTTGTTTACAGAATACCGGTTATTAGAGTACGGTATGAAAAAAAAAGGCCGTTTACTCATCGACTGATGTTTCACAATATTGTGGCTGGCTAGCAGTACGTAATTACTCCTCGTATGAATCTATGCATAGCATCCAATGCATAAAGTACACGTAAGAGACTAAATCTTATGCATAGAGGTTAATGGGTCATTCCCGAAAACACAGAATATCTGTGTAATTTAGGTCGTGCACGATTGTGTGTGTTTTGTTACTCAGTTTTCGGCTTTTTTACTCACATTACCGTTTTTAAGTGTTTACGAGACCCCCTTGTAAACACTGATTTACACACAATTCTGTGTCTCCATTTGGAATCCATGACTGCACCTTTTTCATTCCCTTGTTAGTAATTATGTGTTCATCATGTGTGTCGTACGAGATTAAGTAACAGTATCAATGGGCCTTTTGCTTGAACGTGTTATATGGAATAAACGAGGCCCAATACGAGCCGGTATGGATTTTCATGATTGCAATAAGTAATTTACTCACAGGGTGTTAAATGCATTCATTTGAATGCATATAAGGGATCCAAGTGTTTACTTATTGATCCGGTCTTTAATAATGTTTCGGTACATATCTCCTTACCTGTTTATTTGTGGTGTTAAGTGGAATAGTTTTTACCACTTAAGGATTTTCATGTAGTGGAGTTGCGTTTGATTCTGAGACACGTCGAAATATTCGTATCTCTGTTACTTGGTCAAATTCCTTATTCCAAAAATGAACATAAATATGGGAAGAGTTTTTAGCGCACAGATATCTGTGTCAACAATTTTCATTCCCGAATACACACATCGATGCCATGTGACACAGATATTCTGTGTTTTCGGGAATGACCCAATAACTCATAACGGTACGAGTCACTACTATGGTACTTCGTACTTATTATTTTTACTAGAATCGAGTACTTGTCAGACTGTCTGACAGACACACGCGCGGTTTAAGAAAGTAATACGAAGTAAAAAATAACCGAGTTATTTAATACTAGAATTAAACAATAACTCTACTAGTTATTATTGATCCTGTCAGCGTAGGTTTTGTACTAAATTTAACACTCGTCCAACTGATGACCAACCCAAACCTGAACCCCAAGTGATCACCACTCCAGTTTTGCAAATGAATATGAAGAACTGAAGATCAAACATAAATTAAGACAGCCCTACTCACTGGGACTAAACACGCCGGCCACGGTAAATCGGAAAACTTTTTCTAGAATGATTTCTGTTTTTGGACATTTAACTAAACACAACATGCCGTTCCATACTCAACTAAATGGGATCTGTTTCCACGATTGATGACATGATTGCTTGGAGTGATTTGCAAAAGGACACTCTAATTTGCAAAATAAAAGCCACATTTTACTATCTAACAAGTGATTCCACTTCATAATTTCTACTTTTGCAACAAAGTGCTCATAATTTCTAATTTGGAACAAAACTCTGCACCTTTTTTCTGACTCTGTAAACTTTGCCGAGCCAAATAATCTTGGAATGGTGGAATTGACCATGGGATTCCTCCACCAAATCTAAACCAATGCTTAGCAAAAGAATCTTGGAATTAAATCAACCATGGGATTCCTCGGAAACCAAACCAATAGACAATTACCTCTCCAACAATGGAGGGGAAACCAATCAACAATCTACAAGTCAAACTGTTTGCAAAATGTTTGATGCTTTGGGGATGGACCACAAATTAATCGTTGATTGGTTGTTGGTGGTGGGACTAATTATAAAGGACTTGCCCTTACGAAGATGGGTGTGGAGTGTTGAAAGGTGCTACCTTCTTCCAGTATTGCCTCTAAGGATTCTCCAGTGACAACTCTACCCTTTGCATAATCAATAATACACTTGAGCTGGGAGAAATGCTCCTGGTTGGCTGGGTAGTAATGCTTTCTCCATCAACTGCCGCTCTTTTCGAGGTCTTCAATAACCCTGGGGAAGCCGTTGTCATCAAAGTCCCCAAGTCCAAACCACTCATTCCACAGTGATGAAACCAACTTATGGTTAGGGAACAACTATCTTGTTGGAGTATCCAGCTCTTTGGTTGCGGCTTCTGCTTCTGTTGCTGTTTTTGCTGTTGGTGTTGCTGTTGGTGTTGGCAGTTGAAATGAATGCATGTGCTGCAGGAAGCGGTTAACTTGGGTGTTGACAACACCTTGTTTTTGTCTGAAGTCGGTAACTGAAGCCTTTATTCTTCCAATGTCCTTGGAAACATTATGGACTTCTGAATGAATATTGTGAAGCCAGTCCTGAGCCCCCAGAAGGGCAACATTGATTCTCCTTTTGATTTAGGTAGTTGCAGCTCTCATTCCTGCTTCGGTGATGACCTTGTCAATGAGTGTTGCTTGATAAGTCTTGAACAGTTGGTTTTTTAAAGACAGGCAAGGAGAAGAGTTGGTTTTTCCTACCTTTGTGGAGCAAGATGGTGGTGTCCTGCCGTACCACGGATTGAAAATTGAGGAGGAACTGAAAGAAAGCTTGAGCAGTGGGCTTTTGGTCATCACTATTGACTCTGTATATTGCCTTGTCAAAAAGGAAGGGGAACACTTGACGCCAAAGCTCTGGAGGTGGATTGATAGTACTTCTTGGCAAGAAGAATCCGCCCTCTATCTTGGGAATACCCAGCCAATGCCTGCATAGCCTTCAAAGGGAGTTTGGAAGAATATCGGTCCTCTCTGACATGAATATTCCAATTTCCAATCATTTTGATGTATTTTGGATCAACCTCTTGCATCTCACATGCAACTGTACCGGTTCCTTGGCCAAAGTGAACAAAATACTTTGGAGTGCTACTACCCAAGGCTTTGCATGCTTGTTGCATTGTGGTTGCATATGCTTGATTGGTGATTGACCGTTGATAGTTGTTCCCCAAGTTATTACAATCAGTGAGTAATTTCCCATTGAGCCATGACGTGTTATCCACAAAGCTGTATTGAGCAAGCTCTGCCGTTGAATGGAATCCTGCCATCAAATAGAAGCCCAACACACCAACGAGACACATGTTAACATTTCTGTGTCTCATAACCCGGCCGTGCAAAGTTTTTCGACCATTTGTTTTCCCTGTCATTATGGCATGAGAAAGATCTGGCAGGTGTGTGTCCCTTTGTTTTACTCCCTGGAGTATTTGATAATGCCACACAGGTTGGACAGCTTGCATTTAAATAAGAACTTGTCACACAGAACATCTCCATGTGCTAGTAGGAAACAGAATCTGTCTCTCAAGGCTGCCACATGATAATTTGGTTTATACCAATTCTTAGAGAACAAGAAATCCTCAATCCTCTCAATATTTTGCACATTCATGTATGGTGGCATTGCATGATCTATCTTCTCATCAAATCTCCTCTTTTTGATCTTTTTCTTTCAAACTTGAACCACTCAAAGCAGTTGGGAAACTTTTTTGGATCAGGTGTGTTCGTTAGTAAGATTGTTGGTGTTTTGACTCCTCCGATGCCTCAACATTTTGAGGATGGAAGACAAGAAGTACGGATTCACAGTGTCATACTAACCTACAGGGTCATGGTCCATTTCCAGCTCCAAAAGGGATTCCTAATCCATATTGCTGCTGCTATTGTATTTCACCATCACAGTTTGATAGTCATTGGCGTTGAATATGCGTATTGGTGTTCCCTCCTACTATTCTTGCTTCAGCTTCCGGCCTCTTCTTCTCCTTCGGGTTGTTTGATAGGCCTGATAGAAATGGAAGCCATATACCTTTTCTTCAGTTACTGTTTGAGGATAATTCAGGTAACCAAATGCACTACTGCAATACTGAAGGAGCTCTGCCCCTTTCCGACCATACTACTAGGCAAGTTGTGTATTAGCTGGAGCACCACCACCAGCACCACCATTGGTGCTGCGGTCATCCTGCTGTTGGACATCATGTCGTGCTGCTTTGGCAAGAAATAGGCTGCTTGTCTAAGGCATTTTGCTTGCTGGAGACCAAGGAGAGTGTTTGTTTGTTGAGGATGGATGGGTATTGTTGGCGGGTGTTTTCAAGAGCATGTTGTTGTTTTGCTTGGTTCTGCGTTTGGTCGTTCTCGACTCAGAAGATGAGACAGTGGGCATATGATAATTAAGGTAGGTACGAAACATACCTTACGAGTTCGTACCCTATGAAAAACAATACGGTACGAGTAGAAAGTTCTTTTCGTTCCAGAAGCGAATCAATCAATCAATCATCGCTAGTGGGAATTCTAAAAACCGGTGTCACAGATCATCGATGAAACGAAACCGAGCCGAATTTTGAAATTCTGATGTTGGTTTTTCTTCGAAGCTACCGTACGGTAGGTAGACTAATCGCACCAAATTTTATCGATAATATATGCACAACAGCTTCTGCTTGTTCTCTAGACTACTTCAACGTGGATTCAAAGGAATTCCTTGCATTCTTTCAAGAGCTCTTAAAGAGTGGATTTGTTCTAATTGCAATCTATATCAAACCTAAAGATATCACCCTTGCCGCGTAAAGGCATCCAATTTTACTACCGAAACAGAAACCATGGCAACGATTCGTCTGTATAGCGGTCGGGACAGCGACGAGACGGTCCGGAAATTGGAAGATGCCGTGGAAAACAAGAAACACGTGTCTTCGGTAGAGATAAGAAAAACAGTGCTCGAGGAAGAAGTGATCGAGGCAATAGTCAACCTTGTTTCGAATGGATCCGTCGAGACGGTGCATTTGGATGATTGCGGAGCGCACCTCAATAGATCGGCGGTTCGAATCGCCGAGGCCATAGGAAAGTGCAAATACGTTCGCCTCTATGAATCGACATTCCTTTCCAAATTCTTCCTGGAAAATCTTCTCGTATCTGCCACCAACTTGAAATCCTTGCGAATCCAGGATTATCTCCTTTCGGAGCAAGTCGAAGCCCTGTCCAAGGGACTCCGAAGCAATGGCACGTTGCTCACACTTGACTTGAGCCGTTCACGGATAGACAATTTTAACGCCCTCGCAGAAGGGATGAGGGGGAGTTGCATGAGGCGGCTCAATTTGCGATCCATCGGTCTGCAAAGCCACCACGCGACAATTTTGCTATCGTCCCTGGAATCCTGTCCCGCACTAGAATCATTGGATCTATCCTTCAACCACATCCGCGACGTTTCGTCCATAGGAAAGTTCCTCCGATGCCCGGATTGCAATCTGCGGGAACTCATGATCGGATACCAAAATCTGTGGCAGGGACACCGGATCGATGCATCGGAAATTGCCGGCGCACTGACCATCAACGAAGGGTTGAAAACTCTGGAACTTCCCAGGAACGAACTGGACGACTCGTCTGCCACGGAGTTTGCTGCGGCCCTGGCGAGCAACAGCGCCCTAGAAACCCTAGATCTTCGGGAAAACAATCTATCCGATGCTGGCGTTTCGGTATTGGCGGCATCGGCTCGCGCTTCCAAGGGATTGCGAAGGTTGCAACTGGGCGACAATGCATTCGGCACGATTGGCTTGCTGGCACTATTGGACGCGGCGTCCCACAACTACAATCTAGTGCATTTGGACGACGACAATAACAACATTGTCGAGGGGATCAACTGTGACAAAAACGAAAATGAAAACGAAAACGAAGACGAAAACGAAGACGATGACAAATACATCCGTCGACAGATTCATTATCACACCACTCTAAACAGAGACGGAAGAAAATTGTTACTGGAAGAGCCTCCTCTGGGATTGTGGCCACGTGTCATGGAGCGATGCTCTCGGTTGGATGGCAATCGTAGCGCCAAAACCAACGCACGAACTCTCGGCATCGGCATCGGCATCGAGGATACCAGTTTGGGCGCCGACAGTTTGTATTATTTGCTCAAAGCGAATCCGGCACTAATCGCGCGTCGAGCGAATCGAGAATAAAACGAACTGTAACGAAACGAAACGAAACAAAGAGAAACTGGGATCGGTGCGTGCGATGGAATTTCGGCAAAGCCTAGGGATGGTTCATTCCCACTTTCTTCCCGACACCGATTGCTGCCAAGGAGGAGAGGGTCCGATGGTATCACTCTGTGCAAATCGCAATACCACCGGATACGAACCGCATCCATGCCTGGGTGTGGAAATTTTGATTTTCTGTATGTTCTATAATAATATGTAGTATTAGAAATTGTCTCCTGGTGAAGCCGGTTCGTCTTGAAAAGTTGTACGGTAGTACAGTAGTGTATTATACCACATATCACTTTATCGAACTGGATCGCACACCCGAAACTGTTTTCTTACTCCGTCTTGGGCTTCTTGCTGGGCGGCTGCGACGCTGTCGAGTCAAGTGGGGATTCGACCTCGGTGTGGTGATGGTCGTCACCACCCGCATTTTTGTTCTCCTCCTCACTTTCGTCATCGACCGGTGACATACTCGACACGAGTGCTTCGATTTCGTCACAAAAGGCAGCGAGATTTTTTAGTTCCTCGATGCGAATGGTGCGGCCATACAGTTCTCGTTCGTTGCCACCGCTACCGGCTTTTGCTCGGAGAATGCTATCGATTCTGCCCGCTTCGCTTCGTATTAGTGATGACAATCGACGACCAACCGCAGTAGTGGGGATATTGTTGTTGTTGTTGTTGTTGTTGTTGTTGTAAATGGCATTGGTGGCCTCGTTTCCGGACTCGGTATCGATATCGATATCGGTTTTGCCGGCTTCGGTACCCGGAACATCCTCGCCAACACCAACATATTCCTTGGTTTTCAATTCAATGGCAACCAGCAGGGATTGGCACACGAGCATTCCGATGTACCAATCTTCCATCAAAATGGATCGGTCCAGTCGCACATCCGTGTCGTTGTTCCCTTGCGGAAAGATCTCGAGAAAGGCATCCTCCGGTAAGAATTGTGCGGCCAGCAGCGTGATCAGGGCTTCGGTCAACAGATATCGGTCGCCGTCGCTCTCGCCGCTCTCGGTGCGAGCCGCAATCAAGACTTCCTCGTCGGGTTCGATGCTGCTACACGCAGCGGATGGAAGGGAGGAAGTTCCGGATGGAGGAGCGGTGCCCATTATGGGACGGTCGGGGATCTCGCGGACCTCCCAGAAGCAGTCTTCATCATCGTCGTAATCATCGTTATCGTACTCCTCCTCCTCCGTGGAGCCTGGATCGGCTCGCCCCCGTTTCCGCCGGAGGCGACGCACCAGGGAATCCGGAAACGACGATTCCTTGACGCGTTTCGCGGCTTCGAGGAAGTGATCCCTTGTGCGGAGACCGACCGGTGTGGTAGCCGCGACCGCGACCTCGGCGATATCGATGTCGATGGCTTTGGCCCCGGCTCGTGGAACATGTCGCTCGGAATGATCCCTCGGAACGAATCCAAAGGTCTGCAAGAGCTGCGCCGACGTCAGATCGGTCCCGTACGAATGAAAGAGTTCTTCTCCCTCCGTAATGTCCCGTTCCGCGATCATCTGGAAGCAACTTCTATTGTTATTGTTATTGTTATTGTCATTGTCGCTGTCGTCGTTGTTGTACCGACGCAGCGTCGTGCAGGCCCTGCTGGGATCGTGGTTCAGCAGGTCAATGACGGGCAGCAAAAATGGTCCGCCGTACTTTTCGTTGGCGTTGGAATTGGAGTTGTTGTTGGTTTGTGACGACGCATCGTTCGGGTTATTGTTTGCGGTCGTCGGCAGCAAGTGAAATCCCCTCGTCGATATGCACATGGAAGCTTCCAGAAAGCATCGATAGGTTTCGTCCTCGGCGTCCTCGGCGACATCAGCACAACCACTGCTGCTTGTTTGTTGCGGGTTGGACTCGTGCTCCTTCTTGCTTCGTGGTTCGCGGACGATCGCTCCGATGCGGCGCAAATACGGCTCGACGCTCTGGTGGTACCGCGTCCGGATCCCGTTAGTGGCTCGATCGATCCCCACGAGACTGCCCAGCGTCGTCCCCCGCAGGAAGGGTCGGACGTCGTCGTTTACCGACCATTGCTGCAGTGTTTCGTACTCCCCGAACGCCGGCAGCGATCTCAGGTACGGCTCGTGCATACGCGTACGCGTGCAGGTGGCCCGGTTCGTTGTCGTTGTCGTCGTCGTTGTTGTTGTCGTGTGAGCCTGTGCCTGTGCTTGTGCGTTTTTGAGTGCTTGCTTGGCTCTTACAAACGCTCCAACGCACCGCAGCCAGGGCGACGCAGTGGTTGCTGTTGAGACCGATGATGTCGTGATTGCCGTCTCGGCAGGAGTTTCTTCCTCCTCCCCGCTGAGAACACGATCGGACAGGATCCGGATCAGGAGCTCTCCCTTTGGAATCGGAACGGTCGCCACCACCCCTCGCGATGGTCCGTTCCCTCGTAGCGCAAGCGATGGATGGACGTATCCTCCGCCCGAACTCGCGGTTCTTGCTGTTGTTGTTGTTGTTGTTGTTGTTGTTGCTGGGTGCTGCTTCTGCTGCGTTTTCGTTCTCGTTTGCGTTTGGTTTCGATCCGTTGAGACACCGTGGCTGCAGCTGCCGCTGCCGCTTCCACCTGCATCGTCCTCGCAGTCCTGCATCACCCATCGAACGAGATCGTTCCAGAGCGTTCTCGTCTCGTCGTCGAGACCGTTGTCATCGCTGTTGTTGTCGTTGTTGGCAACGTGTGATTTCGTAGGGGTTGCATCGTCCGTCATCATTGAATCGATAGGATCATTGCGGTGCCCTATTGTTGATGTATACTTCACAATGCTCTAGGTTGGTGCGGTCTCGAGCGGTACGAGTACGAGTAATCTTACGAATAGTACGATTGCTTCTATCGATCAAAACAAACAAAAGCTCAACAATCTCAAATCGATTCATTCCAACTCACCCTTCCCATCGGTTTTTGATGGCGCGAAGAAACCTGAAAACTTAGCCGAGGACGACGACAGGCAGGCAGGTACTATAGGTAACACCCCGTCCTCCGTTTTGGTTGGCACGTGTCATCCCCTCTCTAAAGAAAAAACTCCCTTAAGAAAAATCCGAGGCGCGCGCGCCGAGGATTTTTCTTAAGGGAGTTTTTCTTCAGAGAGGGGATGACACGTGCCAACCAAATCGACTCCGAGTATTATCAGTGGGGAGGAGGGGTGTTACTTGGTACCACTCTAGCTGCTTGTTTACGAGGCCCCCCGGGCCGAGGAAACAAGCAGCTAGAGTGGTACCAAGTAACACCCCTCCTCCCCACTGATAATACGAGGAGGAGGTAAAGGAGGAAAGGGGTGTTGACATGGTAATCTCTATGGCTTCGGAAGGACGGGCACAATGGAGGAGGAGGGGTTCCTTGTTGCTAGCTACCGGTGTTGCTTAGCGTTTCGATGCTGCTACAGGGGGGGGACAAGGCTAAACCGGTACCAATTGGTGGTACCGACCAAGAACTCGTAGGAACAAGTAGAAACTGGTACAGGGGGGGACAAGGCTAAACTGGTACCGATCGGTGGTACCAGTTTGGTGGTACCATCGTACCACTCACTCGTTAAGTAATAATTTTTTCAGCGCATTGCAGGTGTTTTTAGGTATACTCATGGGTAAAGAGGGAACTAACGCGCGGGATTTGCAGCAGCAGCAGGATTTGGTTAATTCCTTGACACCACCTGTGTAGAATCTAGTAGAATCCCTACTACAAGGTGGATTCTTGCTGTTTTTCCCCGACTGTAATTCATAATTTTGAAATCAACCACTCTCAAATGAAAATTGCTCCCCGACCATGGGAATAGACCCTTTTCACTGCTTTCTTTCCTATTACAACAACAAGAAACCCATTATAATACACTGTAAGCAATTGCTGGTCCTTTGTTTGCTTGGGGGGAGATCGTGTTTTGATTTGATTTGATTTGATTTGGCGGCGACGGAGTCATTTGTTTATTCCTATCACTCACAACACTGCTTCTTCTTTTTGCTTGTTTGACCATGGGAATAGCAACAACAAGCACTGTAAGGGACTGTCAGTTCTTGTTTGTGTGTGTGTGTGGGGGGGGGGGGATTTTCAGGCTGTCTCGGTTTGATTTGCTGGAGCTGTCGGCGCATCGTCGTCATCGTGGTCAGTTGTTTATTCCTGGCCTATCTCACGACTACACTCTTCCTCTTTTGCTTTTGACCATGGGAATCGCTCCTTTCCAGCACCAACGATGGCTCAAACCATTCCACCCTTGAAAAGCAAGGCTGCTCCTCGGACTTGGTCCTCTGGTGCTCCAGCTCCTCGGACTTGGTGATCGACAGACGCAACAACGACAGATGCAACAGCAACAGCAGCAACAACAACAACAACAACCCAACGTTCTTGGTCTGTAGCAGCCAGGAATTCTTCATTGAGCAACCCCTACAAGAAGAAGACCCCCCCCTCCTCCTTCTGGATCTTCAACTGCCACTGCTGGGTGGAAAGAGGAAGAAGCGCGCCCGTCGGACTCGGCGTCCGAATTACAAGCATTGCCTGCTCCAGTCTAGGAAACTGTGTATTCTTGCTCCGGTGTCTGAACTACAGCAAGCACCGGGGGACTGGTGTATCCACGGCGCCCAAACTACAAGCGCTGCTTCGTTTACAGGACGGCCATATTTCTTGCTCCAGCATCCAAACTAGTACAACAAGCGCACGAGCTACAAGAAGAAGCTCGTCTGATTTTGGCCCCAACAGCCTCAATATTCATCATGGTGTGCTCTCTAGCAAGAAATAGGTCTACAGACTAATTCTAGCTCTTTTTTTTGCATATACTCTGGTCCCTAATCTGCTGTGTATTAGTCTGTTCTGGGAGTATCGAAACTAGTCGTAAGAGAACAGTGCTCAAAATACGACTGGAAATTGCACAGTACATTCTACTGGAAATCACGTAGAAAATACTACCATAATAAAGTGTGGTACCGGAGTACCACTTTTAGTACCAGAGTACCACCATCTGCTACCGGAGTACCACTCCCTTCTCCCGCCCGTTGAGCCTGTTTCAAACCTTCATTTTTCTTGGTACTTAGGAGTGAGTACACGTGCTCGTCCGCCGAAGCCATAGGATTACCGGTAGAAGATGTACCATACGAGTAATGAATATGAAAGGAGGAGGGGAAACGCACGAGAATCATCGTCCCCCAAATAGCCTTCGCCATCCAACGAACGATGCAGCCAGCTATTCAATCGCGAATCAGTCATCAGTCACGTACGCCACGAAAAAATATGCACACACTGTACCGGTAGCTTGGATCGGAAGGTGATCTTTGTCCAAATTAGATAGATGCGCCTGACGCCGGATCGACGAGCTTCTGTGTGACAACAAACACATCGACAACTCGACAACAACAAAAAGCTCCAGCTGATTTCCGGTTTTGTGGATTGCGCCATTCAAATTCTTAGGATCCAGTCGCTCCGTTGCACAAAGATCCACCAACGCATCGCAACGCAACGCAACGCAACAACTCGCACTTGCAATCCGGCACGAAATAAACGAATCGAATCCGATCGATGAGCCACCACAGACGATCGTCTTCCCGGTTTCCATTGCTATTCGCTCTCGCCATTCTCTACAGTGGTTTCCTCGCACACAGCAACAACAACAACATCAACAACAACAACAACAACAACAACAACAGCAACGGCTGCTCCAGCACGAAGAACGCCTCCTTCTACTCCGTTTCGGCCATGTCTACCAAGAGCACCGCCACTTACCGCGGGGCCCTCATCTTTATGCACGGGCTCGGCGACACCCCCCGAGGCTGGATGAGCCTCGAGCAGCAGCTGCCGCGCCTGAAACCCCGCCTCAACGCAGACGACGTCAAGTACGTCTTCCCGGCCGCACCGACGATCCCCATCACCATCAACGGCGGCAGCTCGATGCCGGGGTGGTTCGATCTGTACGACTGGCCGATCGGCGTGGGCAGCAAGGACGACCCCGCCGGCCTGATGAAGGGCGTGGAACAAATCAAGGCGGAGGTGGAGCGCCTCCAAACCGAGGAGGGGATCCCGCCGAACAAAATCGTGGTGGGCGGCTTTTCGCAGGGCGGTGCCGTGGCCCTCCTGTCCTGCTACCACCAGAACCTGCAAAAGGGGGCCGGGGCCGAGGCCAAACCCTTTGCCGGTTGCGCCGGACTGTCGGCGTGGCTGACCCTGCCCAAGGAAGTCGCCGAGCTCACCGATAACGGCAACAACAAGGAAGACCCCCGCACCAAGATTCCCTTGTTTTGGGGCCACGGCACCTACGACGACAAGGTGTTGTTCGAGCAGCAACAGTTCGGTATCGAAACGTTGACGAACGAATTCGGTCTTGACTGGAACCGCATTACCTCCACCCAGTATCCCATGGGGCACCAAAGCTGCGAGCAGGAGACCAAAGACCTCGCGGACTTTGTCGACCGTGCCTTGTTTGGCGACGTCTGCGACGATGATGCCGAAAAGGATGCCTAACGCAGATAGATGGGAGCAGATCTCGGACGAACGCGCACGCACGCACGCACGAACGCACACAAACGGCACGATCCTAAATGACGGAACGGAAGGGTTGCAGCATCAGCAGTTGCACTTCCGATTTACTACCCGACGCCGAACAAATTGCACGGTAGTATCCTGGAGGGATCGAACGTATCTGTTGCAGAAATAAATTATTTAGAAAGTACAATACTGCACAAATACAGTATGCCAAATTTCTACAGTATTATCTTATCGTATGCATCTTATCTCCTCATACCTGAGTAGGGCTTCGGTATGATGCTGCATTCCGAAGAAAATCTCCGTGGAGAGAAGGGATACAGATACAGTAGAAAGGACTTGGTAGATCTTACAGTTCGAGTACAGTATTGTAGCAATTTGAATCTCTTACCCACATGAATCCACCATACCGGTACTAGGTTGATGATAGAGAGACTCGAAACCAGAATGCCTTCGAATTCTGAGTTCTGAAAACGGCACATATCGTTCGTGTACTCGTACCTATGGCACGTATCTATGACTACTATGATCTACGCGTACACAATCTTGGCTACTGCTTGTACAGTACGGAATTGTTTTCTACTACCGTACATACGAGTACCGGTAGGTCGTACCGTTATTGAACAATAGGGGTACCGGTACAACTAAGACTTACCGTACGGTACGAGTAAGACTCCTTTAAGATTTTACGTACCGGTACAAGTACCGTACTACTCCGTTCCAAGTATTATTTCCTGGACATCACCTAGTTTTCAGTCCCATGGAATTTGTGAAACCGAGGCTATTCAGAAGAAACAAGACGTAATGAGATCGAAATAATAATGCCCTCCAAACTCTTTCCTGCAAGTCCGGACATACGGTACGGTACCGGTAGGGAATACCTCTTCCCATAAAATACTTATGACTTCCCTTAGTTTACGAGGAAGTCCATGGTCTTGGTCAAGACCCCCAATTTTAATTTTCCCTTGGTCGTGTAATCCAAAACCCGTCACGCACAAGTACGAGTATCATCAATACTGTTCTAACACGATTTAGACAAGGCAAAGAGTCAAGACGACACGGATTACAACGGGGTGCTATGCCATACAGAATGATAGAAATGGAATGCCTCTCCGAAAAAAGAAGGGTGCTGTGCCATACAGAATGACAGAAATGGAATGCCTTTTCGAAAACGGAAGATTTCTTCATTCTTCGTCTTACAAGGAATGACGGCGTGAGAACTAGAACCCGATGTTGGAGCACGTTGATATCCGATTGACAACGTGCCAAAGTATTCTCATAATTTATTTTTTGGGACGAACACGAAACAAACAATAAAACAATCTCATCGCTGTTCGCACAAGTAATTAACCGCAAGCTTTACGAATTCACGTACAGAAGCAAACAATTCAAAACAAAGTTACACTAGCCTAGTTGTTGTAACGGATACAAGATGAATATCGTCTTGATTTTCGGCCTTTGCTGCTGCTACTTTTCTTTCATCGCAGTGGTAGATAGTGCTGTAAGCCAAAGCGAGGAGGGTCCCTACCGTAAGTGACGAAAAGGACGCTATATCGAGAGGCAGAGCCACGACATTTCTTATAGAATACCCTCGTTCTCATTGGTGAGCTGAGCGCTCACGATTGTATTCTCTTGTTTGATGTTGTTTTCAAGTCGCTAATTTCAATACGATCATGCAGGCATCCTATTCTCAAGTGGACGATTCGAGCAGCCAGAATGCAAACAAGCCACCCCAGCAACTGATCTCGCAATGTAAAAACAGAGGCAACACCAACCCGACGCAACAAATTGTTGTTACCGGATCGAGTAGTGTATCTGCCGATTTCGTCCAATCGCGATGCGGGACGAATTCAATCTGCATCATTCCCGCCGGAGTCGAGCTTCGGATGGACGGAAACCTGAACGTTGGCGGTCTCATTGTTCGCGGGAAGCTATCCTGGAACTCTTCGACACAAAAGTTGACTGATCTATTCTTGTGTGGAGGTTATATTGTCGTGGAAGACAACGGTTCCTTCGATATGAGCTTGGACGGAAGCAAGACTGGCTGGATCTATGTGAAAAACAACGGTGCGAAACACCCCGAGCTGTTGTGGAGATCTTTCGGTACATTCAAACAACGAGGCTCTAATGTAAACCCTAGAATGGAAATCAGTGGACGAACCGATTTGAAACGAACTTGGAGTTTGCTCTCCGAACCCTTGTCACCCTCCTCGAGAACCATGAAGCTGCTCCACGATCCCAACGCAATGGGCTGGAAGGTAGGTGATCGATTGGGAATTTCGCCAACGGAACCATTGGCCCGTGGATGGGGACAAGTCGTTCGCATCGCGAATATTCAGGCAAATGGCGTCATCACCTTGAGTGGGTCTATCAAAAACGCTCACAGAGCTGATTTTGAAGGCGGCA
This sequence comes from Pseudo-nitzschia multiseries, assembly GCA_037355745.1. Lineage (NCBI taxonomy): Eukaryota > Bacillariophyta > Bacillariophyceae > Bacillariales > Bacillariaceae > Pseudo-nitzschia > Pseudo-nitzschia multiseries. Next base: position 24,521,690 of record CM074783.1, read on the forward strand.
AGTATACCGGGACCGCTGCTCTGATGTCCGCCGAAGTCATAAACTTGAGTCGCAATATTATCATCACAGGCGACGACTTTCAACACGTCCAATGCAGAAACGATCTACCAGAATCTGTCCCTGGCGAACAAACATCTGTTCAGGGGTGCCGGTGTTCTAGTTACAGATCCAAATGCACCATGGGGTTGCACACTATGCAAAAGCACGGAGGAGTTACCAGAATCACGAACTACTCGCGTCGAGAAATGTGGACAGCGAGGTACGTTGACTAACTCTCTAACAGTTTCCCACTTGTCTCTACGCATCAATCGCTCTGAAATATTGAATTGGAATAATGGAATCACGAGCAAACACCTCACGGTTATTTCTTGCGTTTGATTCTTTTTTTGAACTGACCACATTTGACACAGGGGTGGAAGGGAAATATTGTTTTCATTTCCACAAAATGGGAAATTGCCCCGATTGTCTCTTCAAAGGGAATGCAGTCGAAAATTCTCAACAGCGTGGAATCATTGTCCATGGTACTCATGGTACTCGGGTTGAGGATAACGTTTTGTACAATGTCCGTGGTGCGAGTGTGTATTTGGAAGACGGGAACGAGATGTGGAATAGCATCGAGTACAATGTTGCAATCTGTCCTTTCCCATTCGATGACAATACATACCATGGATGTACCGTACCTGGTACTTCCAATGATCAAGCAGATACAGAACTGAATCAATCTGGATTTTTTTCCAACGGAGCTGCATCAAATAACTTCATCGGAAATAGGGCTTCAAACCACTTCAAGTGAGTTACATTTTCCCATTTATACTTTACAAGTCACGGAATCAAAACTCATTCAATCTAATCTTTCTCTTCATGTCTGTAGTGGAGTATTTTTGCTTGCCGATGGTAATGGTCGGGGTGAAGCACTTAACAAAGTCTGCGAATCGGCATCAAGAATAGGACGGTTTGATGGCAACACTTGGCATGGAAATGGCCGGTAAGATCCCAGACAGACTCAAACTCGACTGGAACGTTTGCTTTCACCGTAAACAGATCTCTCACCATTCAATTCAACTTATTTTCCTCGTTTCTTTTAGTTTCGGAACGTGAGTCCGATCGAATATTATGTTGTTTGCATCCTTCGTCTCGTATGTTCGATTTGTATTCTTACTTCGGCTTGATTTCCTCGTGTTATAGGTATTTGCTTGGAGAAAACTATCCCTTGAATACCGATCAATCCATCACAAATAACGGCTACAACGTCAACAAGGAATTGTGTAAAGCCTTTGACTCCCAAGGGCGAACTCGTGGGCTCCCCGCAGCCATCGTGAACCATATCGACTATGGCAATCAATTTGTGGGCCAGTACGAAGCTGGGGATATTCAGTATCATGGTCATCATAGTGTGGAGAACGTAAATTCAATGTACTGGAAGGAAACAAAAACTTTCGAAAACGGTTGTGGTTCTCATATTTTGAATGCGCATTACGCCAAAGGAAACATGCTTCTACCCGACCAGGCAACGTTTATCATCGATAATACAGTAGTGGGTGATGATGTAACGATGCAAGCAAACCATCACTGTAACGTCGGTGTTACCGGGTTCTTGTGTATGCCACAATATGTTTTACATGATCTCGAATGGTTAAACGGAAGCCGCAGTAAGAAATGGGTAGAATTCCAATACCATAACGCCCAAGGTCACAATGCAAATCAGAATCACGTAAGTTATCTTTCATTTTGGTGAAGTCATGTTTTGAGTGTCACACGAATATGTTGTCTGACACTTCGAGTTCCTTTCTATTTTCAGGGTGGTATCTTCACGTTGTCCCCTTCGCACGCTGCTACCATCAAAGCTGGTGGTACAGTCAAAGACTCTTTATTCCCGCAAGGTTATATTTCGTTGGTATCAAACAAATTCAACTATCTACTGGAAACTCCGAACGGTTTGTGCATGAATTCGTCTACCAAGTATGGCACTCTCTACGACAATGGCATTTTATGCAAGACAGAACTCCGCGCACTTAAAATCTATACCAGAGGGCTAGTTTCGGGAAGTGCACCGCGATTGAAAGTCGAAGTTTGGTTCAAACCAAACGGTAACCAATCTGGAAGCCCGAGCTCGTCACAATATATTGGATTCCATCAAGTAGGAAATAATGGACAATCGAAGAAGCAAGGATATTCCCTCCCTGTGATACCCGGTAGAGGTCATTCGTACAGAATCTCACTTGCTTCTGGTAACGGTTCTTTGCCACAGGACTGGGTGATCGAGTTCAGTGATCCCGTAATTGGGAACCGATGGTCTAGAGATGAGTTGATCTTGACCGTCGCCGGGCGACAATGCGGGAACGGTGGTCTGATTACTAGCCAACATGACCGAAAATTTATCTGGGGCGGGAATTTATGGAATGGGTTCCTTGTAGACCAAGCTTGGTCTAGGCACGGTGCATGTGTGGGTGCTGGACCTCAATACCAGCCTTCAGATGAATCTTCTGTTGACTGCTCAAAGATAGGTAGTAACGACAAGTCTGAGGGAGAAATCGAACCTACCCATTGTCCAGAGAAATGTGGAGGAGGTTGCAACTCAAACTCGTACTGCGATTGCGGTACGGGGAAATGCGAGTGTAAACCTGGATTCAGTGGATCAAACTGTGGTATTGACATTTGCGACAGTTCGGGGTGTGATGAACATGGATTTTGCTCTGCTCGATACCTTGGAGGCCAATTGCCTGTAGTGGAGAAGGCGTGCGTCTGCGAAAGTTCTTGGCAAGGAGATCGTTGTGATCGTAATCCCTGTGCTCAGTTGAATATCGACTGCGGTATTGGAAAATGCGTTTCTTTGAATCAAAACCAGGCTACCTGCGAGTGCCCAGATGGGTATTTTGGTGCTTACTGTGAAAAAAGATCACCTTGTGAGGGTTATTGTAAGGGATCTTTTCCTTACTTCGGCTGTGCGTCACACATTGCAGGGAAGAAGAACCTTGGTTGTAATTCGGGTGGTGGTTGCGCGTACATTGACTGGGGAAATGACTATCCATCCTCTGGATTCTGCACATACAAAACCTACGAGAAAAATGAGATTTTCACACTCCCTACGGGTCCGACTCCTGCTCCGGTCCAGAGACCAACTCTCCCGCCTAACGATAATAGATGCGGCTGTAACAAGTGTACAGAACAGGTCTGGAACACGGTTGTTGATGGTTATTCTTGTGGTGATCGCATAACATGGGTTTTGGGTCAAGGTGGAAATGATATGGCTAGTGCTTGTCGTCATGTGACAGAGGAGTATCCAGACGTTTGCACATGCACATGTGATACACCGCCAGCGCCAGCGCCAACACCAGTGCCTATTCCAAAGCCAACACCAATGCCTATTGCTGCTCCAACTCCAAACTCTGATAGATGTGGCTGTAACAAGTGTACAGAACAGGTTTGGAACACGGTTGTTGATGGTTATTCTTGTGGTGATCGCATAACATGGGTTTTGGGTCAAGGTGGAAATGATATGGCTAGTGCTTGTCGTCATGTGACAGAGGAGTATCCAGATGTTTGCACATGCACATGTGATACGCCTCCGACACCAATGCCTGTTGCAGCTCCAACTCCAAACACTGATAGATGCGACTGTAACAAGTGTACAGAACAGGTTTGGAACACGGTTGTTGATGGCTATTCTTGTGGTGATCGCATAACATGGGTTTTGGGTCAAGATGGAAATGATATGGCTAGTGCTTGTCGTCATGTGACAGAGGAGTATCCAGACGTTTGCACATGCACGTGTGATACGCCTCCAGCGCCAGCGCCAACACGAGTGCCAACACGAGTGCCAACACGAGTGCCAACACGAACGCCAACACGAACGCCAACACGAGCGCCAACGCGAGCGCCAGTACCAATGCCAATTCCAAAGCCAACACCAATGCCTATTGCTGCTCCAACTCCAAACTCTGATAGATGTGGCTGTAACAAGTGTACAGAACAGGTCTGGAACACGGTTGTTGATGGTTATTCTTGTGGTGATCGCATAACATGGGTTTTGGGTCAAGATGGAAATGATATGGCTAGTGCTTGTCGCTTTGTGACAGAGGAGTATCCAGATGTTTGCACATGCACATGTGATACGTCTCCGGGGCCAGCGCCAACGCCAACGCCCACATCTTCGGGTCCAAACAAATGCGAGGGCGTCACCAAGAAAAAGCAATGCAAAAAACTAGGATGCAAATGGAAGAAGAGAAAGTGTATGGAAACACCACCGAGTCCGTGCGATGACAAAACTACCAAAACCGAGTGCGACGGCTTTCAAGGATGTAGCTGGAGAGCAAATCTGTGCCAAAACGCGCTGTCTAGCAGTGCTTGTAGCAAGTATCGATCTAAGAAACGTGCATGCGAAAAGAAGGGATGCCTATTTAATGCAGGAACAAATGAGTGCAAGGGGCGGTGGGACTCGAAGTCTTCGACTGCGGAGTCTTCGGCTCAACAATCTCCTCGCGTTACGGCATTGGGTGTGTAAGATGATCCTCATTTTTAATTAATTCTACTAAATTTTGAAGAATAGAAAAGTTACTAGTACTACTACTACTACAATACAAAAATATCTCTCTGACAATCAGTGTTACTTACAACGTTGAGAAGTTATTCGAACACAACGTCAGATGATTCAGTCCATTGCTATTTCAGTTCTGTTCCGTTCTCCACGGTGCCATAATGAAACGAAGAGTAATGATCCCCTGTCCTCCTCGATGTCTTCCTCAATATTCTTATCCTATTGTATCCTCCCCGGATACGAAACCACTATATGTGCTGCGCCTCCAACACTGATTGCGAGGGTAACCGCTGCTTTTTATTGGCAGTATGCAAAGCCTAAATGCTCTAGCTCAATCGTAATCTGTAAATGCGGGCACGACGGGGCTGGACCAAGGGCAAGGCCAGCACTCGATAGTGGAATGTATTCGTATGACATTCTAGCATTCCCGTTTGTGCCGCTTGGCCAATAAGGAAACCCCTCCGGCATTGCCGCCGTCATCTCCAGTGGTCGATAGGTGCCAGCGGCTGCCTTGAAATATGTTCGATAGCGAATCAACGACGGAAACAATCCCTCGGTTTTGGTCTCGAATCGCGTCGGATCTCGGCGCTGCGGGTCCCCCACTGTCCAGCAGTTGTTCTTTCCCTCGTTGCAGCATTCAAGAAGTTCGATGCCGAAGACCGTGTTTGAGGTCCCGGCACCGAATCTTCCGGTGCCAACACAAAAATAGTACCACCTTCCTGCAAACTGAAACATTTCGCTCCGGATCCCGTATTTGAACTCGATCAATCGGTAAGCATTGCGGACGTTTAAGACGATCCGAGCAGAAACAAGGTGCCGTCGACCCGACCAGTCTGTCATGGGACACTGCCCTTGTCGACCTGGAACCACATCCGTCCGACGCCACAGATGATGAGGTTTGATTTCAAACGTGTCTTTTGTTGCATTGCCATCAACATTATCACTGTTGTCCTCCGCATCGAGATCACCAGCACCTTCGGCATTACTTCCCTCGCTGTTTGCCTTGTCCTCTTTGGTTTCTTGGATATACCGCTCGCGTTCTGCCACGGTCGTTTCCCGCACCATGCCCAAATCTTTCCGTAGACGATCGTGATAGTCCTCGGCAGTGTCGTGGATTTGTAGACGAGACATCCAAATGTTGGTTTCCTCACTGGACATTGCAAGGAAATACTCGACCCATTCGTTCCACACAGGATGCACTAAGCGGCACGAAGGAAAGTCGAGCCCGGGGTCCAAAAACTTGAAGACGGTGTGCGCCAAACAACCGTCTTCGTGGGGAGACGAAAGGAGCCACGACGACGACGACGACGACGGTGGTGATGGTGATGATGACGAAACGCATCCGTCGGAGGATGCAATCGATGGTGGCGACGATGTGAGAACCGAATGACTGCCATATCCATTGCTGTCGTTGTCGTTGTCGTTGTCGTTGCCGTTGCCGTGGTTCGGAGTCTTGGAATCATTTTGAACCTCACACTTGCGTCGTTTCGCACTGTGCTCTTCTGCTGTCTCCAACCCTGTAGTGTATTGGCACGAGATTCCGCCGTATTCCAATAATCTCTTTAGCAGCTTCATAGTCGTGAACGAATGTGATGTGTATAAACGTTCAGACTTCGTGTTGCTAACGATATTAGTTCGTGCTTTTGGAATTTCGTTACGGAAATGATACCTTCGGCATCGGATTGTGCTAAATACGGTCTTCGCCGTTCGCCGAGCAAACAGAACAAATTATTTTCTTTCCGTTCCGATTTTTTCGAAAAAAAAGGACTCTGGTAAATTCATACACGTAATTATGAGTCATTCGTGAATCTCAACTTAAAATACCGTTGTACAGTACGTACTCAGTGCGAGTAATCTTACCGTATGAGTACGCACCCTGTAGTTAATCTTACGGTATCTTCGTTGCAGTTCCAGTTGGTTGCATACGAGTAAATTGCGAAACACTCGTGGTCGTAGGAGTAACCTGGTACCGGAGTACGAAGTACTTCTACTACCTAGTAGGAACAGTCGAATGACGAACGTTTTAGCACGCGCTCCCGCGTACGTGAACGGTAGGTACCGTATGATGAAATGTTATGCTTAATACCGGTATGGATACCGTAATTTTACGATAATACCTACGGTACGAAGTACTTCGTAAATCTTACGAGTTACTGTATGAAGGAAGTACGGTACGTATGGTACGTACCGTACGAAGTAAATCGAATCGTTTTTGCTGGGAAAGCGAATCTTCGATTGAAGGCGAAACGAGCATCCATCATCACGTCCTTTCTTCTTCTCTACAAGCGACTTGGCCTTGGTACTAAATAAGGATGACTGGACATCGTCGAAGAACAAGTCCAGGAGGAAAGCTTAGTAATGTGAATAGCTTTTGGGACGAAACAGAAGCTGTGGAAGCTGCAGTTACCGTAGCAGTAGCAGTAGCAGTAGCAGTACATCATGGAAAATCGTTGCTTCGAAAACAATCTAAACTACGAATACAATACGGCCTTTTTCCATCGAACAATTGCGGAGACTATATCCAGCCTGTGGAATTCCGTATTGAAACCTTCGGATCTACCTATCAGCAATTGTTTGTATGATGGAAAGGCAGGTGAATTGTACTGGTTGACCCAGCTACTGTCGTCGTCGTCGTCGTCGTCGTCGTCTGCAGACTCAGACTCAGACTCAGACTCAGACTCCACGCAATCTCATTTGTGTTTGACTCCGCACTTGGATTCCCTCCCGGGTGTCCGCGAAAGAGCGCAGCGTCTTTGCGACAAACTCGAACGAAACATCGAGCACCAAGCATCAAGCTTTCGACGCCGTCCTCGTTCTACGTCGTTGATCTGTGGTCTGGCGGGGGAAGTCCTTGCGGTCTGGTATTATCTATACACGGTTGACCCCAACAAAAACACCCGTCGCTTGTTGGACCTCTATTGGGATTTGTGCCAACATTCCATTGAAGCATGCGCGTCGGTGGAAGATCACTACTCGTCGCCGTTTTCGGTCAACGAAATTTTATATGGTCGAGCAGGACTGTTGATGGGGTGCACCGTCTTGGCGCGCAACGGAAATGATAATCCATCGTGCCGCAAAGATTTGATTCGACGCATTCTAGAAGATGGAAAGAATGCTCATCATAAAGAACAAGACGCAGCAAAAGGAAAAATGCAGCCCCCTCTCGTTTACACCTGGCACGAGAAGATATATATTGGAGCTGCCCATGGATATGCCGGCATACTCGCTGCACTCTTGGTGAACTGGTCCGAGGTTCCAACAAAATATCACAGGGACATTCATCGAACTCTGGACTGGACTCTCACCCTGGTCACATCCAATGCAAACGTGCCGTCTTCGGTTACCCATACATTTCGAGTACGCTCCGGAAAGGATCATTTGGTGCATTGGTGCCACGGAGCACCGGGGATGATACCAACATTTTGCCTAGCTCACAGCGTCTTTGGTGACAAAAGATACCTGGAAACGGCCCGAGGCCTTGCCGAAACCGTGTGGCGCTTTGGTTTGCTTCGCAAAGGTTGGGGCCTTTGCCACGGCGCACCCGGGAATGCCTACGCCTTTCTTGCTTTGTACGATGTCACCAAGGACGACCGATATTTGAAGCACGCCGAGCAGTTCGCCTTGTGGCTGTGCTGCTCGCCGGATGCGAAAAGCATCGCGGACGTCCCGGACACGCCACTGGGTTTGTACACGGGTATCTGCGGAGCTGGTCAATTCCTATTGGACCTCCTTGCGTTGACTACGAATGGTGCGGTACGTACGGGCTGCTGTGCGCCCCCGTTTCTAGTTACAGGGCCGGCCTTTGGGTAAAAGGACGTGCTCTTAACACGGCATACCGGAAACTGAATTTGGAGGATTCGTTGGCTGACGCCTGAATGTCCAATTGAACTTTTTACGAATAGCTTTATTTCTTGAAACATCAATCTACGGTACACAAATAAATACTTAACTGTTATCATTACGTTTGCTGCCATCATTCGTTGGTGTACCTAAATAAAATAACATAGAGAAATTCGAATGCAATAAGAGCTCGACGACACCTCCACTTTACTATACCGTACAGCGGTATTACATTGAATGAGTATTCTAGGAAAACATGGAGTAGGACGGAGTTGCATCTTCCCTCGAGCAATTTGTGGTGCATGCTGAGTAGTAGTAGAGTTCATCCTCGGGATTCGAGTCGTAGATGCATGGGCAGACCTCATCGATGTGCTGTTGAGCAGCCTCGCTCAAGCAAGGTTTCTGGAAGGCTGCCAAGAAACCATCGGGGGTAATTATGTCCGGGGGAATATTACTCCACTCTGCGTCGGAATCCTTGTCGCAACACCTATAGGTCGAACTTTCACAGCACATACAACAGTCGCAGTCTATTTTGGACTCGTAATCTTCGGTGCAGCCGCAGTCTCCGATGACGGCAATCATCCCCTCCCTGAGATCGGTACCGTTGCAGAATGCGTTGAACGATCCAGATAGCTCGTAGTTGTTGTAAACACTTAGCACCGTCAGCATGGGCATATTACTGAAATCGGGTACCGTTCCTGTGAGACAGTGGTCTGAAAATGCCATAAATTCCAAATTCGAAAGTTTTTGGAGGGATGAGGGAATGGTACCAATCATTGCGCCACCTCCTATATTTAATGCATCGAGATCCTCCAAGTAGGATAATTCGTGTGGCACGGTACCCGATAAATTGTTCCACCCTGAGCATATTCATACGAGTCGTTAGTGTTAGGCACAGAACACCAAAATTCAAGAAGTCAAGGGTCAATTAGAGAACATTGAGGGTTAGACACACTACAAACAACATACACACACAAACTCGACACGGGAACACTTCTTTTTCCTTTTCTTACAGAGATGAAACTTTCTCACGCGACCGTTATCGTTGCAGATCAGTCCCATTAAGTCAGCAGGATCCTCGGCGATTTCACAATCTTCTCCCTCGCATGGTTCATTGGGCGCAGTGGATGATGTCCAATCGCACTCGTTGATCCCCTGTAAAAATCGATATTGCTTGTTCCACTCTTCGCCGTTGGTAGCAAAATAAAACAACGAAACAACATAGAGTTGGCGCACGTGCCATAATTGGCTTGAATCATCCAGCGGGAGCGGAGACTTCTGGTCTTGTTCCAGAAGCCAATCGAGAGCGGCAAGCCGATCAGCCGAAAATTCTGGACTCTTGGGATCGAAAACTTCGTTCCCGCTAAGAGGAGCAAGAATGGAACGGATTGACTTGCGGCGTTTCGGATCGATTGCCGGTGCACCGCTTCCATCGGACTTTTCGCGCCGATAGACCAGCCGATAGCGCCACCACCAGACAAACGATGGCAACCATGGCCACTACGGAAATCCCTGAACTCTTTTTCGCTCTGGTGTGCTGTGTTGCTTCGATTGTGGTAACGACAACGTGCGCCTCGACGGCATCTACATCGTCAACCGGTGTTGCCTCTACTAGGATGCCGGATTTTGGCTGTGCTTCCGTTGCAGTTGTTGTGGGAACAGTTGCAACTGGCACTGGCACTGGCACTGACACTGATGCTGTTCTTTCTGCGCTTGCGACCTTCGCATTGATCGAATCGGATGCAACCTTGCTGGCCAAGCCTTCCAATTGGATTTCGCCATCGGTCAGAGAAGCTGACTTCGGGTCCTTGACAATCACATCTTCCACGATAACATCCGTTTTCTTTTCTACATCATCGCCGGACTCTAGGTCAGTGGGGTCCGAGTTGTCCTGCGCATTTTCTCCCGTCGAGCCATTCTTGGATGTTTCTGTTTCAACCGAATCGCCGCCCGCATCTGCTTCTGAGGGGTTGGTGTTGGTGACATCATCTTCCGTTTCCGGCATGTTTTTTCCCAAGAGTGTATGACTTACTTCCGGTACAATATAATAATATAGTGCGGTGTTGTATTATCCAATACTCGCAAGATGGCAATCTTCCGTTACGTTACGGTACTGTGAAGGATCGCGTTCAGTTATGATTCCTCCCAAATTATTTCTGGTTGGACACAGGGGACAGTAAGATTATTACGGTACGAACGAACCGGTACGAACGAACCGGATGGGGAGATTGTGGATTTCATCGCATCTTTAAGTTTCCGCTGCAGAATAATATCAAAGACGAAGTACTTATCTTCCCCGGCATTCTCTACATCATTAGTTTATTGCCGTTGTCCATAACAAAAAATTACATTAAGGCTTTATTTAATGAGACCATGCTGCACAATCTTATCTTAATGACCGGGAGAAGAGATCCGATGGCCTCTCAAGGATACCACTTTACATAAGGTACCATAGTCAAGGATACCACTATACATAAGGTACCGTATACATATCGATTTTAGTAACCCTTATAATTTTATTTAACGCTTTTCTAAAAACGTACGAGTACCGATAGTTGATAAAATCAAAGAAAAGAAAGCCAATTTTATTATTGAAAAACGAAATTTCAATCAATTAATCCCCAAACAATACAGCAGCACTCCTAAGAATTACTACGCTTCAGCATAAGAAGGATGGTCAACATGTCTTATCTCAATTAACACGGTGATTCACTTGATTATTACGATGATTATTACGAGTTAATATTATTAACTCGCGTATTCGATCCCATCGCGTTTTCTACCTGTTACGACTGCAGTTTTTCTGCAAGGCAGCTGGGACTATTATGTCAAGACATTATCTTGCCGAAACTTACAGGACGTACGGCAGGAGTCAAGTTCTGCTCATTGAAACTTACCTTATACCGGTATACGTCCCAGAGATAGAAAAAAAAGCCTTCGGATCAAGATACTTTAGTAACACATGTTCTCAAGTCTAATGACGAGAAACATAAATGAATGAACGCTTGAGATCCTCAAAACATGAATAATACAGTACCGTTTACATACCGTACGGTGAGTACGAGTACTAGTAGTGTACAAGATAAAGATACCACAATTAATACCCAGTACTAAAACCATGTAGAAGTCTACAGGAAATAAACATATGTGTGCTCTGCACACTGAAGTTCTCTTAAAAAAAAAAAGTGAAAAGACCCTGGAAACGCACCGAAAAACTCACTATTAAGAAGGAAGTCCGATCATTGAAATAACACATGTCACTAATTTCCATTTTCACTACCCTGCAACGACCCTTCTGTTTCTCCTTCCATAGAACAGACCATGAAGGTTCGCTACTGTACAAATAGTACAAAATGACACCAACTCAAATACCTACACATTACTCTACTCGGTTTTCAATCGGGAAGGGTATTCGAACGACAATTCAATGGCAAACAAGGGAGACAAAAATACAGAAAAAAAAACGAGCCGACAACAGGTCCTTCTCCGACCCATCTGTTTCCCCTCCAATGGAAGGGATGATGGGGGTGTACATGCATAAATAATAGTAGTACCACATTGGAATGCCAGCATGTTACTCTACTGATTTGCCGACCTGGAATGGCAATCAGAGAATGGCAATCAGATGGCAATCAAACGGCTATTTGGATGGCGAGTTATGACCCTCCAATGACCCTTGTTCTGTTTCTCCTTCAATAGAACAGACCATGAAGATCCGCCACCGTACAAATAGTACAAAATTACACCAGCTCAAATACCTACATGTTACTCTACTTTGATTTTGATCGTGAAGGGTATTTGAACGGCAATTCTACAGCAAATAAGAACACAAGTGACGACAAAGAAAAAGTGAGCCGACAACATGCCCTTCTCCAACCCATCTGTTTCCCCTCCAATAGAAGGGAGGATGAGGGTGCACATGTGCAAATACTACCGCATTCGAACGCCAGCATGATACCCTACTAATTTTGTGACTTGGAATGGCAATCGAGCGGCTATCAGATGGCTATTCGGATGGCAATTTACAAAGAGACAGGGGACACCAATTCAAAGAATTTGATGGCCATTTTGTTTCTCATTCAATAGAACAGACCATGAAGGTTCGCCACTGTACAAATAGTACAAAATGATACCAACTTAAATACATACATGTAACTTTACTTCGTTTTCGATCAGGAAGAGTATTCAAACGCAATTCTACAGTGAAAAACACGAAGAATCGAAATGACGAAGAAACGAGAAAAACGAGCCAATGACACACCTCTGGCCCATCTCTTCCCCCTTGGATAGAGGAGACAATGGAGGCAGACATGTACAGAATGGCAATCCAATGGCAATCAGAGGGCAAATAACAAATGTTACGCTTATTAGCCGTCCTATCGGTTCTTGTCTTATCGGCCGTCACCTTATCAGTCATCACCATCAACATTTCAAAAAAGTGAGCGAAAAAAACAAGCACCTCCGGGGATATTTCTCAGAAAGTAACAACTGTAATTCCAAATCATGAGTTAAGTAATCTATTTTCTGTTTTTCCAATGCTTAAACTGAATCCACGTATATTCTCGTGTTAAGCAATCCTCCATAATGAGACTGCACGTGCATTCTCATGTTGTAGATTAACTAATATTTCCTCGGTTAATTTGTCAGAGAAACATGTCTCATTTTGTCTGTTTCGTCCGAGAACTGTTTCTCTACCCCCCGCAGGCTATCGCGCGGTATTTTTAAAATTCTCGACCCTATTTTTAAAATTTCCTATCTTTTTAGGTCGCGTGTCTACTAAAATACCTCGCACGTTGCACACCTTTACTTTTGAGACAATATCTTGTCACTCCTCAAATAAAATAACTATTTTAGGGTTAAGGATATCATATTCTTTTCGTGACAAGCACTATTTGGTGTAAAACTTATGCACGAATGACTATTTTCATCTTCTCAACTTTTCTGCTGACTGTACTGTGCACTACTAAACATATTGTACGAGGAATGTTGCAATCATCACTAAGTAGTAATGCATTTACTGTACGGACCATTTTTGCAATCGAAGTATGGTAGTAAGGAAATCTACCGTACAAGAAAACACATCACACACAAAATAATACATTTAATTTTTTCCTTTCAACAATTCATCTTTTGGACCTCCAACCTTTCGACCCATTCTACTGATATTTTCCTTCAAACAACTCCGCAACATCATGCCTCCTGTTATCAAAACCCCTCTTCTATTCTACTGCCGTGGTTGCTGGGATAAGAAAGGCGAAAATCCAAGAGTTTTAAAGGATACAAATCTGGGTCAAAAGAGTGCAATACCTTGAAATGTGTCTCGTACGGCCTAAGAAAACATCTCAAGTACAATATTCAATGCTACAACTTATACAAAAGTGATGGTCTAATTAAATGAAAGATCTATAACTTCTCCACCTCTGTCAAAGTGCAGCCTACCTTGCGGTCTGTTCAATATTCTCCTTCAGATTTTGGGATGACTATGACACAAAGCGGCCCATCTGTTCCCCCTTCCCATCTCTTCCACCACATCGTCACAAGTCAATCAGCCACGGGTCTTCATTCTGTTCTAAACCGACAGATTGAACATGGACTGATGTCTTTTTACCGCCAATGGATTGGAACGCAATTGAATCATACATGGCTGTTTCTGCTGTTCAAGATGAAGATGCATTCCCGCTGAATAATGATATTGACAATGCCGATGATGAGGATGACAATGTCGATGACGTAAATGAAAATAACGACAACAATTCTACCAACAACATAGATTGTGGAGACAACGAAGAAGATCACACTAATGGTTCTGATGTTAACGCCGCTACTGCTCAGCAAGCCCCTCCACCACCATCTTTGCATGAAATCATTAATCTGAATGAAAGAGAGGAGGCATTTCAAAGCCACACAAAACTACCGCCGCCCCATCATCTTCTTGCTGAATTGGAACTCATGAATTTAATGGCCAGGCATAAATTGCCACTGAACACATTCAAATCAATTTTCCAGTGGGCAAAGAAAAGTCAAATGAGACAGGGTTTTGATTTTAGCGATGCCAAAATTAGATCTCGGAAAGCAATTTTTGACAATCTCTAATCCAATCTGGGTCTCTCTGATATGAAATTTCATCCTCATATACTGAATTGGTTACCTGACAATAAGCCCACTCAGGTGTATGTCCGTTCTTTTAAGGATGTCATTTATTCTCTTCTTTCTGACCAGCAGCTAATGATAGAAGAAAACCTCTCATTTCCCGACTATTCCACCCCTCTATCTCCGGACAATAATTCTGAGTTGAATCCTCATTCTGTAATCTCAGAATTGCATCACGGCTTGTGGTGGAAATCTTCTTGGAAAGAAATTTGTAATCCCAATTCGCAAGAAATTCTTGTTCATATTATATTTTACATGGACGGCATATCTTTGGATGCACATGGACGACTTACGTTAACACCATTGAACATGACATTTGGTATCTTTAATGCGGAGACCTGCTCTCTACCTGAAGCATGGACAACTATTTACTTCCATCCCGGCCTCAAATGGGAGTCAACCAGACACTCTCGTCCTGCCAATTCGAAGGAAAAAATTCAGAATCTTCACAATGGTTTGGAATTAGCATTTTGTTCCTTTAAAGCCGCGTGTAACGAAGACGGTGGTATCTATTGAATTACTAAGTCAAGTGTGAAGTGTACGTATACGCGATACGTAAATTGTGTCATACGTAACGTACAATTTACAAATACGTGAACGTTTTACGAATACGTATTGTTTTACGTAAACGTAATACGTAATACGGGTTAAGGAATAAGAAACAAGACGTACGAATCCAAAGTGTTCTAGATCTTTTATCACAAGAAGAGCGCAATAAGTAAGGTATACATAAGGACGTGTGAGTATCAAGAGATACTTAAAGCACTGTGTATCGAACGCACAATACGAGTATCTATGAGTATCAAACTCTTGGTACGCGTATTCCCACACAATGGAAAGACTACGCACACAATGGAAGGACAAATTAGTAAATGAGAGAACAATATGGTCCAGAAACAATCCGATCATAATCTTATCGATAACTCTTTCCAATATCGTAACAGTAACAGATAAAATAACAAATAATAACAACGTAGCGATCCTTGGTCCTATTAGTTATCGATAAGATTACTACACCAGCAATCAGCACAACCGATGCCAGAAGGGAACAATACAGAACACAACAATTCTCCAGCCTACCGAGGAGTCACACCAGACACCAGCATCGACACTGAACACGAACTCCGATACCTACGAGGGCGACTAGAGGATCTGACCGAAGATAACTACGACCTACGTGAGTATACACTCAACCAAACCAACCAACTACAAAACCAGAATCAATTATTGGCAGAGTACGGAGAAGAGAGCGACAGTGACGAGAGTGAAGACACCATGTCCAAGAAGAGAGGAGACTACTACGACGCGCTGAAGGATCTGATGGAGCCTGCACAACTGAAGCCGGTCCAAATCCCGACCAGCATCGACGTGTATGAGTTCAAGAAAGCTCTTACAAACGCACTGGCCGAAGTGACCTCCACAAAATACATACAGGGGGGAGGATACGCTTTTCTCTTAGAGACAGAGGAACAATACCGGGCTAGGGAGAGAAACCCAAACGCGGTGTATCCCACGACACCCTCGGAACCCTCCGAGCTAGACGGCACAGTGGAGCTTACATCGGATACTTACAAACTGTGGAAACGTAGCAGAACACTATTCGTGGAATGGAACAAGTACAATCGGGAGGCCCTCCTACTAACCGACAAGAAATTCCCCAGGATGCTCCACGAGTTAAAAGACCCGGGGTTGGAGGCCTTCCCCAGAGGGACCACCGCCCTTGAGGCCTTTCAACACATGGAGGACGAGCTGTGTACGACAGACGTACAACGCGATTTGACAGCTGAAATAGCTAAGAAGATGCGGGACCTAGACTACACCCCCAGTCCATTGGGCCCCAAAGAATACTTCCGTCTTCTCACCAAATATCAGTACCAAATCAACCTCCTTCCGGCTACGGCCAAGGTGACGGCAGCCCAGATGATGGACCACGCCCACATGGCCTTCAAGAGGAGCAAACACGACCCTATTACACTCCACAGAGTGGAGGAAGCATGGAAGCAACACCGGGCGACTATCGACGCGACCTCAGAGGAACAGGAACTATTGCAATACAAACGCTTTTGGGGTCTACGCCTCAAGGAACTATACAGTAGCTATCATGCCATCACCGGGTCAGCCAACAAAGTGGAAATCCAGCATGACCAACGTCTTGCCATCATCGAGGACAACCAACGGGCCCTCGTCAGTGTCTGCCAGGAACTCAAGTCCCAGGCGGAATCGGCAACGGCAGCATCCACCCTCACCATGTCAAGCCACCAATTGGAGTCCGCCCTATCCGCCCTCACGAGGCAAATGGGAATGTTGGTAGCCAGTCAACAAACCCAAAATGGCACCAGCCCGCAACAGGTCCAGCAGTCCCACCAACCACAGCAACCAGGACGTCGGCAGCACCAGGCTACGAACAAACCACCATCCCAGTGGAAACAGTACAAGCACTACTGTCACTCGTGCGGCGTCAATCTCTCACACGATGGGGGAGATTGCTTCCGGTTCAAACCAAACCACCAAGTAGGGGCCACATTTGCCAACAAAATGGGTGGATCAACCCAACGCGAGGACAGATGGATGAAGTGGAGCCACCCCATCACGCGGGAAACCCACGACAGCCCCTCCCCCTGACGGTGTGGGGAGGAGCACAGTAACATACTTAATCGTCATAGTAGTAACAGCCCCAAGTCAGCGTCATTACTAAGTATCTTACGTGCCCCTTCGAGTCGCACTTCCCGACAGCCCAACAGCAACAACAAACGCGTAACCTTTGCCATGGCCTCCATCACACCCCCGGCGCCCGGATTTGGGGCCCTAGACTCAGCCGCCACCGATCATTTCGTGCCCACCACATATCAGGGAGGCGCCCACCGGGAAACACCCGGCGGCGTCATCGTAGGCTGTGCCAATGGTAGCACTATGGCATCGCAAGCCACCGATGTCCTGGACCTCCCTTTGCTACCACTCGCAGCACGAGGTTGCCATAAGTTCGATGACGTAGACCTCCCCCTCGTCTCGGTACCAAAGTTGTGTAACAATGGATGCAGCGTGACGTTTACCAAAGATAAAGTGGAGGTCGTGGGCCCCACCAACCACACAGTGTTGCTCGGCGTTCGGGATCCCCTCCGGGACCTTTACATGGTCCCCCTCCATCCAACCAACACAGCTACCCCCCACGTTTCAGACACAGACACAATCACGCAGGGGCCGGCTAAATCTCCAAGGGTGACGAACCCCCCCCCACCATTTTCAGATTCAGACAAACAACTACAGATACACACTGGGGCGGGAGCATATCAGATTCAAGCCGTCCCCAAGCTCATAGCTTTCTACCACGCAGCAGCGGGCTATCCCACCAAGGAAACGTGGATACACGCCATCGAACGAGGTTCATTTGCCACCTGGCCGGGGCTAACTGCCCAGCGGGTTAACCGGTTCCTACTGGCGTCAGAAGAAACCACCATGGGCCACCTCCAGATGGTCTGGCAGGGGATACAGAGCACGCGCAAACCAAAGAAGAAATCACCAAAGACAGTCCAAACGACGCCCAACACTCGGTTGTCCCAAGCCCGCCAGAAGAAGACACGCGAAGTCTGCGTGGACATCGTGTCAGCATCAGACATGCAACCAACCAACGATGAACCCAAGGAACTCATAGCATGGGACCTACCAGGCAGATACCCCGTCACATCACGCCGTGGACACCAATACGTATTCCTGATGTACGATTACGACTCCAACTACATTGACGTGGAACCCATCAAGTCTCGTAAGAGTGAAGACATACTGTATGGGTTCACCCAGTGCTACAATCGAATGAAGGAGAACAACGCCCACGCCAAGATTGTACGAATGGACAATGAGACATCCAAGAAGCTAATCACCTACATCACGCGGAACAACTTAGACTACCAATTGGCATCCCCAGGGGACCACCGGCTCAACCACGCGGAGCGGGCAATACAGACCTTCAAGAACCACTTTATAGCCGGGCTGAATGGGGTGGATGATACCTTTCCCATAGACGATTGGGATCTACTAATACCACAAGCGATCATCACCCTCAACCTCTTACGCGCATCCCGTACACAGCCTAAACTGTCCGCGTACGAGCTACGACACGGGATATACGACTACAACAAACACCCAATGGCCCCATTTGGATGTAGAGTCATCATCCATGATAGGACCCAAGAGCGTGGAGCATGGCAGGACCATGGGACGAGGGGTTTCTACGTGGGCCCGGCGTTAAAGCACTACCGGAACTACACGTGTATCGGGGGAAAGAGTAGGGCCACCAGAGTGAGCAATACGGTGGCATTTTACCCAAAAGCCCAGATGCCACAAACATCTTCCACGGATCGATTAATTATGATCCTCCAAGATTTAAAGGAAGTAACTACTAAGCCCCATCCTCCGATTCCCTACGTGGAACAAGGGACTCAGATCAATGAGGCCCTACGTCACATACAAGAACTACTAAGCGTAGAGACACAACGGCCCTTAAGTGGAAAGGCGGATCCCCCAGAAAAACTGATCGGGCCCAACGCCACATCAACCAGCCCAACTGCGAATGCGCGCGAACCTCCAAGGGTGCAGATAGGACGTGAACCAAATTCTACACAACCACATGCGAAGCCTACGCAACGGCTCAGCGCCCGACGAGGACACCCCTGGGCAATAGGGACCATCATTAGAAAACGATTTAACACGGGGTGGTATGAGGGGGAGGTGACCAGCTATGACCAAACCAATCAGTACTACAAGGTCCAGTTCACCGACGGGGACACCGCTGACTACACTCATGGTGAGGTATCCCGATACTACAAATCAGACCAATACTACTCAAAGTCCAAAATTAAGCCTAAGGCCCTCAAGGGGACGTACCAACATGTCCCATTAGGTTTCCCGGTACCAAAGCAAACGAACAAACGGCAGGCCGGACCAGCATACACCCCCCAGCTTGCGTGTGGAGGCTCCATATGGGACGAAGATTTGAGCAAGTGGGCTGCCTATCGGGATCTCATCAAGCATCCGAAGAACCACGTGCGGGAGTTATGGCTCAAATCAGGTGAAGATGAATTTGGGCGATTATTCCAGGGCTTCCAGTGCAATCATATAGAAGGGATGGATGTGTTGGATTGGATACACAGACAAGATGTACCCGTACACAAGAAAGTAACCTACCCCCGGTACACAGTCGCCATACGCCCCGAGAAGGCCGACCCCTATCGGATGAAAAGAATTCACCGCGTAAAGGCATATTCGTGCGTACGAAGAGTCACAAAGGCAAATAACCTTATTCGTAAGGTTATTTAACCTGAGTGAATAATCGTCGGCGATTATCCATGTGGATTGCCTCTTAGCGAAATTCTCCCCATCAGCTCACTCTTTGAAGAATTAACAACTCTAAAACACTATCATGCCCTAAAATCTATGTACAACCTAGTACTAATTCTACGCAATAAGGTACAAATACTGTGATATTCCAATGAGAATATCGCGGTGAATTACACGGTAATACGATACAAAGAAAGACCGATCAAAGATGGTTTGCGTGTGTTTTTGTGTCTTAAGAATTACATGTGTTTCTTGTACGATGGAAATTACACGATGACGGCGAGTAATTAACCTGTCGATCGACAATCGGCAAAGTCCGAATGAACTGTAACAATGATCTACTCACTAAATCAATCGGTCATAAGACTGATTGCATTTGTTGTTCGTTACGACACACTTTCTTTAGTTTATCAGACCCACAGCGTCTACGAGCTGTGGCCAGCATCCTACAATGCTGAGGACGGCGTTTCCACCGAAACGCAGTTGAGCTCGAAGACTAATCCGGACTAGCCTGATCAGCTACCGGCATCAACCCTCAAGGATGTAAAAGAGGCAGTTGCTTGTGGAGCCCTGGAAGAGACCAACACCAGGGCGGCCTCCCTTGAAAGAAGAGGCCGAAGACTCGAACCAAGGTGGTGGCTCCACCGGGTTTCGAGATCCAGCAAAACAAGCAAGGGAAAAGAAACTGGACGATTCAGCTGAACGAATCGCCCAGGTTGGCATCAGTTGAAAGGAATCAATATCCGAGAACACTGATCTTTCACTGAAAACAAGAATGACGTGAGCCAGAAGATTGAGCCTCAAGTATTCTGTGGTGAAACAGATTGGAAGGAACAGATTGAAAAAAGCATCTGCCCGCAAGAAGGAACAGATTGCAAAGAGCGTCTGCCCGCACGAAAAACGAAAATCGAAAGATATAGAAATGAGAACACCAAATCTCGAAGATCGAAAGATCTCAAAGATCCAAAAGGAAAAAGAGAACACTAAATTCTCAGGAAACAATCTTACACCACAGAAATACAGAATGAGCAAAATCCCAAGAAAGGATAGGAAAGCTCACAATCTTGACTTGCAACAAAAGCAAAAGCAAAGCTCACACAAATACAGACAACCGGAACGAAAATTCGATCCGAACAAAAGTATACAAACCGGAACGAAAATTCGATCCGGATAAATACAGAACGACAGTCACCAACATTTACCACCCATATCTCACACCCAGAACTCTCGATTCGATTACATTCTCCCTCCACATACCACCTTCAATTGAATATTCGAAACTCACATCGAATACCATCCTCCGAATATTCGAAACTTACATCGAATACCATCCATACTCCTCCAATATAATTCGAAACCCCATTAGAATACACAATTCATCACCATGGTACGAACTAGAGCGGACGACGACATGGAAGAAACAAAAATGGAAGTGGATGATGACGATTCAGACGATGACGATTTGGAAGAGAAATTGGAAGATAAAATCATGGAAGTCATGGAAAGGGCCTTTGAGGACCCAGAATCAAACTCAACCATGAAGAGAATCATCGATCAAGAAATAAAGAAAAGAGTCAGGGCAATGAGAGATGCAGAAAGAAAGGGTGCGAATCCAGATGATGAGGATGAAGGAAACGATGCTGACCAAAATGCAGAGAACGCAAGAGCTGAACGGCTGGGAAGAAGGTCATCCCAACTCAGGATAAAAATCAGGGGATTCAACAATGGTAGATTCCTGAACCCAGAACAGCTTGCTTTCAGGAGCAGCCTAATGGATTTTGGCATCAACTATGAATCAGCCGAGGAAATTATGAGGGGAGGGATGTCTAATATCCGAGAAATTACAGACCTCAACAAAGAAAGCATTAAATCGTTCATGCATGGACTGAAATCTATCAGTCCGGACTGTCCTAATCCGAAAAGTATCCATTATGGTAACAGACTATCATCGAGGCTCCTAACTTGGGCAAATTGGGCCCGGTATCAACCGTTGATTGGGGTCAAGCCAATGGCTATCGACTGGAACGCAAACCCAAACAACTTGGAACTGCAGCAATTCAGAATCAAGATGATGGAATCAAGTGTGAAATCACAGGAAAAGGCAACTCCACCAGAGCTGAAGGATCTCACAAAATTCAGGGAATGGGAGGAAGGCTTCCGACAAAACTTGAGATACAGATTCAACTCTGAGGGTTTTCCAATCTTGTATGTCATAAGACCCCAAGAAAAGGAAGAAGTTACTGATGAAGCCAGGGCTGGAACAGTCGGGCAAAGTACAACAGATACTTATCCAACTTGGAGTGATTACAATGAAAGATGTGGTGTCCTGTCAGGCCCCCAGTATGATGAGGACAACAACGTCGTCTGGAGGTTGCTGTGCGATGCAACTAGAAAAGGTCCCGGTTGGGAATATGTGGCACATTTCCAGAACACTGCACTGAATTCTGGTAATGCCAGAAACGCTTTCATTTCTCTCATGCAACACGCTTACACTGATACCAATATCACTATGGTTCTGAATAAGACATATCAGGATATGAAAGATTCACACTACACTGGAGATTCCAAGGGTTATGACTGGAACAAGCACAAGCGAAATTGGACCGCTTTCCATGGAACGATTCTCAGATTTGAAAAGAATCATAATGAAAGAAGATTTGTCTGGGATTTTATCAATTCAATCAGTGACGAGCGACTTGATGCTGCAAAAGCAGATGCAATTGATGAGAGCAAAGACTATCGTGACAACTTCAATGAATGTTTGATTCTATTCACCAATCGACTTGGATTGAAAAAAACTTGCAACAGGGAAGCATAAAAGAGGTTCCAGAAGCGTGTATTCTGTGGGCACAACCAGCAACAAGAAGCAGAAAACAACTGGAACGTTTACAGGAAAAGTTGAATGCAAGCCCTATCCAACAAGTGTTTATAAAACAATGTCAAAAGAACAGCGCCAGGAGCTTTACCAGATGAGACAGGCTAAAAAGAAACGAAATCTCAAGGCTGCTGAGACTAAAAAGAAAGAAACTGAAAATGAAGGCGCTGGTGACAGTTTTGGATCAAAATCTAAGAAATGACATAATAACCGGACACTATCACTAGAACACAAATTGTTAAAAATGGTGAGCCGGTCATTATACCAGATGAATGTCCCTGTAGGTTTTGATGATGGGGAAAATGAAGAAGGATATTGTGAGTTAGATTCACATGCAGATACTACTGCAGCAGGAAGCAATATGGTATTGCTGAATCCTGATCAAATTACAACACACGTTGATGTTGCACCTTTTTCTGAAGAGTACAAGCCCATCAAGAAAATCCCAATTGGAAGCTGTGCGACTGCATGGACAAATCCAACATCAGGCCAAGTATATATCATAGTGTTCCATCAAGCACTGTACTTTGGGGACAAATTGAAAAACAGCTTGATATGCCCAAATCAAGTGAGGGACTGCAATTTCAACTCTGTTGAAGAAACACCTCGCCAATTTGATCCAAGATCCAAGCATGGAATTACAATTCAAACTCCACTGGAGGATGATGATCCGAGGAAAGTTTTTATCAAACTGAGTATGAGAAACGTGATCTCATATTTCCCCACAAGAAAGCCCACAAGAATGGAACTTGATGAATGTCAACATTTGATAGCAACAAATGATACCCCCTGGGATCCACATTCACTGAAGTTCAGGATGGCCGAGCTAGCCATTGACAATGGAGATCCAATTTCAGGGGACCAATTCAGCCTTCAAGCTATGTCAACAGAAGAGGACCAAGCAATGGAGGACAGTTCTGTTGTAACACAACCTGCTAGTAATGTTACAAATAAACTTCCCAAGACCAGCTTAGGAAAAGAACGGCATCCAAGTGTCATGCAGCAATGCAAACTGATGAGGGTCCATCAAGTATCAACAAGGAGAATGCTAACTGAATGCCAGATTGCAACAGATGGAAATATTGCTCATCGGATTTCTTCAGTAAGGAATATTTCAAGCGCGCGAAGGGTAGACCAATTTTTTGTTTGATGATACAGAATTTGACTTTATGGAAGCTCCTGAAGCAGAATCAAAACAGGCCCCTAGCTTGCAAGAAATTGACAATACACTAGAAAGGAGGTCTCTTGACAGAAGAAATCAATGGGGGCCATCAGTGATAACAATTGAAGGTCCAAACAAAGTTGACTGTGAACGCCTAGCCAAGACTTGGAACATTAGTTTCAAGAAAGCTGAACAGACACTGAAAGTCACAACGCAGAAGGCACTCAGGAATTTGCAATCACCATTGATGAAGCGACTTCCTACTCAGCGCTTCAGGAACAAGAGAGTCGCACAAGGAACCTGGTACACTGATACCTGGCATGCAAGAACCACGAGTATTATGAGGCAAGAAAAATGCGCACAGATCTTTACAAATGGAAATGGGTTTGAAGTATTTATACCAATACAGGACAAATCACAAGCCCACCAAGGATTGAAGACATTTATTCATGAAATTGGAATTCCAGAGCATTTGATTTCTGATGGTGCGCCAGAACAAGGATCCCCAAGAACCTACAAAACACACTGGAATTCAATTGTAAAGCGCAACCATATCCATCAGACATTTATCCAGCCACATTGCCCATTCCAAAATCGAGCAGAACAAGCAATTGGTCATCTTGGTAGCGCAATCACAACCAAGTCTGCAAAGAAGAAGTCACCGAGAAGATTATGGTCATTTTGCGGTGAACTATGTGCAAACATAAGGCAGAGAACAGCCTCCAACAACCCTTCTTCAATGGGGAGAACCCCATTTGAATTGGTCCATGGCTATAGACCCGATATTACATTATATACTTCATCAGAATGGTATGATTTTGTGTTTTATTATGATAAAGGTGATTCTTCTACTCGAGGCGTTGAAAGGCTGGCGCGATGGTTGGGTCCCTGTGGGAATAGGGTAGGTGGGGGAGATTGTTTTTGGCTCCTGACCGAATCAGCAATACCAATATCTACAAATTCAATGAGGCCTGTAAAGGAATATGAATGGAGGGATAGAGATGTCCTAAGAAGAATGGAAGCGATCGACAAATCAATTGAATCCAAGATTGGAGATGAAGTCAAGGACAGCGCATCATTCTTCCAGGAAAACTACCCAGAGCCCCAAATAGAGCTATTTGAGAATCAACCAGTAAAAACACCGGATATGAAACTCGAAATGGCTGAGCCAGAAGCATCGGTAGTAGATGTTGATGAACCAGATGAATATCTGGGAAATGAAGTGATCATTGAAAGAGGTGATGAAAGACTCAGGTGCATTGTCAAGGACAGGGTTCGCGACTTGCAAAACAGACCAATAGGAATCAGAAATGAGAATCCAATACTAGACACGAGGCTGTATAAATTGCAACTACCTGATGGCACCATGGAGGAATACACGGCAAATATTGTTGCAGAAA
Organism: Pseudo-nitzschia multiseries; assembly: GCA_037355745.1. Taxonomy (NCBI): domain Eukaryota; phylum Bacillariophyta; class Bacillariophyceae; order Bacillariales; family Bacillariaceae; genus Pseudo-nitzschia; species Pseudo-nitzschia multiseries. Next base: position 24,546,982 of record CM074783.1, read on the forward strand.
GCCTATACAGCTCTGTTGATGATGATGGGAGGATGTTCACTCTACTAGATGAGCTCATTGACCATGAATGCGACAACACTGCACTAACTGATGATGAAGCCACGACCATAGCAAAAAATGGCAGGAAATCCCATAAACCTACCACTAGAGGTTGGAGAATTTTAGCCAGTTGGAAGGATGGCACTGAATCGTGGTGTAAGCTAAGTGATGTGAAAGAGTCATTTCCAGTGCAATTGGCTGAATATGCTATCAACAATAATCTTGAAAAAACACCAGCTTTCAGATGGTGGGTGCACAAAATTTTGAGGAGGAAGGAACGAATCCTTAAAGCGGCCAAAACAGCAAAGTATTGGTTGAAGACTCACAAATATGGTGTTGAATTGCCACATTCAATCAAACAAGCGCTGGCTATTGATAAGAAAACAGGGACTGACCACTGGGAAAGAGCAATTCATAAGGAAATGACAAATAATATGGCAGCGTTTGAATTTTCTGATGATGATGTTATTCCAGTTGGCCATAAACAGATAACAACCCACATGATTTTTGACATCAAGCTTGGGTCCCTAACAAGGAAGGCCAGGTTGGTAGGGGACGGTCACAAAGTTCCTGCAGTGGCCAAAGAAAATACTTATTCATCGGTTCCCAGTCGAGACTCAGTAAGAATATTCTTTCTGCTGGCAGCGCTGAATGATTTGAAGGTTCTCTCAGCTGATATTCAAAATGCATATTTGACAGCCCCGATTAAAGAGAAATACTTCCTAAAAGCGAGAGAAGAAGATGGTTTTCCACCTCACCTTGCAGGAAGACCTTGTAAGATTGTCTGGGCATTATATGGACTGCCGGTTGCTGGTGCATCTTTCAGGTCATACCTCACCCAGCATTTGAGAGATCTTGGATATTCACCTTGCAAGGCAGACCCGGATGTGCACTTAAGAATTGAAACCAGGAAAGATGGATCCAGATACTGGGCAATGCTCATTGCATATGTAGATGATATCCTATGTTCTGGTGAAGACCCAAAGTTCCAGCTTGAAAACATTGAACGAAAGTTCAAATTGAAGGACGATACAATTGAAGAGCCAACTCTGTATTTGGGAGCTGATATTGGGAAATTCTACTTTGAAGGTGATTCAAAGCCAAGATGGTCATTATCAAGCACTAAGTATACAGCGAAAGCTGTTGCAGCAGTCGAACAAGAGCTAGGAACAGAAAAATATGGCTACAAGTATCTACCAAAATCAGCATCTAGTCCACTGTCACATGATTATCGACCGGAAATTGATATATCAGAAGAATTGAACCCTGAATTGCAAAATTACTATCAAGGTTTAATTGGAGTCCTCAGGTGGATTTGTGAACTAGGAAGGCTGGACATTGTAATGCCAGTCTCACTAATGTCAAGGTATTTGGCACAGGCAAGGATCGGGCATTTGAATCAGTTGTTTCACATATTTGCATATTTGAAAAAGTACAACAGGTCAAAACTGGTTTTTGATGATTCTGTACCAAGTGTTGATGAAAGTAAATTTCAGAAATGTGACTGGTCTGAATTTTATCCTGGTGCCGCTGAAGTCATACCAACAGATATGCCTGAAGCTTTGGGAAAACATGTGACGATGAGCTGTTTTGTCGATGCTGATCATGCCGGATGCAAGGCAACAAGGAGATCTCATACTGGTGTTATTATCTTCATTAATAATGCACCGATCATTTGGTTTTCCAAAAGACAAACAACAGTTGAGACATCAACTTTTGGATCTGAAATCATTGCTTTGAAAATTGCAATCGAATTGGTTGAAGGTCTAAGGTACAAGTTGAGAATGATGGGTGTTCCAATTGATGGAAGCACAAATGTGTATTGTGATAATGATTCTGTTGTCACGAATGTTACACGACCTGAAAGCCCATGTAAGAAGAAGCACAACAGCATTGCATACCACAAAGCGCGTGAATCTATTGCAGCAAGAATTATCAGAGTTGCAAAGGAACCAGGTTCAACAAATATTGCTGATTTGTTTACAAAGCTAATGAGTGGCGCTGTTTTCAGAGAACATTGTTCTCGTTGCATGTGGTAAGGAAAGAATCAATCATTCGATGGAATGTTCGATCGATCATCCGATCGGAGTAACAAGTTGATTTTACTAAGTTCGATCATGGAAACGAATCGATCTGCAATGAGCATTTCGAAGATGGATAACTTGATCCATGAATACAATATATCAAACCGGCAAGGATCAGGGCAAAACGCCATGATACAAGCCAGAATGAATGGCAAAATGCCTCCCCATTTTCTTTTTGATAGGGCCTCTGATGGTAGACTGGATACAATTTGGTATTCAACACGACAATGACTCACGATGAATAGGTTAAGTCATAGAATCCAGCCGCTTAACGGTTGGAGGATTTACGACTGAAGGGGACTGAAAAGAATTCACCGCGTAAAGGCATATTCGTGCGTACGAAGAGTCACAAAGGCAAATAACCTTATTCGTAAGGTTATTTAACCTGAGTGAATAATCGTCGGCGATTATCCATGTGGATTGCCTCTTAGCGAAATTCTCCCCATCAGCTCACTCTTTGAAGAATTAACAACTCTAAAACACTATCATGCCCTAAAATCTATGTACAACCTAGTACTAATTCTACGCAATAAGGTACAAATACTGTGATATTCCAATGAGAATATCGCGGTGAATTACACGGTAATACGATACAAAGAAAGACCGATCAAAGATGGTTTGCGTGTGTTTTTGTGTCTTAAGAATTACATGTGTTTCTTGTACGATGGAAATTACACGATGACGGCGAGTAATTAACCTGTCGATCGACAATCGGCAAAGTCCGAATGAACTGTAACAATGATCTACTCACTAAATCAATCGGTCATAAGACTGATTGCATTTGTTGTTCGTTACGACACACTTTCTTTACGGACAAGAATAACCGCGGGGGGAGACCAATTGGAATATCATGGCAACGTATCAACCCGCACCGCGAGTATGGAGACCATTAAAACCCATTGGAACAGCGTGATATCCACCCCCGGAGCAAAATACTGTACGGGTGACATTTCAAACATGTATTTATGCTCCACACTCGATGAACCCGAGTACGTAAAATTCAGGTGGGATATGGTTCCTCCACGAATACGTGTCGCCTACAACCTGGAGGAGCTTAGACAAGGGGAATATATTTATGCCCGCATCAAAAAGGCGTGGTACGGACTAAAACAGAGTGGAAAAATAGCGCATGATGACTTGGTAAACCACCTACAACAGTACGGCTACCAGAAGGCACCCCACACCGAGGGACTATTTCTCCATGACAAAAGGGACATCAGTTTCACCCTAGTTGTGGACGACTTTGGGATTAAATACACACAACAAGACGACGTCGATCACCTAGTCGAGGCCATAGGGACCAAATACACCTTCAAAGTCGACTGGTCAGGAAAACAATACGTAGGGGTCCACCTACGTTGGGACTACGACAAGCGTGAAGTACAGTTATCGATGGATGGCTACGTGGAACAAGCCCTAAAGGAATTTGAACACGTGAGACCTTCGCGAACATACGCGGGCCCCTCACGCGCTGACATACCGGCCTATGGCGCAAAAATACAATATGCAAAACTTGAGGATACTTCCACATTGACCGACGACGAGATCAAATTCATACAACAAGTCACAGGGAAGTTCCTGTTCTACGCACGGGCCGTGGACAACACAATGCTCCACGCACTCAACGACATAGCTTCAGCCAAGGACAACCAGACGACCCTATTGGCAACGAGACATTTCCTCAATTACGCAGCCTGCAACCCAAACGCCACCATAATCTACAGAGCCAGTGACATGATACTCCGGGTGGATAGCGATGCGGCGTACCTAGTATGCCCAGGGGCCAAGAGCCGAGCAGGGGGATATCACTATCTGGGAGACTTGATGGGAAGCACTTTCAATGGGCCGATTCTCGTATTGGCGAAAATAATCAAGAATGTGATGGCATCCGCAGCCGAAGCCGAGGTGGCGTCTTTATTCTTGAACGCAAGAGAGGCGATACCAGTCAGGCAGTGTCTCATCGAGCTGGGGCATCCACAACCAGCTACCCCACTGAAGACCGACAATAACACAGCGGAAGGCATCTTGAACGACACAATCAAACAGAAGAGATCTAAAGCCATCAACATGCGGTTCTACTGGTTAAGAGACAGGGCTGAACAGGGACAATTTAATATCTTCTGGGAACCGGGAAAACATAACCTGGCGGACTACCCCACCAAACATCATACTGGAAGCCACCATAAGAAGGTGAGACCTATCTATTTGTATGAGACGGACAGTCCAAGGACCATCCAAGGGTGTATTGAATTACTAAGTCAAGTGTGAAGTGTACGTATACGCGATACGTAAATTGTGTCATACGTAACGTACAATTTACAAATACGTGAACGTTTTACGAATACGTATTGTTTTACGTAAACGTAATACGTAATACGGGTTAAGGAATAAGAAACAAGACGTACGAATCCAAAGTGTTCTAGATCTTTTATCACAAGAAGAGCGCAATAAGTAAGGTATACATAAGGACGTGTGAGTATCAAGAGATACTTAAAGCACTGTGTATCGAACGCACAATACGAGTATCTATGAGTATCAAACTCTTGGTACGCGTATTCCCACACAATGGAAAGACTACGCACACAATGGAAGGACAAATTAGTAAATGAGAGAACAATATGGTCCAGAAACAATCCGATCATAATCTTATCGATAACTCTTTCCAATATCGTAACAGTAACAGATAAAATAACAAATAATAACAATGTAGCGATCCTTGGTCCTATTAGTATCGAATGGAATTATCTTCCGTACGCAAATCAACAGTGGAAGGTAAAAATGAAATTTGCCATTGCCTATGTTATCGGCGACACAGAACTTCATGATAAATTGTGTGGAAAATATGGCTCCTTCAATAAGGGTGTCATGCGGATGTGCCGTCACTGCAACTGTTATTCGCCGAACATAAACATTCCTTCTGCTCAACCTGCAACAAAGAATTGGTTGCCTGTCGATTTCCATTGTTTTCCCGGCACTGATCTAAACGATATCAATAAGAACTTCAAAAACAACTCTCATTATAACATCAGGAATGTATTTCATGATTTATGCTTTGGTACAAATCAGAACAACATTCATTTTGCAACTCCCGGTGAATGTTTGCACATGCACCAGCTTGGTACTGCCAAACGGGCCGTCGAGTCAATTGAATTGTTGCTCCGCGGAAGTGTTCCATGTGTTTATGCCCCCAATTTGAAGCACGGCGTGGCTGTTGCTAACAGTACTGGCCATTTAGCACAACGGTACGGTGGTTTGTTATCACGCCAGTCTGATAGAGATTTTCCTCGCACCAAATTTGGGACTCAGCTTCTATCAACCACAAAGAAAGAAGGGCATGATTTCTCTGGAATGCTTATTTCTCTTCTGATTGCTATGATTTCCAAACATGGATCTGACATTATTGGGGACCTTCGTTTTGTAAAGAAACAGATAGAGGTAATTCAGCTCATTCTATCGATGGAAGAATTTCTTCAACACGGTTGGATAAAATATGCTTCCTTAAAGAATCTCCCCAAAACAATTGTTCACTTTATCAATTGTATAAACTCAACATGTCACAGGAAAGGGATGGGAACAAAACTAATCGAGAATCACCTGTACTTTCACCTACCAGATTATATCTCTTTATGGGGAAGCCCCGCAGGCTGGGATAGTGCTCCTAATGAGTCTCACCATAAAACTGAGATTAAAGCTCCTTCCAAGAACACGCAAGGTAATGTTGCATCACTAATCGGTCAAACGGCCAAGCGAAAGTCCAAGAAAATGATGCTAAACCAGGCAACATATCACTACAACTCGAATCCGCCTGATCCTCCTCCAATTGAACGACCTGATGGTGGCGGTTCTCATTTTCATATAATGAGAACCGAAAATGGGGAATCAACAATGAAGTGGCTTCGTTCTACGAACAAAAGCAAACCATTTTTTCCTTCTGACATACTCGACTTTGTTTGTGATTCTGTGCTACCTTTATTGGAGAATCCTTCACACATTTGTGGAGTTACAGAACACAATTGTTACGATGTTGCTTGTGGGTCTGATTTTATATTTTGCTCGCATCCTTCATACAGATCAGACAGTTCTCTGCTGAACTCCGTATGGATGGATTGGTGTTTGATGAAATTGGACTTTGATTTGAATAACAATCCCAAGCTCATACCGTGCCATCTGCTATGCGTTTTAACTGTACAGAATTTGAAGCAGCCATACAGTAGTATTGGTGGCTATCCAATTGATACAAACGGAATGTATGCTGTGGCTCGTCGGTTTCAAGATGAGCCAAAGAAAACAGCTTCTGAATTTGTCAAATGTGGGCGCCTGATGAATTCTCTCTACCTATTTCATGTCGACACTATCCATTCTGAGCTGGCAGTTGTCCCAGAGCAAGGAAAAGACGGCTGTATAACCAATTGTGATTGGCTCATGATATCCAATTGTATTTTGTGGCTTGATTTCTTTGAAAGCAAAAATGCTGCTACACCACCGTCTTACGAATGTTTGTACAACGCATGCACACTACAGGACCACATTCAGTTGGAACCATTTGAGATGGCATTGAATGATAACAAATCCAGTGATTATCTATCCAGTTCAGACAGCGAAAGCTTGGACAGCAGTTCCGATTGAGTAGCGATGGGGAATGTAACGGCTAACTTTAAATTATTGTTTAATATTATTATAGAGGCTTGGCTCTAAGCACAATTTTGCGAGATACATATGCACTCATAATATAACACCCTTTGAATTTGGGATTCGAGCAGCTATGTAGATTGAACAATAGAGTATCTCCAGAACGCAACGGCACTTTGATATGGTACGTTGGGAAGACAAAATAATAAATCCCCTCGTCAGCAGACGCTTCTGCTGGAGCAATGACTGTCAAACGAGTGTAGTACATATCATCATCTACATGGCATCTAGAATGGTAATTGCGACCGATCGAAAATGCTAATGCCTGCTGCCTAATTGCATTTAGCTTTGTACGAGACAGAATCTGAGACAACACATCTATTTCCTCCTCAACAAATGGTTCCACGACAATTGAACTATGATGCATATACTCCACAATTTCAACTGTTGTCTATTCTAGCTCTAGTTTCATGCTGGGATCAACATGACTTTTGAAAACATACACACCATTATTGGAATCCAATCTTTCTGGTCAAATTCCAATGATAGCATAATCATCATTGATACTGCCCCGCTTCACTCCTCTTCCAACGGTTGATTTTGCTCCAACAATAGCAGGAGCAAATTGTCTCAAAACTTGGATATTATTCTTGGGAGCGAGGTGTCGTTCCGCAAAATGTCGTGAAACTTTGGCAAAAATGCGCAACGATGCTTTAGAATTGTCAAATGCAAGAATATGCTTATCTTCTGTACTATCCAACATCTCAAAATTGTTGATAGACACAGCCTGTGCCAAAGAATATTTCTTCTTTCCTCCTATTTCGCCACCCCAATTTGTTTCCATGCATTTACCTGCCACCATAGCTGTTTGGGATTTTTTTTCAGCGCTATTGTACGGACGCCATCTTTGCAAGTTGAACGCCTATTCCTTTTCTTCTTCATCGGTTTTATCAGAGACAACTTTGTATAAGTTTCGTGGCTCGTTGTCACCGGTGCAGCAACCTTAAGAAAATTTGAAGACATTTTCCATTGACTTATATATTGCTGTTGTCTCTTTGCTCTTTGTTTTTTGGCTCTTGCTGCAATTTTCTCTGGTGATCTTTTGAATCCCATTGTTGTTGGAGGAGACAAATTGCCGTTGGAGGACGATGAAAAATCGAATTGTGTTTGTTGCTCTCGCTGTTGTACTCGCTTTGTGGTTCAATCGTTCCTCGTGGCTGCTGCTGTTGCTCTTGCTGTTGCTCTCGCTTTCCGGTTCAATCATTCCTGGTTGCCGTTGCTCTCGCTCCTGGTGCTCTTGCTTTGCGATTCGATCGTTCCCGGTTGCCGTTGCTCTCGCTGTTGCTCTGTGGTTCGATTGTTCCCGGTGGCTGTTGCTGTTGCTCTCGCTCTTGCTTTGCAGTTCGATTGTTCCCGGTGGATGTTGCTGTTGCTCTCGCTGTTGCTCTTGCTTTGCGGTTCGATCGTTCCCGTTGGCTGTTGCTGTTGCTGTTGCTCTCGCTTTGCGGTTCAATCGTTCCCGGTGGCTGCGGCTGTTGCTGTTGCTCTTGCTTTGCGGTTCGATTGTTCCCAGTGGTTACTGCTGTTGCTCTCGCTTTGCGGTTCGATCGTTCCCGGTGGCTGCTGCTGTTGCTCTCGCTGTAGCTCTCGATTTGCGGTTCGATCGTTCCTGGTGGCTGTTGCTGCGTCCGATAACTGTCACGCGACCCCTTTTTTTTTGTCGCAAGGTACTGTCGCAACCCCTTTTTGTGTGTAATCTTAACACGAGTCCCACTTGCGATTCACTAGGCCTGTAACAAGGTACGTTTTCTAACTCTCAATATGTGGGTCGCGTTTATTTTTTTCCCTGGGTCATGAATAATTACTATTAATTTTTAATAAAACTTACCCATATGATCGCGAATCACATTTACTAGAATTAAATACGCAAGGTCATGACTCACAACCAAACCCCCCCTGTGATTCGGTCGCTTCGTATCATGCTCATTTTTCTAACTCTCAATCCCTGGTTCGCGATTATTTTTTTCCCTGGGTCATGAATATTGATTTTTAATTTTTAATATCACCTACCCGTACCTTCGCGAATCACATTTACAAAAATGAATTTTGCAACGTCATGACTCACAACCAGTAAAATTCAACATTAGTGCTCGCGACACGCAACCCCTAAAATGTATCTCCATTGCTCGCTACCCACTACCCTTATAATTTGATATTTGTGCTCGCAACAAACAACCCTTGAAATGTACTATCATCGCTTGCGACTACCTACCACTACAGTTGAATTATTCGTGTAAAGAATTTGCCTAATAGTACTATCGTATGCAAAATATGTATGATATGTACAAGTACTTCTTTCTGTACAATTTAATCGCATTTGTCACACAGAACGAACCCTCGTCAAATTAGTGAATGGACTGACAAAATGAACAGTATCGATTCTGAAAACAAGGCCTAAACTTCCTCCATTTTGTCAAGCAATTGTCTCCATGCCGGATCAATATAGTTTTCATCCTCACTTTCCTCTTCAGCAAGACTACTGGCAACAGTGCCACCATTATTCGACACAGTACTGGAAGGATTGCTTTCTGAGTAGAATCTTTGTAGCATCATTTCCTCCAAATTTATACCCGTTTCGGGATTTTCTCTTAACGTTTGTATCTTCTTGCACAATTTAGTGAACACTTTCCGTCCTTGTTTGTCCCATCCATTTGCACTTCCACTTTTTGAATCGCAATATTTTTTTTTCATGTATTTTGTTTTTTTGTGTGTCGTGTATGTTCCATCAAGTTTCATTTCCTTTTGTTTTTCCCAATTTCTGTACTCGTTGTCAATTATCATTAGGGCAAAAGCCTCATCCGTAACACTAAAGATGGTACTAATAAGATCCTTTGTCTTCCTCAGCCTAAAGTTAGTCTTTCCCGGATTAATGGCAGACAGGATTCTTGTCACAAAATAATAAAATTCTTCATTTGCCGCATTTCCGTATCGCCAGTACTCTTTCGCCAGAATTTCCATCGAGTCCATATTTAGAGCTACAGTACCAGGGAATGATGCCGGCACTTTTGCCATTTCACTATCAACTGCGGTGATGTCATCAAATGGCAGTATGATATCATAGTATGGTTGGGTTAGTTGTATGTCTGTCGTAGGCACATATTGAAGAATGTCGAAAGTACCATAATTTCCAGATGACTCAACAATTACGCCGTCACTTACCAAACCAATTTTTTCTAGCCAATGTTTGATTATTGTGTCTCAATTTAGCCAGGGCTTTTGGTACTGCATTATGAAAGTATTCACAGATTTTCTTAATGGGTATATCTTTTGGATAGGATATTACACACTCATCGATTCCTTGCACTATTATTTTATTGGAGAGTGTGTTTGTTGTCATAAATTTCAGGCCACCGTACCATTTCTTCTTCACATATGCCCTAACCTGTCCTTCAATTGTATCTTTATATGTTTTCAATAGTTTCATAGTTTCCGTTTCGATACTATGTATAGTTCTACCACTCAATGTACTCACTTTATCACTGCTATCGCCGCCCCGCACTGTTTTCAATGGTACCGTGTTGGTAGTTTTTGCAGCATTCTCTTTAGAATTCTCTCCCTTCTTACCTTTGCTCCACGTTTTCACCCAATCCTGTACTAGATCCGGATCCTCATTCGCTATTTCTGTTAATATTTTTTCTTTCTCGTTTTTCTTTTTCTGTCGTCCGCCCTCCGTAGTTTTTTGTTTTTTTTTCTCTTTGGTATTTTCTCTAGTATCCTTATTCTTTTTGGAGCTCTCATCATTGTCTTCACTAACCGAACTCGAATCAGTGTCACTGTCAGTGTCACTTTCACTGTCGCTGTCGCTGCTGTCCATGATGCTAATGTTTTCCGCTTTCCTTTTTATTGGTTTTTCTCTTTCCGTCGTGGTGGTGCCTTTTTGTGTTGCTGCAATGTTTGTGTTCGTTTCGCTGGACATGGTTGTAATGCCTGTATTTTTGGTATTATCTCTAGTGTCTCCATCCCTGACTGCGGTTGCTTTTTCTGCTATTTTCTTTTCTTGGAGACGTGTTATTTTTGCCTTGGGTAGGTTGGACCATTTTTGTTTCGTCATCTTGTATTTCAAATTTTTCAATTGTTGGTGTTTTTGGCAATTTTGTGAATTTTTATGCTGCCTTGTTTTGTGATCGATTGTACGAATTCAGCAATTTGCAATACATTTGTCTTTGTCTAAGCGGGCTTGTGAGCGCGGGCCAACCAAAAAGAACTGTCTGCCTAGCCGCGCCATTTTTTTTCTTCCGTACATTTGCTTCCTATTTCCCAACAATTAGTAGTACTAGTAACGGTACTAGATTGTACGATACCAATTTATTTTGATGTTCCCCATCCTACTACTAGTACCGTATCACATCACTTCATATTGAAATCTGTAGAACCGAAAACAGGCACATTGTATGGAAAGGTGTTGGAGACAACCATTCTCTGTTTTGGGAAATCCGCACAACGTATGCATTTTCGTTTTAAGGTTAAGTTTCTGTAACGGCGTTCCTGATTGAGTTGTCTGGAACCTCAATTCTGACTTCTTCATTTGTAAGGAACCAGTTGCATTGATGAGCCTGTAATGGAAAATCAGCACGATTTTTGCCACGGTGTTTCCGTGTTGTGTGTCTGGAACGGTGTTGCAGGTAACAATTCACTGTTTTGGAAAATTTACAGAACGTCTTTATTAGCGTTTTCGGTTTAAATTTCTGGAACGGCGTTTCAGATTTAGCTTCCTGGAACGGCAATTCTGACTTTTTCATTTGTAACTAACGTTTTTCACAGTAGTTAATTTTTATATTTACGCATTTAAGTACGACAGGATTCTGCACGTATTCGTGGTAAGTAGGGGTAAGTTTTTCCATAGTAAAGCTTCTTGTTACTAGGACTATTTCACACGTCCCCACGCACCACAAGGAACGGGATAGTTATTGTATTCCTCTAAATCTTCCGGTGAATTCCAACGTTTTTCGTAAAGTTGTAGCCAGTGCACAATGTTTCTCTTGTTTCTATCCTCTTCCTCCCTTTTCTCTTTGTTTGCAAATTGTTTGAGTTTTCTTTTTTTCTTCTTAGACTGCTTTTTCGCTTTGTTCATGAATGAATTCCAATTGTTTTTATTGTTGTTGTTTATCTTCGTTTCTTTGTTTCGTTCCTTTCCGTCGCCGGTTTCTTCGATGTATATTATACTGTTTTTTTCAATGATTGCTTCTTCAGTCATTGTGCGCCACTCGTTTAACCAAAGGGTCGTCAGACAGGGACGGTTACCCGGGTGAAAATGTATGCATTGCTTTATGTGTTTTCTGGCTTCCGGCGTAAGGTTACTCCATTTTTTTGGTGGAACTGTATGACCATTGAGTTCGAGCCTCACTCGTTCTCCTGATTGTACTGGTCGTCCAATACCCACGTTGTTGTAGCACTGTATGTCCTCCGTTCCTTTCAATGCCGGATAACCGCATAAAATGTGTGCCACAATGATACCCAAAGCCCATACGTGGTCAACGGCATCAGTGTCGCCTTCCTTGTAGAAAGGAAATATGTGCTCAGTTACGTACTTCAAGCATTGTTCCCAAATTTCTAAAGCTTCTTCTTCATCGAAATGCCCTTTTGGGCTGTCGAGTCTATCTCTAACGTCGTCTATCTTGTTGCATCCATTAAGTATTGTGAGTACCAAGTTGCCGTTTTTGGCACATAGCGCATCGAACCCAGTTTCAAAATGATATAAGAATGGATTATTCTCGTTGTTTTTGTCACCGTCATTTAGCTCAGTCATTCTTGCACAGTACTCCGCCGAATCCAAAACATACCTAGGCTTCAATGGCTTCCTCTTGTACGCTGATTGTGTTGTTTTGTTCTCCATTTTGCTCTTCGTTGTAATAATGATTTACGTTTGGCAAATACCGAGGTATTTTCGTTCAATTACTCGTTGCAATCTGTGAAGGAATAATTCTTACCGCACTTTAAGTGGTGTAAATTTTGTCATCTCGCAATGATTCGGTTATATTCAAGTAACTGTGTCTCGTGGTTCGACTCCTCCTTAGAACGGTCCATACGTAGTACTTCCCTCCTTACTTTATGTTCCTACTACTAGTTCTATTTCTTTATTTTTCTATGAACAAGTAGTAACCTAAGAAATAAAGATTGTTTCTAAGTTTTTGTTGAGTGCAACAGTTTGTTACTTTCTGTTGTTTTAAGGATGAATACTGTTCATTCTATGGATTGGTTAGAGTATGAAAGTATATTGCCAATTCTAAGGCTGATACTTTAGTCTTTATGAAAGTTTTAATAGTTCTGTTGTTCCCTGGTAATTTTTTGTCCAAAACCAGTAACCAAATGCACTAATTAGGTTGTGACACACAAACCACCTTGACATATAAGTCAATTCTGTTTCTTTCATTAATCATCTTATCCATTACACTATCATTATTCATTGTTCAATCACACGAAAAATCTGATTTTGGAACTTTTAATTGCAAATTAGTGTGTATTTTTCTTCCCAATCCCGTCACCAAATGCAATCATTAGGTGTTTATACCCAAATCACGACAGATAACTCCCTTCTGTTTCTTTCATGATTCATCTCACCCATAACAGGAACAATATTCATTGTTCAATCACACGAAATATTGGATTTTCTATTGTTTAATTGCAAATTACTGTGTATTTATCCTCCAAACCCAGTACACAAATGCACTTATTAGTAGGTGGTGACACAAAAACTATGAAAGATAACTCACTTCTGTTTCATTCATGATTCATCTCACTCATAACAAGAACAATATTCCTTGTTCAATCACACGAAATATGGGATTTTATATTTTTTGATTGCAAATTAGTGTGTATTTTTCCTCCAAATCCATGACCCAAACGCACCCATTACATGATGACACATAAAGTATGACAGATAACTCACTTCTGTTTCTTTCATGTTTCATCTAACCCATAACAGGAACAATAATAATTGTTCAATCACACGAAAGATGTGATTTTCTATTTTTTAATAGCAAATTACTGTGTATTTATGCTCCTGCGTCCGAGAACTGTTTCGCGGGGTTCGAATTTACTTCTCGCGCACAAATTTTGTGCGTGATTTTAACACGGCAATATTTCTGGATACCCTGAAATTCGCGACGATCGTATAAGGGTATATGTAAACTCAGCACTATTTCTGTGCGCGTGATGCACATTACTCTACTCTCAAATAAAAATAATTTATTTCAGTCTCTAGCAGAACCAAATTATTATTCTGTACGAACAACACTTACTTCTATTCACGAATAAAAAAGAAATCTTGAGTCAGTATTAATTCCAAAATATTAATCTACCAAACAACAATTCGATTCTGCTCCCCTAGTTGTGAATTATATTTCTTGACTACAATATTCCCTTTTTAAAATGTAGATTCTATTATGCTTGATTTATTCCTATTGCGACGTATTACGAATCCTCCATTATTTCTAATATTCTCAAAATTAAGTTCAAGATTAGTAGTAGTTTTGTATTATGTATGTACTGTTATTTTCTACATTAGTTCACCCATAGATAAACTTTCATTCATCAATGCTGTTATTGCCGGATCAATATAGACGTTTCTTTTCTTTTTCTTCTTTGGTCCACTACAATTAGTGGAGCTGCTACTAGTAATATTTGCATCGCCCTGCTTATTGTTGGTGTAATTTGTCGAACTTTCGTTCCTAAATCTGTCCCTCATCATTTCTTCCAATTTCCTTCCTGTTTCTGGGTGTTTTCGCATCTCGCCAATTTTGTCGCACAAGTCACTGAACAACTCGCGACCTTCCTCCATCCATCCATTTCTGCTTCCACTGTCTGAATCGCAGAATTTTTTTTTTTGTCGCGGAATCGTGGCATCACCCTTTCGCCGCTGCTGGTTCACCCATACATGATGCTCATTGTAGATTAGTACCAATGCAAATGCTTCATCTGCTATAGTAAATATATCACTCAGCAAGTGCCTCTCCTTCCGTTGTTTGAAATTGGAATTTGTCGGATTGATTGCCGACATGATTCTTGTAACAAAATAATAAAAATCTTCATCTTCCGCGTCTTTGTATGTTCTGTATTGAGGGTTTAAAATACCTGTGTTTTCATATTCTGTGTCTTGAATAACTGCAACAGTACCAGGGAATGTGATAGGGACTCGACCTTTTCTGTAATCGTCTGTACGGAAGTATCATAAGTATCAACGGGCAGCATGTTAGTGTTGTCGGACCAAAAATAGATTCTCAAAATCCTAATTTCAACAACCAATTCTCCCACCTGTATTTACCTATCCAGTTTTTTCTCGCTAATGTTTGTGAGTTGTGCCTCAATGCAGTCAGTACTGTCCCTACTCGTTTCCTGTAAAAGGAACAGAATGCCACAAGTGGAATATTTTGTGGCTTCATAACCGCACTTTCTCCAACAGCTTTATTTATTACAAGCGCCGTTACCTTGTCATTGATAGGGAACTTCATGTTGGGGTACCAATGTTTTTTGACGTAATCCCTTAGCTGCTTCTCCACTCTTTCACTCATATCACTCAAAGCCTTAAGCATATCGTTGTCTATTATAAGCCCATATTCGTCTGTAATTGTACTTACTGCTCGTTCTCTTGTGTCGCCGGCATTGTAACTCCCCTCTCCCTGCATGGTTGCCTCCGTTTGTTTAGGTACCATTACTACCTTTCCCACCCCTATATGTGGTTCCCTCTCTTGTTTCCGTAAGTGTTTTGCCACTTCCTCTGCCAATTTGTCATATTGGATATTTTTCATGACATGTTCGGCAACATCCTCTAAATTGTAGCATTCTCCGTTAGATGTTTTCTCTACCACATTGGTTTTTGTTCCTTCTTTCTGTTGGTTCGTTACTGTAGTGGTGGTTGTGTTGGTAATGGTCAGCGCTGGTTCGTTACTCTGGTTGATGGTGTTTTGTTCTTCCGTGTTTGTAGTAGTAGAAATTGTGTTGTCGGAACCATTTTTTTTACTGTTGCCCTTTGATGCGTTCATAGTTGTGGTATTACTGTTACACACTTTGTTAGTAATTGCGGTGTTTGTTTTAACTCTTCTTTTCTTACCGTTGTTGTCCCCTGTATTTTGATGATCACCGGGCCGGATGGTTTTGTTGTTTCGAAGGGTCTTCCCCTCGGATTTTTTGCTTCGTCGTGTCTTTCCGATAGCATTCATATTTTTTTATTTTATTTTCTGAATACGGTGTCGATCAAGAATCATGTGTTTCTTTTTGTGTGGTTTTGTGTGTGTACTAATAATTTGTCGGGTTGTGTACGGTGTTTTGTGTTGTGTGTGTTGTGTGTGTCGTGTGTGTGTGTGTGTGTGTGTACGGTGTTTCGTGTAGTATGTGTACGATGTTTTGTGTGTAGAATTTTTCCGTGGGTTCTGTACTATGTTGTTTGCCCGAACATCTTCTGTGTGTTGTCTGGTTTTGGGCGCGCTGTTATATTTGTAGCAGTAGAGCACGTACCTGTGCAAGCCACCCCTCCCGCGCCATAATTTTTTCAGAAGGGAAACATTTGATCACACTAAGGTTATGTATTTCAATCCTCTAGTCACATGTAGAATCTCGTAGACTGCTGCACCTAACATACCGTACTGTCTTGTGTGCCATTTGTATCTACAAACCACATCATTGTCTGTACTGTGTGTGTCAAAGTTGTTCCCAATATGCATTTAAAAGTTGTTCCCAACATGCATTTCGTAAGTCATGTGATATGCATTCATGGCCTGGTACAAAAACTTTGGTAGTCATTACCAAATGAGACTGTTTGTGCCCTGGAATTGCACCAAAAATACCCTCATCATGTTTGCCATTTTGAGAGTCAAACCACAACATTTTGGGCATTCTGAGTGGCAAAGTTGTTCCCAATATGCATTTGATGAGTCATGATAAATGTATTCATAGTTTTGACCGGATACTTTTGGAGTCATTACCCAATCAGTTAGTTTGTGCCCTAGAATTGCACCAAAAATACCCTCATGTTTGCCATTTCGAGAGTCAAACCACAACATTTACAGCATTCTGTGTGACAAAGTTGTTCCCAATATGTATTTGATGAGTCATGAGGAATGTATTCATTGCTTGGACCAGATACTTTTTGAGTCATTACCCAATAAGTTAGTTTGTGCCCTGGAATTGCACCAAAAATACCCTCATGTTTGTCAGTTGGAGAGTGAAACCTTAAGATTTTGGGCATTCTATGTGTCATAGTTGTTTCCAATATGCATTGGATGAGTCATGATGAATGCATTAATGGCTTGGACCCGATACTATTTGAGTCATTACCCAATCAGTTAGTTTTTGCCCTAGAATTGCACCAAAAATACCCCCATGTTTGCCATTTGTAGAGTCAAACCTTAAGATTTTGGTCATTCTATGTGCCACAGTTGTTCCCAATATGCATTGGATGAGTCATGATGAATGTATTTATTGCTTGGACCAGATACTTTTTGAGTCATTACCGAATAAGTTAGTTTGTGCCCTGGAATTGCACCAAAAATACACCCATGTTTGCCATTTGGAGAGTCAAACCACAACATTTACAGCATTCTGTGTGACAAAGTTGTTCCCAATATGTATTTGATGAGTCATGAGGAATGTATTCATTGCTTGGACCGGATACTTTTTGAGTCATTACCCAATAAGTTAGTTTGTGCCCTGCAATTGCACCAAAAATACCCTCATGTTTGTCAGTTGGAGAGTCAAACCTTAAGATTTTGGGCATTCTATGTGACAAAGTTGTTCCCACTATGCATTTGATGAGTCATGATGAATGTATTCATGGCTTGGACCCGATACTTTTTGAGTCATTACCCAATAAGAAGTTAGTTTGTGCCCTGGAATTGCACCAAAAATACCCACATGTTTGCCATTTGGAGACTCAAACCTTAAGATTTTGGGCATTCTATGTGTCATAGTTGTTTCCAATATGCATTGGATGAGTCATGATGAATGCATTAATGGCTTGGACCCGATACTATTTGAGTCATTACCCAATCAGTTAGTTTTTGCCCTAGAATTGCACCAAAAATACCCCCATGTTTGCCATTTGTAGAGTCAAACCTTAAGATTTTGGTCATTCTATGTGCCACAGTTGTTCCCAATATGCATTGGATGAGTCATGATGAATGTATTCATGGCTTGGACCAGATACTTTTTGAGTCATTACCGAATAAGTTAGTTTGTGCCCTGGAATTGCACCAAAAATACACCCATGTTTGCCATTTGGAGAGTCAAACCACAACATTTACAGCATTCTGTGTGACAAAGTTGTTCCCAATATGTATTTGATGAGTCATGAGGAATGTATTCATTGCTTGGACCGGATACTTTTTGAGTCATTACCCAATAAGTTAGTTTGTGCCCCGGAATTGCACCAAAAATACCCTCATGTTTGTCAGTTGGAGAGTCAAACCTTAAGATTTTGGGCATTCTATGTGACAATGTTGTTCTCAATATGCATTTGATGAGTCATGATGAATGTATTCATGGCTTGGACCCGATACTTTTTGAGTCATTACCCAATAAGAAGTTAGTTTGTGCACTGGAATTGCACCAAAAATACCCACATGTTTGCCATTTGGAGACTCAAACCTTAAGATTTTGGGCATTCTATGTGACAAAGTTGTTTCCAATATGCATTTTATGAGTCATGATGAATGTATTCATTGCTTGGACCGGATACTTTTGGAGTCATTACCCAATAAGTTAGTTTGTGCCCTGGAATTGCACCAAAAATACCCTCATGTTTGTCAGTTGGAGAGTCAAACCTTAAGATTTTGGTCATTCTATGTGCCACAGTTGTTCCCAATATGCATTGGATGAGTCATGATGAATGTATTCATGGCTTGGACCATATACTTTTTGAGTCATTACCGAATAAGTTAGTTTGTGCCCTGGAATTGCACCAAAAATACACCCATGTTTGCCATTTCGAGAGTCAAACCACAACATTTACAGCATTCTGTGTGACAAAGTTGTTCCCAATATGTATTTGATGAGTCATGAGGAATGTATTCATTGCTTGGACCGGATATTTTTTGAGTCATTACCCAATAAGTTAGTTTGTGCCCCGGAATTGCACCAAAAATACCCTCATGTTTGTCAGTTGGAGAGTCAAACCTTAAGATTTTGGGCATTCTATGTGACAATGTTGTTCTCAATATGCATTTGATGAGTCATGATGAATGTATTCATTGCTTGGACCAGATATTGTTGTAGTCATTACCCAAGAATAACTCAGTTTGTGCCCTAGAATTGCACCAAAAATACACCCATGTTTGCCATTTGTAGAGTCAAACCTTAAGATTTTGGGCATTCTATGTGACAAAGTTGTTTCCAATATGCATTTTATGAGTCATGATGAATGTATTCATTGCTTGGACCAGATATTGTTGTAGTCATTACCCAAGAATAACTCAGTTTGTGCCCTAGAATTGCACCAAAAATACCCCCATGATTGCCATTTGTAGAGTCCAACCTTAAGATTTTGGGCATTCTATGTGACAAAGTTGTTCCCAATATGCATTGAATGAGTCCTGATGAATGTATTCATGACTGGGACCAGATACTTTTTGAGTCATAACCCAATAAGTTAGTTTGTGCTGCCCTGGAATTGCACCAAAAATACCCCCATGTTTTACATTTGTAGAGTCCAACCCCAACATTTTGGGCATTGTATGTGAAAAAGTTGTTTCCAATCTGCATTTGATGAGTCATGAGGAATGTATTCATGCCTTGGACCCGATACTTTTTGAGTCCTTACCCAATAAGTTAGTTTGTTCCCTAGAATTGCACCAAAAATACCTTCATGAGTGCCATTTGTAGAGTCAAACCACAACATTTTGGGCATTGTATGTGAAAAAGTTGTTTCCAATCTGCATTTGATGAGTCATGAGGAATGTATTCATGGCTTGGACCCGATTTTTTTTTAGTCATTACCCAATAAGTTAGTTTGTGCCCCGGAATTGCACCAAAAATACACCCATGATTGCCATTTGTAGAGTCAAACCTTAAGATTTTGGGCATTCTGTGTGACAATGTTGTTCTCAATATGCATTTGATGAGTCATGATGAATGTATTCATGGCTTGGACCAAATACTTTTTGAGTCATAACCCAATAAGTTAGTTTGTGCTGCCCTGGAATTTCACCAAAAATACCCCCATGTTTTACATTTGTAGAGTCCAACCACAACATTTTGGGCATTGTATGTGAAAAAGTTGTTTCCAATCTGCATTTGATGAGTCATGAGGAATGTATTCATGGCTTTGACCCAATACTTTTTGAGTCCTTACCCAATAAGTTAGTTTGTGCCCTGTAATTGCACCAAAAATACCCCCATGTTTTGCCATTGGAAAAGTTGTTTCCAATATGGTTAGGGTTACATCCTTTTCGAAAATTACGACGTACCGAACAAGATTCTTTTTCGAACGACGTACGTACGAGATCCTTTGAGATTCTTTTTCGAACGTCGTACGTACGAAAAAAGATTCTTTTTCGAACGTCGTACGTACGAAAAAAGATTTTTTTTTGAACGTCGTACGTACGAAAAAAGATTCTTTTTCGAACGTCGTACGGTACGTACGAAAAAAGATTCTTTTTCGAATGATTGATTTTTTTTGTACGTACGTAGTACAAAAAACGTGTAGAATTCTACACTAGTCTAGAAATCTACACTAGTACCAAATCCTGTAGAATTGTACAGGATGTATGATTTTTTTTTACCTCGCGACAAAAAAAAAAATCTTTCCCACACAAACACTAATAAACTTTTCTTACCTCGCGACAAACAAAAAAGATCACTTTTTCTACCTCGCGACAAAAAAAATCACTTTTTCTACCAATCTACCTCGCAACAAAAAATAAGTACACTTCATAATCTGCCTTCTTACATCCGACTTATTTGAGTAGAGTGTTGGTTCTTGCAATCAACACTCCGTCCGAGAACGTGGGATCCGACCCTCTTTGAGCACAACGATCCGTTCTCATTTATTTTAGTCCGAAATAACAGCCTTGTACTGGAAAAGAAGTAGTTAGCATTTGACGAGAAGGGGATTTGCTGGATAGATATTGTTTGGACTGCAGCCTTACATATACGTCTTGAAATCAATGAACTGGCTTTGTCCCTTGCAATTATATCAACAGGAACAAGGTACTGTTTTTCGTGACATGGAGTAAGAAGTATTCTACGGCAGCAACTACAATTTCATCGGGACGGTTGTCGGAACGTCGGGACGTCGGAACATCGGAACGTCGGAACGTCGGAACAAGCAAAGGTAAGAATGATAGAGATAGACAATGATTATACTGCCTCCGGCATTACTGATAATGTATTTCCTCCCTTCCGGTTTCTTTTTATTTTCATAGGAACGATCGAAGCGCAACCGGGAACGATCGAAGCAAAAGCAAGCCGGAACGATCGAAGCGAAAGCAAGCCGGAACGATCGAAGCAAGCGGTAACCATCAAACCAACCGGGAACCATCGAAGAAGCAACCGGGAAGCAACCGGGAACCATCGGGGCAAATCTTCCCTTGAAATTGTAAGCATCGAATCGATTGGGCAAATTGAAGCAAACAACAAAAGTAGGAGTCAGCGTCGGCGGCGGCGCGTGCAGTCTTGGTTTTTGGCATCGAATCGATCGGCATGTAGATTATATTATTCTGTTGTTATTATTTACTCTATGTAGTACATCAATAGATACTCACCCATTTTGTTCAATTATCATATCATCTATTTGGCGAAACGCTACTCCTCCACAGGCAAGCGGCAACAAATCAGGGAAACGCTCCTCCTCCTCCGGCAAGCGGCAACAAATCAGGGAAACGCAACTCCTACACCGGCAAGCGACAACGAATCAGCGATACACCAACCTCGCTCCTCCTCCACCAATTCCGCGGCAACGAATCGTTGGCATCGAATTGCTCCTTCTCCTCGACCGGTAATCGATCCTCCTCCGCCACCGGGAATCGCTCCTCCTCCTCCACCGGCGATCCACCAACCTCGCTCCTCCTCCAACCATACCAATCGATCCGCAACGGCAAATTGATCCGCAACGTCCAATCGATCCAACACCAATCGATCTGCAACGGCAAATCGATCTGCAACAGCAAATCGATCTATTTGAATAGGATCGTCGGCAACTGTTCTCGTCTTCCAAAACGATTTGTCGTCGTCCTCCAAATCGGCAACGTCAACAGCAACAACAACGGCAATTGGTGATCTACTCCAACGCCAAATCGATTCGTCGTCATCCAACGGCAATTCGTCCCGGCAACGGCAACAACAACTGAACTCCCACTCCATCGGCAAATCATTTCGTCCTCGTCATCCTCCAACGGCAACTCGTCTTGGCAACAATGAAACCAACCACAACAAATGGAAAGCAATTGTCAGCACGAGGAAGGAGGCAAAAAGCAAATAGGAAACATGAGAGAAGACATAAACAGAGAATGTCTTCCAACTTTCTGAGGATTGCTGCACCGGTGTCAAAGAGCCACGAAACTTATACGAACTTGTCTCTGATAAAACCGATGAAAAAGGAAAGGAATAGGCGTTCAACTTGCAAAGATGGCGTCCGTACAATAGCGCTGAAAAATAAATCCAGTACCGCTGCCGTGGCAGGTAAATACATGGAGACAGATTGGGGTGGCAAGACAGGCGGAAAGAAGAAGTATCAACCGGAACAGGCTTTGTCAATCGAAAACTACAATACATTGGATAGTACGAAGGATGAGCATATTCTTGCATTTGATCCTTACGAACCATCATTGCGAATTTTTGCCAAAGTTTCACGCCATTTTGCGGAACGACACCTCGCTTCGAAGAATAATATCGAATTGTTGAGACAGTTTGCTCCTGCCATTGTTGGAGCAAAACCAACCGTTGGAAGAGGGGTTAAGCGCGGCAGTATCAATGATGATTATGCTATCATTGGAATTCGACCAGAAAGATTGGATTCAAATATTGGTGAGTATGTTTTCAAAAGTCATGTCGATCCCAGCATCAAACTAGAGCTAGAAGAGACAACAGTTGAAATTGTGAAGCATATGCATCATAGTTTAATTGACGTCGAACCATTTGTTGCGGAGGAAATGGATGTGTTGTCTCAGATTCTGTCTCGTACAAAGCTAAATGCAATTGGGCAGCAGGCCTTAGCATTTTCGATCGGTCGCAACTACCATTCTAGATGCCATGTGGACGATGACATGTACTACACTCGTTTGACAGTAATTGCTCCGGCGGAAGTGTCTGCTGACGAGGTGATTTATTATTTTGTCTTCCCCACGTATGGAGTGAAAGTTCCATTGAGGTCAGGAGATACTCTATTGTTCAATCCATTAGTATTACATAGCTGTTCGAATCCAAAATACGAAGGCTGTTATATTATGAGCGCCTATGTATCTCGCAAAACTGTGCTTAGAGCTAACCCTCTATAGTAAAATTAAACAATAGTTTAAAGTTAGCCGGTACATTCACCCTTGCTACTCAATCGGAACTGCTGTCCGAGCTTTCGCTCTCTGAACTAGATAGAGAATCACTGGATTCGTTATCATTCAATGCCATCTCAAACGGTTCCAACTGGATGTCGTCCTGTAGTGTGCATGCGTTGTACAAAGATTCGTAAGACGGTGGTGTAGCAGCATTTTTGCTTTCAAAAAAATGTAGCCAGGAGATCCGATTCGATATCACTAGCCAATCGCAATTGGTTATGGACCCATCAAGGCCTTGCTCTGGAACAACTGCCAGCTCGGAATGGATAGTGTCGACATGAAATAGGTACAGTGAATTCATCAGGCGACCACGTTGGACAAATTCAGAAGCTGTTTTCTTAGGCACATCTTGAAACCGACGAGCCACAGCATACATTCCGTTTGTATCAATTGGATAGCCACCAATACTACTGTATGGCTGCTTCAAACTCTGTACAGTTAAGAAGCATACCAGATGGCACGGTATGAGCTTGGGATTGTTATTTAAATCAAAGTCCAATTTCATCAAACACCAATCCATCCAGACGGAGTTCAGCAGAGAACTATCCGATCTATATGAAGGATGCGAGCGAAATATAAAATTAGACCCACAAGCAACATCGAAACGATTGTGCTCTGTAACTCCACAAATGTGTGAAGGATTCTCCAATAAAGGTAGCACAGAATCACAAACAAAGTCGAGTATGTCAGAAGGAAAAAATGGTTTGCTTTTGTTCGTAGAACGAAGCCACTTCATTGTTGATTCCCCATTTTCGGTTCTCATTATATGAAAATGAGAACCGCCACCATCAGGTCGTTCAATTGGAGGAGGATCAGGCGGATGCAAGTTGAAGTGATATGTTGCCTGGCTTAGCATCATTTTCTCGGACTTTCGCTTCGCCGTTTGACCGATTAGTGATGCAGCATTACCTTGCGTGTTCTTGGAAGGAGCTTTAATCTCAGTTTTATGGTGAGACTCATTCGGAGCACTATCCCAGCCTGCGGGGCTCCCCCATAAAGAGATATAATCTGGTAGGTGAAAGTACAGGTGATTCTTGATTAGTTTTGTTCCCATCCCTTTCCTGTGACATGTGGAGTTTATACAATTAATAAAGTGAACAATTGTTTTTGGGAGATTCTTTAAGGAACCATATTTCATTAGACCGTGTTTAAGAAATTCTTCCATTGATAGAATTAGCTGAATTACCTCTATCTGTTTCTTTACAAAACGATGGTCACCAATAATGTCAGATCCATGTTTGGAAACCATAGCGATCAGAAGAGAAATAAGCATTCCAGAGAAATCATGCCCTTCTTTCTTCGTAGTTGATAATAGCTGAGTCCCAAATTTGGTGCGAGGAAAATCTCTATCAGACTGGCGTGATAACAAACCACCGTACCGTTGTGCTAAATGGCCAATACTGTTAGCAACAGCCACACCGTGCTTCAAATTGGGGGCATAAACACATGGAACACTTCCGCGGAGCAACAATTCAATTGACTCGATGGCCCGTTTGGCAGTACCAAGCTGGTGCATGTGCAAACATTCACCGGGAGTTGCAAAATGAATGTTGTTCTTTCATAACAGGAGGCATGATGTTGCAGAGTTGTTTGAAGGAAAATATCAGTAGATGGGGTCGAAACGAAGGAGATCACAAAGATGAATCGTTGAAAGGAAAAAAATACATGTGTTACTTTGTGTGTGATGTGTTTTCTTGTACGGTAGATTTCCTTACTACCGTACTTCGATTGCAAAAATGGTCCGTAAAGTAATTACTACTTAGTGATGATTGCAACATTCCTCGTACAATATGTTTAGTAGTGAACAGTACGTACAGTCAACTCCTTAAGAGGGTTAATACACAGCGCCGGACGGGTCAATCCCATCAGTTATTCCAAACATTTGTTGGCAGGCGCGTCAGTTCTTCCATAAGGTGCACGGAAATGTGAATCGAAATGGAAATCGTGGACAATAGCGTTGTTGATTATCGAAATGGAAATCGTGGAGAATTGTTTTGTTGATTGCGATCAAGTTGATTCCGACTTTCATGTACCCGTAAAACCAACTAGTACGCTATTTTTGCATGAGTTATTACTAGTAGATACTAGTACGAAATCGTGGACAATTGCGTTGTTGATTATCGAAATGGAAATCGTGGACAATTGTTTTGTTGATTACGATCGAGTTGATTCCGACTTTCATGTACCGGTAAAACCAACTAGTATGCTATTTTGCATGAGTTATTACTAGTAGATACTAGTAATACATTATTTTCGCTAGTACTTCATCATTATAATTGATTATTTCATTATCTTTCCGACGAGGAAAACAAATACCAACGTGTTAGGTGTTACTACGACCTAATCTTCGAATAGATAATCTACTCTACTGATACTACTAATACTAATCATCCAATCGACAGTCGAACCAACCATGGAGGGAATTTACAAACTACAAAAGGTGGTTCAGGAACACCCAGCCAATCTCGAACAAGAACTCCGGAAAATGCTTGTTTATCACAAGAAAGAGACTGCTCGAATCCAAAAAATGATTCGTAAGATTCGTGAAGAAAAAAGAAATGATCCAAACGTTAAAATTGAAAGCGTCGATCCTACTAGCAATGATCAAGTCGATCCGAATGTAACCAGCAGCATCTATCCACAAAGCGGGTTATTTGAGAGGAGCGAACAACATTGGAGTGGCGATTCCGACGGTGTAGCTTCTGAAAATACAGCGGATCTTCCTGGCGTTAAACACGAACAAAACCCTTGAGTGCAATAGCCCGCCTGGGGTGGATTCGACTTGGAGTTGACATGGAGTTGGAGCTGGGATTTGAGTTGGAGTTGGAGGATTTGGGTCGGAGCCCATTATACCGGTATGGTGGAAACATGTTGAGAAAATGAAATAAGTCATTCGTGCACAAGTTGTACACAAAATAGTGCTTGTCACGAAACGAATATGATATCCTTAACCCTAAAATAGTTATTTTATTTGAGGAGTGACGAGATATTTGTCTCAAAAGTAAAGGTGTGCGACGCGCGAGGTATTTTAGTAGACACGCGACCTAAAAAGATAGGAAATTTAAAAAATAGGGTCGAGAATTGTAAAAATAGCGTGCGATAGCCCGCGGGGGGTCGAGAAACAGTTCTCGGACGTAATCCAGTACACAAATGCACTTATTAGTTGGTGACACACAAATTATGACAGATAACTCACTTCTGTTTCTTTCATGATTCATCTCACCCATCACAGGAACAACCTTCATGGACTAATCACACAAAATATCTGATTTTCTATTTTCTAATTGCAAATTTGTGTGTATTTTTCCTCCAAATCCAGGACCCAAATGCACTAATTAGATTGTGTTACACATACTATGACAGATAACTCACTTCTGTTTCTTTCATGATTCAACTTATCCATAACAGGAACAATATTCATGGACTACTTACACAAAATAGCAGATTTTCTATTTTCTAGTTGCAAATTTGTGTGTATTTTTCGTCCAAATCCATCACCCAAATGCACTCATTAGATGATGACACATAAACTATGACAGATAACTCACTTCTGTTTCTTTCATGATTGATCTAACCCATAACAGGAACAATATTCATTCTGGAATCACACAAAATATGGGATTTTCTATTTTGTAATTGCAAATTTGTGTGTATTTTTCTTCCCAATCCAGTCACCAAATGCAATCATTAGGTGGTGATACCAAAATCACGACAGATAACTCACTTCTGTTTCTTTCATGATTTATCTCACCCACAACAGGAACAATATTTATTGTTCAATCACACGTAATATGTGATTTTCTATTTTTTAATTGAAAATTACTGTGTATTTATACTCAAAATCTAGGACCCAAATGCACTTATTAGGTGGTGACACAAGAACTATGCAAGATAACTCACTTCTTTTTCTTTCATGATTCATATCACCCACAACAGGCAGGAACAATATTCATGGTCTAAGCACACAAAATATCTGATTTTCTACTTTGTAATTGCAAATTTGTGCGTATTTTTAATCCAAATCCATGTCCCAAATGCACTAGTAAGTAGATGGTGACACACAAACTATGACAGATAACTCACTTCTGTTTCTTTCATGATTCAACTTTTCCATAACAGGAACTATATTGATGGACAAATCACACAAAATATCAGATTTTCTATTTTCTAGTTGCAAATTTGTGTGTTTTCCTCCAAATCCATGACCCAAATACACTCATTAGATGATGACACATAAAGTATGACAGATAACTCACTTCTGTTTCTTTCATGTTTCATCTAACCCATAACAGGCACAATATTCATGGGCTATTCCCAATAAATTTCAGATTTTCTATCTTATAATAGCAAATAACTGTGCTTTTTCCCTCCAAATCCAGTACCCAAATGCACTCATTACGTGGTGACACACAAACTTTGAAAGATAACTTCCTTTCTGTTACTTTCATGATTCATGCATGTTCCCCCTAATAAGAACAA
Organism: Pseudo-nitzschia multiseries; assembly: GCA_037355745.1. Taxonomy (NCBI): domain Eukaryota; phylum Bacillariophyta; class Bacillariophyceae; order Bacillariales; family Bacillariaceae; genus Pseudo-nitzschia; species Pseudo-nitzschia multiseries. The sequence continues at coordinate 24,574,748 of CM074783.1, forward strand.
TATTCGTGGTTCAATTCAAGTAAATATACGATTTTCTATATTTTAATTGCAGAGTATTTTTTTTTCCCCTACAAATCCAGTACCCAAATGCACTTATCAGTACAAGGTGGTGTCACACAAACTATGACAGATAATAACTCACTTCTGTTTCCTTCATGATTCATTTCACCCATAACAGGAACAATATTCATGGACTAATCACAGTAAATGTCAGATTACTCTATTTTACTTTTGAATAGTATTTCTTACGTACAGAATAATGTTTTGGTGAATCTGAATCCAAGTTGGAGAAGAAGAACTACTATTAGTGTCGACGTTGTTGTACTAATATGATAACTTCTTTCCCGCTTAGGCACTCTTTGCTCTTGTGTTCTACAGCGTAGTTCCATTATTTGAATACATCCGACAACTTGGTGAACTGTGGTTTATCCGACCCCACACGGTCGTAAGGAAACCAGGTTGCGCGCTTCACTGGTGTTGTACCATCCGGTAGTTTCTTGTACACCGTAATATGATAAATTCTTTCCCGTTTATGCCCTCTTTGCTCTTGTGTTCTATGGTGGTGCGTGGAGAAGGCTATGAACGTATACCCAATACAGCATAGTTTCATTATTTGAATACATCCGACAACTTGGTGAACTGTGGTTTATCCGATCCCACTCTGTCGTAAGGGAACCAGGTGGCGCGCTTCACTGTTGTACCATCTTGTAGTTTCTTGTGCACCATGTATCCAGGGTATTGAGGATATTGGTCCTTCTTCTTCGCTGCATAACTTTTCACAACACCAGTTCCAGGTGCTGGCAAACCCGTGATTGTCACCTCACTACCAATTGCAAATTTAGGATACGAGATCACCGGGTCAGGATCTTCGAACAACACCTTCACGTTTCCGGAGCGCTTCTGTCTTATTACGTTGGCTGGTTTTGGGCGAGGAACTTGCAGAAGGTATCCAAGATCTTCAACGTGGCCCAGGTTTGGAGAGACCTTCCTCTCCTTGTACTTCGGCTCTCCATTGGATTCGTCTGATGCAGTCTTGTTTCGTTTTTTTGGTTTCCTGAGGAACGACTTCTTCTTTGCCTTCATGGATGCGTTCTCTTTAACTGCGTTTGGTTCTGTGGGAGGTACGTTGCCGTTTACTACTTCTACGTCTTCTTCTTCTTCATCATCATTGCTTTTGTTACCTCCATCAATTGAGGGTTCACTAGAGTTGTCGGTCAATTTGCCTTCCCAAGGAAATCGAAAGAATGATTCCGGTTCATGGATCTCTGTGTTAGTGAACACTATCCATCGTACGGAATACGTATCATTCTCTTCGATGAACTTCTCGAAGTTCTTCAAGTGTTTCTTCATGAAGTCCCACTTTGCAATGTCGGTAGCTTTGTAACTCTGACTGTTGGGTACCTTGATTTTTTCAAATAGTTTGATCAATGAGTCGCCATCAGATTGTAAAGTCTTTTCATCCTCTCGTGAAACAAAACTTACTTGCAAGCCTGCTTCCAACAGGTGTCTTTTGTTAGTGAAAACCGAACACAAAAGTTCCTTTGTCAAGGGGACGAACAATTGTCCCCCTTCAGGTAGATAATTGTAAGTTGTCAGAAACCGCAAAGACCTCTCAAAAAAATTAGAAGCTCCGAGTACTATTTCCGGTCGTGTGATGAAAATATCACTGAATACGAATCTCGTATGTTCCCAGAACAATCGATCGTCCACCGTGTACGTGCAGTTCTCATCAAAATTAAGGAACCTTGTGACGGATAAGCTGTAGTCCTCTTTTGCGATAGGGTAAGTATGTCAACTTTCCTTACCTCTCACAAGCTCAGGCGGACTTGGTTCTTCAAATTGAACGGATTGAGCACCGTCACTGGTGAAAATGAATAACCGATCTTTGCGGTGAGGTTCACCTTGATTAGAGCGCGACGACAAAGAACTTCACTCTGCTTTCAACAAATAGTCCAGAACCTCATGTGCATGGTCAACGGTAAAAGGAATTTCTTCTTTGTGGCCAAGTACAGCCTTCATTATTTCCTTTGAAACCATATCCCTACTAACCGAAACACGTGTACCGTCATCATCACGTGACAAACGAGATGTTAGAACATAGTCGAGCAATTCGTCGCAAACAAGATTCACGTCTTCAAGTTGGTCAGAAGTCGAAACAACATTGTCAACACAGGACAAACTCAGGATGTAATGTTGCAACAATGTCTTCACGTGAAATTCCTTCTCTTCATTGTACTTGTCCACAAATATGTCACGTTCGGCCGATTTCTTTTCAGTGGAGAGAGTGACCAATTGTTTGTCAAAGTCAACGCATATTCTGTAGAACTGGTTAAGAGTTTTCCGGTGCTCCATAATCTTGCAAAAGTGAAGAGAAGATAACAGGTTGAATCGAATAATCCCCACCTTTTTGTCCACTCCTTTTATTGTGTATTTTCCAATCAAAAACGAAGACTCATAGAGATTGGGCAATAGTTTGTTGTACAAATTGTCATGTAGTAATGACTCATTGGGGAAGTGGTCAAGGCTGAGTGCTTCAAAAATTCTGGCCTTCTGTCTTTGGAAGCATACCCACAAATACATGAGGACCTTTTCAAACGCAAGGGGTATCTTGGACATGTCGGAGGGCCATTCCAACTTGAGGTATTTTTGGGAATCAGTCAAGGGCACTATCTCGACTGCTGCGACACCATCTCTTATTGGTCCACCAACAACTTCGTTACCCCTAATAGAATTGATTTCTTTCACCAAATCATCAAAGGAGTGACTAGAGGAAAGAAAATGCCTCAATGCGCGGTTAAAGGAAAGACCTTCAAAGAACGAGACCATCTCCCGGACGTATAGCTTCCCTTTCTTTACATCGTCTTTAAATCTATGATTGAAAAACGGTCCTTCTTTTTCCGGTGAAGGCGCAGGGGGGAATTGGACACAACGTACGTACCAACGCAGTAAGCTTAAATAAACTTTCATGTACTTCAGTATGGTGTCGTAGTTAACCACATTCTTTGCCCAGACAGAATGCGACGTGCCTTCCGATAATTCGTCTTGGCCTTGAACCCGGGAGAATTGTGTTTCGCCTTCCGTTGTATTTTCATCGACTTTGATAACGGAGTTGAGGGCTGACTGGAAGGAGTTCCATTTTTCTTTCATTTTGTACTCCTTGAAACGAGTTGTCAGTTCCTTTGCATTCAAGATACAGACCTTCTTTGTCAACTGCGACCCGGAGTCACGTAGGAAAAGATTTACCATCACGTCAACAACCCTTGGTATAGGACCCGAGGATGGTTTGTCTGACGTTTCTTGCTCTCTGAAGTCAGGACGGGTTCCGGAAGAAGAAAGTTTAGTAACAATGAAAACCTTGTTCATGAGATGGCGGAAGACAGATTCGATGTCACAACTGACGGCAGTGATGAGTTCGTCCGTCAAAATATTCTCAGAGAATCCGTTAGGACCCTGTTGCTTCAGACAAGCTTTGACACGTCTTTTCATTGCATCCGTGTGATCCTTGTATTGGGAATCATCATCAAATAATTCCAATGACAAACTTCGACCGCCTACATTTCCTGTAGACGACAAAGGTTGAGTGGCACCTGTGACTGCTTGATGTGGTGTTTCGGGAACGACTGCTGGTATTTGTACCACTTGAGTTCTTTTCTTATTCTGTGATGGTCTTTTTGATGTGTGGTGTCTCCTCTGCCTTCGTTTATCGACTGCACGCCGTCGACTGACCGGATGAGCTTTTGGATCGTTTGCAAACAACGTTGTTGTGGTACTATTACCTGAAGGTCTGTCTTGGTCTGCGGCTGCCCCTTCATCTCGTGGTGGAGTAGATGCTGGAGTACCGTTGACTTGTGCCGCCGCATTTGCGCCGGCTACATTGGTTGGAGTTGCGGCTGCATCTGTGACTTCATCTGGTGTTGAATTAGCCTTGTTACGTTTAGCGCTACTTCTTGTAAGTCTCGGCATTGTTTGATTGCTAATTGAGAGTACAACGAAATAAAATTGTGTGAAAAGCAATCTAAGTTGCTACAAGTGTTTTTTTTTGTCGCATATCAAGAGATTCGTAAATGAGGTAAAGGAAAACAGAGTCGACTCAACTTCAAACCTCAGCAACTCTAACAACGAACAAACATCACGCAACTATGTACAAATATTTCCACTTTAACGGTAAACAAATGGTACAGCCTGCAACGCCGTTGCAAACGAAAAGTGAAAACGTTACCAAAACGAACCACAACGGTACGAAACACCGATCATCCATTTTGAGATACGGTAATGTATGCTAAGATTTTCCGACAAATAGTTTCAAACCCAGTAATTTGGTGATTTGCAATTGAAACCAAAATGGAACTCAAACTTTGCAACGCCGTTCCATGACTGTTGACATGAATTGTCGAAGAAACCGTTTCACCACCGAACCATACGTAGTACTTCATTTTGAGTTTTGAAATTGAAACATGATTCGAAATTTCAAATTGGAACATGATCCAAACACAAAGGCTGAAACGCCGTTCCGGTGACTCAATTCTGAAACGCCGTTCCATGATTGATGACATGAATTATACAAAATCACCCTTCACAACCGAAACAGAAGTCATTAGTATTATCATACGTACATTAGTACTACTACGTATACTACTATCGTATTATACCTATACAAAAAATTATCTGTCTACGTAGCTACTACTGTCATAGAATACTGGTGGACAAAACTAGGCAAATTCATTACCAGTAAGATCTCCGGCACACATGTGTTGTTGTTAAGAAGTACAACCTCACCGGTACATAAAAGTTCTCAGTGCATCACAAGTTGAGAACGTTAAGAATAAAAGTCATTGCACTACTTTTTCTTGTTCTCTATTCAAAAAGAGCGCGGGTGGATATTTCTTTACTTAATGTTCTTATTTTTAAATAAGAAAATGGTTTTATTCTTCATTGTTCTAGATTTACAGCGGTAGATCTGACAGGTTAGTAAGTCTCGATTCTTTGTTTGGAACACACATGGCCACACACACACAAACACACACACACAGAGAATACATTTTTTTTCGAACTGATTTAACACCGTGATTTTACAGTGTGGTGATTGTACAGTGTTATTTTACAGTGTGATTTTACAGCGTGAATTTTTTTTCTTTTCGAGTCAAAAAATACTGTTTCCCTTCATAATCATCTTACCAAACTTATCTTGAGCAGAGTTGGTTTACCGTACTTGTACGACAAAGCACTCCGTCCAAGAACGCGGGATCCCACTTAACTGATCAGCAATGGTCACTATTATGCAGGGAATTCAGGCTCGAGATATTTTAATCCGAATAAGCTGCCTTTGCTGGAAAAAGAATTGGACGGCATTGGACTGTAGAGGAATTGCTGGATAGATATTGTTTGGACTGCAGCCTTACATATACGTCTTGAAATCAATGAATCTGCATCCATTGCGTAGATATATCAACAGGATAAAGATCCAGTTTTTTGTGAGAAAGGAGTAAGATTGAACAACGTATCGGCAACAACAATTTGACCGACAAATTTCCCCTGTAGTTTGAGAGAACGATTCGGAACAAAGTATCGGAACAAGGGACGGAGGTACGGCGAACAACTATTGTAAGAACAAGCAAGAAGGGTACAAATGGGAGAGATAGGCAATGATTACAATGCCACCTGCATTGCTGATAAGAATGTATTTCCTCCTATTTCTATTTTGCTATTTACATAGGACCGTATTGGAAACAACGGATCGGAAGGCAACACTGGGTTGAAGGCGAAAAAAAAAAAACGTAAGATAGAGGGAAAATGATGCCTGCATCCTGCATTGCTCATGATGTCCTCCTAACTTGTGTTTCCCTCCTTCTTATTTTCATAGGTACGGATCAGTAGTAGAACAATCAATTTGAGACAACGTCGGACAAGGCGGACGCAGGATCGTAACAATTTGATCGGACGAATTGAACGCAACAACAAAAACAAGGCCAACAGTGTAGGTTAGTGACACGTAGATTATACTATTCTTTTGTTATTATTTACTAAATGTAGCGCATCCGTACATGCTTACCCATTTGGTTCAATTCACATATCATCATAAACTCGAATACAATCGTAGACTACGGCAACGACATAGAGCAACAACAGCAACCGGAAACCTAGCAACAGCGATAGCAAAAGCAGCAAGCAAGAACTATCCAAGCGGCCGCAACCCGGAACCATCGAACCAACAGCGGCAGCGATAGCAACAACAGCGCCAGCAACAGCAGCAAGCGGTAACACCAATAGCAACAGCAGCAATAGGGAACAATCAAACCGCCCGCAAAAGTAAGAATTGCGGTTCCAAACAACTCATTCTGAAACGCCGTTCCAGAAAGTTTACCCTCAAACAAAAATACAGACACAATTACCGTTCCAGAATAGTAAGTCCGAAACGCCATTACAGAATCTTGACCCAGAAACGCCAATACACCAGACGTTCAAATCAGAATTGCCGTTCCAGACAACTCAATCTGAAACGCCGTTCCACAAACTTGACCCAGAAACGCCACTACAGAGATTCTGCGGATTTTGAAGCGGACGGAACCGGGAACGAACTAACCAACAGCGGCAGCGATATCAACAGGTGGGAACATTCGAAGCGGCCACAAAAGTCACAAATGCGGTTACCGACAACTGAATATGAAACGCCGTTCCACAAAGTTGACACGGAAACACACTCCATGGGCAAATCGATTCATCGTCTTCCTCAAACATCTTATCTGCAAAGAGTCCGACAACGGTCACACAAGAAAGGCACCCGGTGCAATGGGATTGACTACAACAACAAAGCAATTGGCAACAAAATCAATGAAGCAAAAATCAAAGAGGAAACGGGGGAAGACAGAGAGAAAGAGAATGAAATCAAAATTTCTCAAAAACGGAGAAACGTCATCATCAACAATCCACCAGACTTACAAACACTTGTCGGAGATAAAACACAAGAAGCGTAAAAGTATGAAGGAAATTGTACAACATGTGGAGCAAATAGCATTGAAAACAGTTCATAAGAATGGGTTTCGAGGTAAATTCATGGAAACACGATGGGGTTTTAAAACAATTGGAGGAAGGGAATACACATCGGAAGAGGCGGTGTCTATTGATAGTTTCATGACATTGGATAGTACCGACGATCAGTTGCTTTTAGCAGTCGCCGAATCAGAACCATCATTGAGAATCTTTGCAAAAGGTTCCAAAAAATGTGCAAAACAACGCTTGGGTACTCCCAAAAATATAGAAATTACAAGAACATTTGCTGCGGAAATTGTTCAAGCTAAACCCAAAATAGGCCGGGGAACCAAACGTGACAGTGTAAACAGTGGATATGCGATTATTGGGATGAGACCAAATCGATTGAAATCGGGAAATGGTGTGTATGTTTTCAACAAGAATGTGGAACCGAAAACACAAGACCACCTTGAACAGAAAGCCCTAAACATTGTGAAGGAAATGCAGCTTTGTTTACGTAAAATGTCCAAATTTGTCAACCTTGAAACAACTGTGATGAATGAGGTTGTTAGTCGTACAACACTGAATGCAATCGGCCATCACGCAACGGCCTTTTCTATTGGAAAGGATTATCACTCGAAATGCCATACCGATGCCGATATGTTCTATACAAGGCTGACGGTTATTGCTCCAAAACATGTAAGTGATGAAGAGGTGATTTATTACTTTGTGTTCCCAACGTATAAAGTGAAAGTTCCATTGAGGTCAGGCGATACTCTATTGTTCAATCCATTAGTATTACATAGCTGTTCGAATCCAAAATACAAAGGCTGTTATATTATGAGTGCCTATGTGTCGACAAAAACTGTGAGAAGAGCTGATCCTCTATAATATATTAAACAATAATTTAAAGTTAGACGTTACATTCACTTCGTTTGTTTTACTGCGACATTGTGCAATCGTTTCGGAGTAGCTATCAATCAAAACGTAGGAGAAATATGTTACGATCAATAGGGAGGAGCATTCAATTCTTCACTAATACTAAGTGATTATGGATATTGTAGTACGAAAACAATTAAGTATTGGATGTATCAGAGAGGACCTCACTATAGTCATCATCATTCGATGACATTGAACAATCATCACCTGAATTAGTAGCATCATCATTATTGTCGCTGTCCTCTTCAACAATAGTGCATTGGGAGTAGAGTGCCTCTTCATTAGGCAAAGATGACGTTGTCTTGTGGAATTCATCCAGCCAAGCCCTTCGATTAGAGACAACTAGATATGAGTTAGATTGCAACATACCAATTGCATCAAGTTCAGGGACAACTGCTACATCGGAAAGTATGCTGTCAACATGAAATAAGAACAGGGAATTGTCGTCTACTTCACCTCTCGTCACAAACGACGAAGCTGTTGGTAGTGGAGTGGATTTAAACTTGGTCACTACTGCATAAATGCCTTCGTCGGCAATTTCGTACTCAGAAACAAATGAGTAAGGCTGCTTCAGATTGTAGAGTTCAAGGAAACACATAATATGGCAGGGTATTTCACATGCGTCGACATCAAACAACGCCCAATCATACCAGACAGAGTTTAGTTGGCCACCATCGGAACAATATGAAGGGTGGCTCCGAAACAAGTAATTTTGCTGTGTGCACTCGTCAAACCTGTTATGTTCAGTAAATCCTTTCACAAACGTACAGTCCTCCAAAAGTGGAAGCACATTCTGACATACAAATGACAACACGATGGGAGAAATATAGGGTTTTGTTTTGTTCGATGACCTAACCCATCTCATAGTACTTGCCCCATCGTTGTTAGTGAAAACATGAAATTTTGAACCAGAAACTTCGGGAGGGACTGGATTACCAGAAACATCTTCTGCCGTCACTAAATTAAACTTGGAAGTAGCTACTCGTAACAGCATTTTTTCTTCCTGTCGCTTTGCCGTTTGCATTATCAATGTCGAAGCATTCTGTTGAGTGTTCTTCGAGGGTGCTTTGATTTCAGTTTTGTGGTGTGATTCGGAATAAGAAGAATCCCATCCGCATGGAAGTCCCCAAAGTTTGATGTAATCAACAACGTGAAAGTATAGATGGTTTTTGATCAGTTTCGTACCCATTCCCTCTCTGAGGCAGGTCGAATTAATACAATTGATAAAATGGATTATCATCTTGGGGAGATTTTCCAATCCAGAAATGGGTATATTCCCATGCTTCAAGAATTCTTCCATGGACAGTATCAGTTGAATTACCTCTACTTGTTTCTGAATAAATGTCGCGTCCTTGATGATGTTTATTGCCACATCGGAACAAAGGGTGATCAGAATGGAAATGAGCATTCCCGAAAAATCATTACCCTCCTTTTTCGTAATGGAGAGAAGCTGACTGGAAAACTTGGTTCTGGGGAAATCTCTGTCCGATTGCCTTGACAAAAGAGCACCGTATAACTGCGCAAGTGAACCAATAGTAGCTGATGTGCCATTCGTGTTTAAATCAGGGGCATACCAACACTTAGGACTACCTTTTAACAATGAATCGAGTGATTCTACTGCCCGACGTGCTACACCCAGTCGATGCATATGCAAACACTCACCGGGAGTAGCAAAGTGAATGTTGTTGACATTACTACCAAAATTGAGGCTGTGAAAAGCATTTTTTATGGGATGGTGCGATATGCTTTTGAAGTACTCCAGGTTTTCCCGTGCAGAATTGTTTGGGGGGGAATCAAAATCTTCTGGAACCCAGAGACGAGTCAGTTCCTCCACTTGGGCTTTTGGTTTATGGATGACACGTGTAGGACATGTACAATGTCGGCACAATTTCTTCACCTTTTGCGTGTAGGATCCATACTTTCCACATAGTTTGTCATGAAGTTCTGTATCCCCAACAACATAGGCAATTGCAAATCTCATTTTCACTTTGAACACTTTTCCTGCATACGGAAGATAATCCCACTCCAACCCGCCCTGCATTTCACATACTTCCTTGAAAGATTGCAAAGCCGATGCAAGCGCGGTGTGTAGATTTTGAATATTATCTTTCGCCGTGGTTTTTTTCGTGTGTCTTATGCTCTCAATTTCAGTGTCGGGATGAAAATAAATTGTAGTCCAAGCGCCAGGTCGTTTTCTTGCTTCAGTATTGAAAATACCAAGAGTCATGTTGAGAGGAGTGAGTGACAGACGACCATGTGCATCCAAGCTGATTCCATCCATGTAGAAAATGATCGGAACAAGGATTTCATCATTTTCATTGCAGATCTGCTTCCACGATTCCGTCCACCAAGAGCCGTGGTGTAGTTCTGTTATGTATGTTTCATTGGTGAGTGGTGGGTTGTTTTCGGGTGAAAGAGGAGTCTCGACATTCGGAAAAGACAAATTGGTTTCTTGCATCAACTCCTTATTGGTCAGAAGGGAATGAAGTGCGTCTGGGAAGGATCGAACAAATATTTGGGTGGGTAAATTACAAGGTAACCAGTTAATTATGTGTGGCTCGAACTTGGTCTCTGAAATACCCAAATTGGACTTGATTTCACTAAATATGGCTTCTCGATGGCGGGGGTAGATAGAGCTAAAGTCAACACCATGAATAGTTTGACATTTGTTTGCCCATTGAAAAATAGATTTGAATGTGTTTAGAGGTAACTTGTGTTTCGTCATTAGATTCATGAGCTTTATTTCAGCAATGAGCCTATTGGTAGGTGAAAAAGAAAGATGAGATCGGATCAATTGCTCTTTTTCATTGATGTTTGGTTGGGATGCGGTGGGTTCCGAAGCATCCATACCATTATCGTTCTGAATAGGAAGGCAATTGTCTTCATGAATAACCATGTCATCGTTGTTGCTGTTGTCTTCTGAAGGAAACAACTGTGATTCCATTACATTTCTATCCATTGGTGGAACAAATAAGTTGTGTACTACCTGACTGTTTAGAACTGAGTTGAACGTTCTGTTTGAGGATACCTTGTTAGTGTGAGCGGCAGCAACAGAAGCGGAAGGAACGATTGGACCATTCTCCGTCAATGTCAGGCCATATTGTGTAGGTGAATGACGGACTGTACTAGTGGTTTCTTCTTTGGCAGATGATGAAAATTCCATTAGGTTATGCTTTAAATAGAAATCACGGCAAAAAGCTATTGAATCAAGGTGACGTGAAAGGCCTCGTGATACATATCGGTATGATTTGTGTGTAGACGAATCTTGTTTGCTTCCGATGAATGTCTTCGATTTGCCCTTACAGGACATGCAGCTACAACATATAAATGATTTGGGAATTTTGGTATAACAACCACTCTTGAAGTGACGGCGACTTTTACTAGGTTGTGACATATTCTTCTATTGGAAGAAGGGAGGGGGAGAAATGGTTCCGATGGGGGTGTTAAATGTACATGATGAAAATGAGCATGATGCTATCGGATCGAGCATGAAAAGGCATGATGGTATGAAAAAAGAAACGTCGTGACATAGAAACAAGGCAGAAACATAGTACTAGTACGAACTAGCAAACAAACACTTCGGAAAATAATTTTATTTCATATCTTGGGTTAAGGTTAGGAAGTTGTTTGGCACCGAGATTTCAAATTTGAACATGATTTCGAACACAAAAGCATGTAACGCCGTTCCGGTTACTGAATTCTGAAACGCCGTTCCATGATTGTTGACATGAATTGTACAAAAAATCGTTTCACAACTCGAACAGAAATCAATACTATCATACCTACATTACTACTACTACTAGTACTATCATAATACACCCAGACACATATCTAAGAAAAAAGTATTTGGTGGTGAAATCGTGTAGGAGGAAGTTAGTACTGTAGAGTTATACGAAAATTCGTTAAGAAGAGCATGATGCTATCGAAACGAGCAATAAAAGGCACGATGGTATGAAAGAAGACACGACGTGACATACCGTAAAAAACAACGCGGAAACGTAGCGAACTAACACTTCGGAAACTAATTTTATTTCATATCTTGGGTTAAGGTTAGAAAGTGTGGTAGTGAAAAATAGATTTTTTAAATCAATTTAGTCAAAATGGAGAGATCAATGGACATTTTGAGTCTTTGGGGAGAATTTAGGTCGCAACCTGAGGGGGGTCGAAAATCATTACCACAAAAATTGTGAATTTAAAAAAATACCCTTGCACATAACAAACGCAGGGTCGATTTTCTGAAAATAGGGCTTGCGAGGGGTCGCGTGGGGTTGCGTGACAGTTATCGGACGTGTTGCTGTTGCTTGCTGTCAAATCGACGAGTCGTTGCCGTTGCCAACGCTCCTATTTGAATTTATGATAATTGAACAAAATGGGTGAGTATCTATTGATGTAGTACATAGAGTAAATAATAACAACAGAATAATATAATCTACATGCCACTAACCTAGACTGTTGGCGTCTGAATGATTCGATGCTGACAACGACGCACCTCCAGCGATTTTATTATCACCAACTGGGAAAATTCGCCGCACCTACAGGGAAGAAGACGATGCACCTCAAGGAAAGATTTGAAGTTGTTTGGATCCGTTGTTCTACCTCAAGGGAAGATTCGCCGCACCTATATTGTTCCGATTTGTGTACCGGCGGTTCGATGTTGCAGCCTACAGGGAAGAAGACGCCAATTGTTGTTCCCTGCACCTCAATCTTCCGACAATCGTTGTTACCCGCACCTTGATCCGTTGGTGTTCCGTTCCAATCCTTTGTTCCGATACGTCCATATGAAAATAAGAAGAAAAAATAGAAGAGAGGAAATACAACATCATCAGCAATGCAACAGGCGGGCATCATTGTCTATCTCTCTCATTCACACCGTTGCTTGTTCGGATTTGTTTTACCGTTGTTCTGATCCGATTCGTTGTTCCGAGAATCGTTGTTCCGATTCGATTCGTTGTTCAAAGGAGAATCGTTGTTCTTGCTGCTGCAGTAGATTTGAAGAATTCTTACTCCTATGTCACGAAAAACAGGGTCTTGTTCCATTTAATATAGAGGCAAGGGATGCAGATTTTGTGCTTTCGAGACGTCTCTTTCCAGCAAATTAATTTCTCGTCCAACAATGCTTTCTATTGTCATGCAGTACAAGGCTGTTATTTCGGACTGAAATATCTGAGAACAGATCGTTGTGCTCGAAGAGGGTCGGATCCCACGTTCTCGGACGGAGTGTTGATTGCAAGAACCAACACTCTACTCAGATAAGTTGGATGTAAGATTTTGAAGGGAAAGAGTTTTTTTTTTCGCGAGGTAGAAAAAGTGATTTTTTTTGTCGCGAGGTAGAAAAGAAAATTGCTGTGTGTGAGAGAGAGAGAGTTTTTTTTCGCGAGGTAGAAAAAAAAATCATCAATCGATCGATACGACGATTCATAGAGGATACTTCAACTTCTGTAGAATTCTACACGTTTTTTGTACTATTGTAGATTTCTACACGTTTTTTGTAATGGATACATACTAGTATTGAATCGGCGTAGGTTTCTACGCCTGTAGATTTGTACACGCTTTTTGTACTAGATACATACTAGTATTGAATCGGCGTAGGTTTCTACGCCTGTAGATTCGTACACGCTTTTTGTACTAGATACATACTAGTATTGAATCGGCGTAGGTTTCTACACGAGTAGATTTCTACACACTTTTTGTAATGGATACATACTAGTATTGAATCAGCGTAGGTTTCTACGCCTGTAGATTCATACACGCTTTTTGTACTACACACATACTAGTATTGAATCCGCATAGGTTTCTACGCCTGTAGATTTCTACAAGCTTTTTGTACTAGATACATACTAGTATTGAATCCTTGTAGGTTTCTACGCTAGTAGATTCCTACACGCTTATTGTACTAGATACATACTAGTATTGAATCCGTGTAGGTTTCTACGCGAGTAGATTCATACACGCTTATTGTACTAGAGACATACTAGTATTGAATCCGTGTAGGTTTCTACGCGAGTAGATTCATACATGCTTTTTGTAATAGATAGTTCCTAGTATTGAATCCGTGTAGGTTTCTACGCGAGTAGATTCCTACACGCTTTTTGTGCTAGATATATACTCGTATTGAATCCACAAAGATTTCTACGCCAGTTGATTCATACACACTTTTTGTAATAGATAGTTCCTAGTATTGAATCCGTGTAGGTTTCTACACAAGTAGATTCCTACACACATTTTGTACTAGATACTTTCTTATATTGTATTTACATAGCCTACTGCTCTTGTATTGAATACATTCATCATGACTCATCAATTGCATATTGGGAACAACTTTGCCACACAGAATGACGAAAATGTTGGGGTTTGTCTCTCCAAATGGCACAAATGAGGGTATTTTGGCTGCAATTCCTGGGCACAAACCAACTTATTGGGTAATGCCTCCAAAAATATCCGGTCCAAGCCATGAATACATTCATCATGACTCATCAATTGCATATTGGGAACGACTTTGCCACACAGAATGCCCAAAATGTTGTGGTTTGTCTCTCCAAATGGCAAACATGAGGGTATTTTTGGTGCAATTCCAGGGCACAAACTAACTTATTGGTGGGTAATGACTCCAAAAGTATCTGGTCAAAGCCATGAATACATTTATCATGAATCATCAATTGCATATTGGGAACAACTTTGCCACACAGAATGCCCAAAATGTTGTGGTTTGACTCTCCAAATGGCACAAATGAGGGTATTTTTGGTCCAATTCCAGGGCACAAACTGAATTATTGGGTAATGACTCCAAAAGTATCCGGTCCAAGCCATGAATACATTTATCATGACTCATCAATTGCATATTGGGAACAACTTTGCCACACAGAATGCCCAAAATGATGTGGTTTGACTTTCCAAATGGCACAAATGAGGGTATTTTGGGTTGAATTCCAGGACACAAACTGACTTATTTGGTAATGACTCCCACCAGAGTATCCGGTCCAAGCCATGAATACATTTATCATGACTCATCAAATGCATATTGGGAACAACTTTGCCACACAGAATGCCCAAAATACTGTGGTTCAGATTCAATGTTTCTCAATGCAAATTCTTGTTCAATTCTGGCTATCCAATCTTGAGTTTTCTTTCCTATCACCATGAGGTCATCTACATGAGTTCCGATATATGTGTAACTATTTCCTTCTTTCTGTAACCATAAATCTGGGTCTGCTCTCAATGGCCTAAAACCTAGATTCATCAATGTGTCAGCAAGGAAATACATAAATGCTCTTCCGCTACCTGCTAACCCATACAGTGCTCTTTGTATTTCTACCTTGTATCCTTTCTTCTCACCAAACTCATCACCAGCCCACACCCATACTTTCTCTTGAACCAGTGCAGTTGGAAACACATTTCCCACATCTGCTGTCATCAAATCCAGTTGTTGGTGTTGTGAAATTAGGAATAACAAATACACTGATAAGCTGTTGATTTGACTTAAATATGTATTATATTTGCTTGAATCCACTCGCCACCTGCTACCAATCTGCTTTTGTACCTGCCATCCTCACTCTTGATATCCCAAATCATCTGTAATCGTGCTTGCTGCCAGCCTTCTTCTTTTGGAATTTTTTTTTCTGCTGGGTGATATTTGAAACATTTGGTTCCAAATTATCCATCTCCTTCTGAATCACGCCTTTCCATTTTGTGTTACCAGCTTTGACATCAAGTTGCATGCATTCTTTGTAACTATTTGGTATCTTCTGTCCAAACTTTTCACGATTCTTCTTCTTTGCCATTCTTTGATTCCTGGATGGTTTCTTCTTGACTGCACATTGGACGCTCTTGTATATTAGAGACTTCATAAATTGTATTCTTCTGAAAATCCCCAACTGCTGTTTTATTACTTGCTCTGCCCATACATTCAACGGTCTATTGTTTCCTCTTTGACTTTCAACAATGCATTCCTTGATATATTTTGCCCATGCCAATGGTTGATCTTTCTTCAATTGTGGGAATGGAGTATTCAAAACTGTGTTTCCTTGCAGTTCATCAATATATTGTGCTTTAAATACCAAAATTCCATTTTCCCAAAAGTGATCCAGAATCTTCCTAAACTCCATATCCAGATTCACTTCAGTGCTTTCCAATATGTCTTGATGAGTTTCTGCATAGTCACATCCATCAATATGACTTGGTAACATTTCTTCATTCATATCCACAGTGTTTTCCGGATCATCGTCAGCTTCATCTTCATCAGGCTCCCCTGAAACTGCATTATCATTCTCTTCACTACCTTCCATAGGGTTTGAGCTGGTTGAATTTTCCATTCCTTCAGAGCTTGCTGCAAATGTCTCCCCTGAAGATAACAATGGGACTTCATCGGTGCTCTTAATATCTTCCATATTTTGTTGATGCTCTGATAAGGATAGTGAAAACTGCGCAGCCTCCCAGTTATCATTCACATATTCATCCTCAGTGCCAATTTCCTTTTGTCTTGTTCTAACCACAGATCTCATCAACACTTGACGCTTCTGCTTTGGTGTTTCTGGTTCCGTAAAAACATAATGAGTCATAGCATCACCAGTTGATTCTACAAAGCCCAAAACTCTCCCTTTCAACATATTGTTTTTAGGGCTCTTGAATCTTGGTTCAAAATACCACACCGGTGCATAAAATGGAATCTCAAATGTGAAATATCAGGTGTCCAACCTTGGTGTAGCTCCAATGGTACTTTCCAATTCAAGGACTTGCACACTGCCAGATTGTTATCTGACATACACCATTTTGCATGGCTAAGATGTGGTTCACTTGTTCTGGTCTTAATCATGTGTTCACGAAGAATTTGGGTCCACTTGACTCCTGTTTTGGACCTCGCATTGTCACTTAGTATAGTATCAGGGGCTCCATGTTTGCAAAGGTAATCCTGTAGCGCATTAGTGCATTGTGATTCTGTTTTCAATGGATGAAACTACCAGAGTTCTGTCTTGGTGCCACTGGAAAAATTGTCCACCATTGTGTTCTTGAGATGTCTTCTTTGAAAAATAGATAATCCGTGCTCACTGTTTTGTTTTGTCTTTTGTAATGGAATGCCTTGAATCATTTTCTGTAATGTTTTCTGGGAACTTCTCTGTTTTCTTCTTCTATTTCTTTGTAGTGTTGTGTAGTGTTTTCCAGTGTTTTTAACACAGTCAGTTCTGGTAACATAGCAAAATGCCTTCAGTAGTTCCAGTATTGGCAATTTCACAAATTTGAATATTTCTCTCGCTCTCTTCCTTCTCAGCATTGGATATTTTCTCATATCTGGAGGTGCCGGGCTATTCAATTCAAAGGTCTCCAATGTATCCACTTCTCCTTTGGCCGGTTTGGTAATATGAAAGTACACTTTTTCGTCATCATATGAAAATGGTAAAAATGTTGTTCCGATTGTAGTACCACATTTGTTCAACTGTGGTTGCATTCCATTCACCAATACTCCATGATCACCCATATCGATTGCCGTCAATAGTGATTCACCATCTGTTTGATCTTTATCCTTGGTCACATAAGTGGCATAATGCACCATTAGTAGTACCGGGTCTTCTCTTCCTGGAATAATAGCCTTTGTTACAGCGCTGCAAACTGGATGCTCCACATAGTCATTGGTATCATTACTCATATATGGCCTCATTGCAGACATCATTCCAGTTTATCCTCCAATTCTAAGCCATGCTTGTTCTGTAACCGTTGGTCTTCTTCCTCCACCACTGTCAATTACGGCGATACTATCATTTGGCTTGACTTTTCTGTATCAATGTATGTTTTTGACTGTTGGATTTGCTGTTCTTCTAGGTCTTCTTGCTTGATAGATTTTCCTTGTTGCTCTGTGTTGTTCATTCTTGTTATCATTATCGTTTGTCTCATTTTCATCGTCCGAGTCGGAATTCATTCTTGCCATGAGAGCGGGCACATCTCCATCACTATCCTCGTCTTCATTTTCACTATCCTCGTCATCATTTTCTTTTGATTTCATTTCCATCTTATTTCTTCTTGTGGTGTAAAAATAAGATGATGCACTTCTTCTGGGTGTAGAATTCGCTGCATTCTGTGTGTCGTCCTCGCCATTGTCTTTGCCATCGTCCCCCCCAGAATGTAGATGAAAGCAAACCATTTTGAGGGAAGTGGATCCAGGAGGGAATAATTCTGTTTCATCAATCGTTCCAATGCTTTGGTCACTATCGTCATCAAGGACGACCGGTTTAGGGGCTGCAGGGGAAGCTCCCGGGGGCGTGTCTGCAGCTTTATCCACAGGCACAAGAACCCGGCGGATCCTGCGTTGCCGACCAGATTTGGGAATCAAGTGATTAAGGCCATCATCTGTTAGAGGGCCAAAAATAACCCCTTCTGGAGTTGGTGGTGGTGAATCGCTGTGACGAATTGCTTGATTATATTTTAGGACCCAATTGCAATATATTTGAGAAAGTCCATGCCATTTTTCAGGCAGGATCCGCAGAATACCCTTGAGGTTGGGATGAATCGTACCAGTAAGAATATCAGTGCCCTGAGACGCAGTGCATTGTTGTTTGTTAGGGCCTTCAGGTGTGCGTCGAAATCATTCTCTTTGGTCCTCTGACTTCAATTGCTGTCCTAGTAAGTTCTTCATCGTGCACACTGAGTTTCACTATCATTTCTTCGAGGGTTCTGTCTGATTTGTTTTCAAGTAACTCTTCTTTGAATCTGTCCAGGGCCGGGTCTCAAAGATTGTGGGCAAACAAGCTTTTTGCGTCACATTCAGTCATGTGGTAGAGTGGAATTTTCTGCAGCTTCTAGTATATCAGTTCAAACGCGTTGATATAATCAGAAATGTCACCATTGGCATGCAGCTGAGTATAATGTAGTTGAAGTTTTAGTGTTTCTGCATAGGATTCTCTGCGGTTTTCCGAATCATACCAACCCAAAAGTTCTTGCCATGCAGCATGGCCGTTGTATGTGTCTTCATGTTTGATGATTTTTGAGTGAGCACTTCCACCGCTGCACACCGACAAGAGTGTGCCCCAAAGACCCTTATTTTTGCTTGGTGCTTTGAGAGCTGCCTCTGGGTCATTCATTATCTCTTCATGTTCTGTAGCCGTGAACGTAGCCACAGCATCAGTTTTTTATTTTGTCCAGTTCTCCTGTCGGCCATCGAAATCATGGATCGGTTTTGCCTTGAGTAGCTGGTAACCTGCTTCTTTTTCTTTTGACTGCTCCTTCACTTCTTGACGTAGTTATTCCAGCTCATCGTCTCTGTTGAGAGTCTCTTGAATTGTTTGTCACAAATTGCTCAGCTCTGCCTCGTATCTTCTTTCTTGTTCTCGTCCTAGTTCTCTTGCAGTTTGCATCTCTTCTCTTAGTACCTTAATTTCTTCCAGCACTTGTCGTTTCGCTTCTTCTGCTTGTCTTCTGAGGGCAGCCAATTCCGCGTCGTGGCATCTCTCTAAACTTAGGATGCTGCTATCATGACTATACGATGACGATGATGATGATGACGAATGTAGCTCGATTTCTCTCTCGCGTTCGCGTTCCAGTTGTCTTGTTCGTCGTCGTCTTCTTGCAGTAGATTGGGTAGTTTCTGCATCCTCCATTTCATCCTGAGACCATGCGTTGTCTTCGTTAATTGCTCGTGTCCACCAATCATTGTTTCTCATGATATAGAAGGCAGGGTATGTGATGGCACCTAGAGTTTGAAAGAACCTGTTTGTGAATGTCGGCATGGTGTTGTTGTTTATTTTTCTTTTTATTTTCCGTTGTTACGTATTTTTGTCTTTGTTTTGTTTTTGTTTTCTTTATGTATTTTTTATTTTATTTTCAATTTCAGTTCTTTCTCTCTCATTGTTCTGGCCAAGTCTCGGTGGTATCCACTATATTGTGTTCGAGATAACAGCTTATTTCAGTGTTATCGGGCAGTAGTGTTAGATTTTTATCTCCAGTAGTACTGTTAGGCTTTGAATCGGTTTGCGATCGATAATTTTTGACTTCAAAATTAGCCGGTAGGTAATTTATGTAGAATTTCCGTAGAATCCGGAGTTCAGGATCGATTAGGTTGTAACTCGTAGGTATGTTTGATATATTGCTTTCATATGAAGCTGCAACTGTTAATCAACAACTGTAACTCCGGATCATGAGTTAATTAATCTATTTTCTGTTTTTCCAATGCTTAAACTGAATCTATGTATATTCTCGTGTTAAGCAATCCTCCATAATGAGACTGCACATGCATTCTTGTGTTGTAGATTAACTAGTATTTCCTCGGTTAATTTGTCAGAGAAACATGTCTCATTTTGTCGTCTGTTTCCAACATAATTGGGCTTCGTGTATCCGTTTCATGTGTCATTGCTATTTTTCCATATGTCATTGATATACACATATATATCATCAGCATACTCAGTACTGGATCCTACGCCTCTGAATTTTCAAGTAATACTTTCTTGTGATATTTCACTGTGTCCGACTCTTCTATCAATGATCAATTCATTCGATTGTGACTCATTATTCTTTCATCGCAACCATCAGTTTGTTTTCTGTGATAGACTTCCTTCAGTGCTTATAGCATCCCATTGGTCTTCATATGCCCGAGTGTCTATCCATCAGTAATCTGATCTCACCCGTAGCGCCGTACATGGTCTAACTACTTAACCTATGTCGTGTCGTCTTTTGTGTAGTGTCATAGTTATATTTGCCACGCATCTCATATATATATATATATATATATGCATCGATCTGTTTTCTTATTTGTTCATATTTAACCACATGTAACAGTTATATCTTGTTTTCACTTAACAACACGATTTGCCGGTTGTTAGAAAGAAAAGACCCAAGAACAACGGTCATGTTGTTGTCACTTAATCAATTTGATGCCGACAAAGGCTCGTATTTTTTTGCCGACAACACATGTAAAGTAGTACTTACTATGGTATTTGTGGTATTTCCTTAAGAGTTGCACTGAGTCTTATACCCCTAAATATGCAACAATACTGTGTATGGAAATTCGCCCCATACGTCTGTTTTTTGAAGGGTACCACATGATTTCTACAGAGAAAAGCAGTAGAAATAGTCATTAGAGGTATGTACCGGTTTCTACTTACGCACAGTAGTGCCAGGTTAAATACCACAATTGTGGTATTTCCTACCTATGGTACGAGTACTATACCGGTCTCCTGAGGGAAGTTTATCTTGTTCCATGATTTACACAAAAAAAATTAAGAGTGTCTTGCTGAGCTCAAGGGTCATAATTGGTGGAGTTGTTAGTTGAACGTTTAACACTCACCCTAAGAGTTGACAACGTAACCTTGTTGTTAATTTCCTTTTGAAACTGGCTGTTGAGCTGATTCAATCCAAAGGCAAAGAAGAGCAACAGGAGCTTTAGCTGCAGGCCGGTTGAAGTGCCGGTCTGTTGTGTTCTAATATTTCTCTGATATCCACTACGACTGGATGCTAATCCAATCAGATCTATTCTGACTATCGACAAACGACGCAATCAGTTAGATCTTAGGCTTGTAGTTCTACAGTAGGACCCAAAGGGGGCGTCCGTTGCAAGGTTTAAGGTTGCATAATCAAATAATCTAAAAGTATAAGATGAAGAGATGATCCTTGCTGGAGAGCAAGTATCTCTTTTAAAGATCGTACGAACTGTCGCTAATACAGCACGTATTTTATACAGCAGAAAACAAGTAACAAGTTCGTGAGCGGCGCTTCGAACCTCTGCTGTCTTTTCTTGAAAACAGCACACTTAAGAAGAGATTGCATGTGCGAACCTCTAGTGTGTGTTCTTCTTCGATTACTAAGTATCGAACTTCGATCGTAAGAATGACTGTTGTTTGATCACTAAGTATCGAATTTGGGTGTCAGAATGACGATTGCACCTCTGGTTCGGTCTTATTCCAATCTCACATAGAGAAAGAGGTAACCTTCGAGTCTCATTATTCCAAACGCTAAAGGTGCATATGACTTGAGTGTTTGTATCTTCGACTCGTATTATCGTATCATTCCAGCTGCAGTACTGTAAGTTACGTAGGAATGTACGTACAGAATTTTGAGTACTGTAGTTTTTGCGTACGTACAAAAAGGAATTTAATACTTGTAGACGGAGTGTACTGGGGGGTTTGGGGGGGGGGGGGGGGGGGGGGGGGAGCCGTGGTACCATACAAACACCACGACTAAAAACTTTTAAAAACAGAGCTGAAATAATTGTTTACGGAAATGAGATGCTTCATCTAAAAGCAATAGTAATATTCAGTGGCGCGCGTTCATTTTCATGGCAGCAAACTCTCATTTTTATGGTTGCGCGTAACCATAAGATTTAACCTGAATATATTAAAAATCATACGATTAAAATCTGTTTTAGATAGTCGTGGTCATCATCATCATCTTTGCCAGATGAGAGAGATGGCGAGAAACACAATCCGACTTGTTAGAATTGGTACAATTTGTACATGAATGAGTCTGACTTGATGTACTTACAGCCATCTACTCTCATACAAATCAAATTTCTGACGCAAAATTTGTTGCTGTCGATAAGCTTGCTTGTTCCAATTTAAATTGAAAATAGAGCTCGCGCGAATGACGTCACTTGATTGGTAATAGATCAATTGGTAGGATCCAGTATGAAGGTAGCTAACTACGGTATTAGTATGTACTGGATGGGGGGGGGGGGGGGGGGGGCAGGGGGGGGGGGTCCAAATTTGAAAATTAAAAATTAAAAAAAATAGTTTCACCCCCTCAAAAATAATGAAGTACGGAGTATGACTCAGGCACAGTACTTGCATGTATTATGAGTATGTACCGGTACTGGATCCAAAAACAAATCTTTTGAAAAACTAAAAATTGAGAAAAATAGTTTCTTTCACCCCCTAAAAAAATGAAGTATGACTCAAGCATGGTACATATGAAGTATGAGTATGAACTGGATCTACATGGTGGTATGTAGAATGAAATCATAGACTTGAATCACAATAGTAGACTTGAATCATAGAATTGAATCATTGGTTCTACTAGTCAAAGAATTGAATCATACAATTGAATCATAGCATTGAATCGTGGATTACAGTCAAAGAATGAAATCATAGACTTGAATCATAGACTTAAATCATAGAAATGAATCATAGAAATGAATCATAGACTTAGATCATTGAACTGAATCATTGAATTGAATCATTGAATCGAATCAAAGACTTAAAAAATCATAGAATTGAATCATTGCATTGAATTCTAGGTTTGAGTCAAAGAATGAAATCATAGACGTGAATCATAGACTTGAATCATTGACTGCAGTCAAAGAATTGAATCATTGAATTGAATCATGGAATTGAATGATTGAATCATGGAATTGAATCATAGACTTGAGTCATTGAATTGAATCATGGAATTGAATCATAGATATGAGTCAAAGAATGGAATCATAGATTTGAATCATGGAATTGAATCATACATAGAATTGAATGCTTGAAGTTAATCATAGAATTGAATCATTGGAATGAATCATAGACTTGAGTTGTAGTAGACTTGAATTATAGAATTGAATCATAGAATTGAATCATGGACTTCAATCATTGAAGTGAATCATTGAAGTGAATCAATGAATTGAATCAAAGACTCGAGTCACATAATTGAGTTATAGGTTTGAATCATTGAATTGAACAACAGAATTGAGCCATAGAATTGGATCATTGAGTTGAGTCAAAGAATTGAATCATGAAATTGAATTGTAAGTTTTAATCCAAGAATGGAATCAAATACTTGAACCACAGAATTGAATGATAAACTTGAATTTTAAAATTGAATCATGGAATTGAATCATCAACTTGAGTCATGAAACTGAATCATAGTCTTTGGTCATACACTTTGAATCATAGAATTGAGTCATAGACTTGAATCGTGGAATTGAATTGTAAGTTTGAGTCCAAGAATGGAATCAAATACTTGAACCACAGAATTGAATGATAAACTTGAATCATAAAATTGAATCATGGAATTGAATCATCAACTTGAGTCGTGAAACTGAATCATAGTCTTTGGTCATACACTTTGAATCATCGAATTGAGTCATAGACTTGAATCATGGAATTGAATCATAAATCCTTGAAGTGAATAATAAAACTGAATCATTGAAATGAATCCTACACTTGAATCATAGACTTGACTCATAGACTTGAATCATAGAGCTGAGCCACAGAATTGAATCATAGACTTGAATTATAGAATTGAATCATTGACGTGAGTGAAAGACTTGAATCATATACTTGAATCATAGAATTGAGTCATAGAATTGAATCATGGTTTTGAATTGTAGATTTGAGTCAAAGAGTGGAATCATAGAATTGAATCATGAAATTTAGTCATAGAATTGAATTGTAGATTTGAGTCATGGGCTGGACTCATAGACTTGAATCACAGAAGAAGTGAATCAAAGAATTGAGTCATAGACTTGAATCGTATAATTGAATCTTGGACTTGAATCATAGAAATGAATCATAGACTTGAATCATAGACTTGAGTCAAAGAATTGAATCATGGAATTGAATCATAGACTTGAATCATGGAATTGAATCATGGAAGCGAGTGAAATAATTGAATCATAAAATTGAGCCATAGAATGATGAGTAATAGAATAGAAACATAAAATTAATCATATAAATGAATCGTAGGTTTGAGTCAAAGAATGGAATCATAAATTTGAATCATAGACTTGAATAAATGCATTTAATCATGGATTTGAGTCAATGAATTGAATTATAGACATGAATTATAGACTTGAATCATAGATTTGAATCATGGAATTGAGTCATAGACTTGAATCATAGACTTGAATTATAGACTTGAATCATAGATTTGAATCATGGAATTGAATCATAGACTTGAATCATATAATTGAGACATAGACTTGACCTACAGAATTGAATCATAGACTTAAATCATAGAATTGAATCATTGACGCAAGTCATTGACTTGAACCATACATCATGGAATTAGTGCTTTGCAGGGGACCTGTGGAGTTGCTGTGTACGCAGTTTCCTTACATATTTGTAGTATTCTATGATTCCATTCTATGATCCCATTCTATGATTCCATTCAATGATTCAATTCCACGATTGAAATCTATGAATCAAATCAATGATTCTAGTCAATGATTCATCTCAATGATTCAATTCTATAAGTCAATTCTGCAATTCAAATCAATGATTCTAATGTATGATTCAAGTCTATAACTCAAGTCTAAGATTCTTATCTACGATTCAATTCTATGATTCAAGTCTAAGATTTAATTCTATGATCTGTGATCCAATTCTAAAATTCTAGTCTATGATTCATTCCTATAATTCAATCCTATGATTCCATTCTATTATTCTATCCTATGATTCAAAAGTATGAATTGAATAAATGATTCTAGTCTGTGATTCAAAATTAAGATACAGTTATATGATCCAACAAGGCAGAGATTCAATTTTGTGATTCAATTTTATGATTCAACTCTAACATTCAATACTATGATTCAATACTATGATTTCATTCTATGATTCAATTCTATGATTCAATTCAATGATTCAATTCAATGATCAAATTCTATTATTCTACTCTGTGATTCAATAAAATGATTCAATTCTATGATTCAAATCAATGATTCTAGTATGATTCAATTCTATGATTCAAGACTATGACTCAAGTCTAAGATTAAACTCTATGCTTCAATGCAGTACTTTAAGAACATGCTTCAATTCCATTATTCAAGTCGGTGATTCAATTCAAATATTCAATTTATTGATTCAACTCAATGATTCAATTTTTTGACTCAATTCCATGATACAAGTCTATGATTCAATTTTCAATCAAGTCTACGTCCGAGAACTGTTTCTCTACCTCCCTACAGGCTATTGCGCAATACTTTCAAAAGTTCCTCCCTTATTTTCAAAATTCCCTGCCTCCTGAGCTCGCGTGTTTACTAAAAAACCTCAGTCTGTGATTCAATTCCATGATTCAATTCCATGATTCATGATTTAAAATCATGATTCAAATCCATGATTCAATTCCATCATACAAGTCTATGATTCAATTCTATGATTCAATTTTCAATCAAGTCTATGAGTCAGGTCTATGAGTCAATTATATGATTCATTGATTTTCATGACTCAAGTCAATGATTCCATTCCATGACTCAAATCTGTGAATCAATTCTTCAATCCAAGTCTATGATTCAATTCCATGATTCAATTCCATGATTCAATTCCATGATTCATGATTCCAATCCATGATTCCTATTCATGATTCCAATCCATGATTCCTATTCATGATTCCAATCCATGATTGAAATTCATGATTCAATTCCTTGATCAATTCCATGATTCAATTCCGTCAAACAAGTCTATGGTTCAATTCTATGATTCAATTTTGATTCAAGTCTATGAGTCAGGTCTATAAGTCATTTAAATGATTTTCATGACTCAAGTCAATGATTCCATTCAATGACTCAAATCTATGAATCAATTCAACAATCCAAGTCTATGATTCAATTCCATGATCCAATTGTATGATTCAAGTCTTTGAGTCAAGCCTATGAGTCAATTACTATATGATTCAATTTCATTATTCAAATCTGTTAATCAAGATTTAAAATCATGATTCAAATCCATGATTCAATTCCATCATACAAGGCTATGATTCAATCCTATGATTCAATTCTATGATTCAATTCTATGATTCAATTTTGATTCAAGTCTACGAGTCAGGTCTATGAGTCAATTGTATGATTCATGCTCATGACTCAAGTCAATGATTCCATTCCATGACTCAAATCTATGATTCAATTCTTCAATCCAAGTCTATGATTCAATTTCATGATTCAATTCCATGATTCATAATTCAATTCTTTGATTCAATTCCATGATTCAATTGTTTGATTCAATTTCATCATCCAAGCCTATGATTCCATTCTATAATTCAATTTTCAATGAATTCTATGAATCAGGTCTATAAGAAGTCAATTATATAATTTATTTTCATGACTCAAGTCAATGATTCAATCCTTCAATCGAAGTCTATGAGTCAATTCATGATTCAATTTCATGATTCATGATTCCAATCATGATTCCAATCCATGATTCCAATCCATGATTGAAATTCATGATCCAATTTCATGATTCAATTTCATGATTCAATTCCATCATACAAGTCTATGGTTCAATTCTACGATTCAATTTTGATTCAAGTCTATGAGTCAGGTCTATAAGTCATTTATATGATTCATTGTCATGACTCAAGTCAATGATTCCATTCAATGACTCAAATCTATGAATCAATTCATCAATCCAAGTCTATGATTCTAATCCATGATTCAAATCCATGATTCAAATCCATGCTTCCAATCCATGATTGAAATCCATGATTTAATTCCATGATACAAGTCTATGGTTCAATTCTATGATTCGATTTTGATTCAATTATATGACTCATTTTCATGAGTCAAATCTGTTATTCATTTCTTCAATCCAAGTCTATGATTCAATTCCATGATTCAAGCCTATACTTCCATTCTTTGTCTCAAAACTATGTTTCACTTCTATGACTCAATTCTATGATTCAATTTCATTATTCCATTTTTTGGCTCAAAACCTACCACTCAATTCCATGATTCCATTCTATGACTAAAGTCTATGATTAAATTCTTTGACTCAAACCAATAATCCAATTTGTTACAATTCCATGTTTCACCTCAGTGATTCAATTCTATGATTCAAGTCTTTGTCTCAAACATTTAACAATTCAATTCCTTGATTCAATTCCATAATTCAATTCTATGATTCAAGTCTATAATTCAATTCATTGACTTGAGTCAATGATTTAATTCAATGATTCAATTATGCAATTCGTTTCGATGATTCAAGTCTATGATTCAATTCTTTTACTTACATCAATGATTCAAGTCAATGATTCAAGTCTATGACTCAATTATATGATTCAAGTCTATGGCTCGTGCCAGTGATTCAATTCTATGATTCAAGTCTATGATTCAGTTCTGTAGTTCAAGTCTATGATTCAAATCTGTGATTGACTTCAATGATTTAATTCTATAATTGAAGTCTAGAATTCAATTCTATGATTCGAGTCAATGAATCAATTCAATGATTCAAGTTTATGATTCCATTCTTTCACTCAAACCTACCATTCATTTCTATTAGTCATTTTTATGATTCCATTCTATTAGTCATTCTACGATTCAATTCCATGATTCAACTATTTTCATTTTAATGATTCAATTCCATGATTCAAGTCTATGATTCAAGTCTATGACTCAAGTCTCCTATGATTCACTTCAATCAATCAATTATATGATTCAAATCTGTGATTCCATTCGTTGACTACAATCTATGATTCAATCCATGATTCAATTCAATGACTCAAGTCTATGATTCAATTCTATGATTCAAGTGTATGATTCAAGTATTTGATTCAATTCAATCATTCAAGTCTATCATTCCCTTCTTTGACTCAAATCTACAATTCCATTCCATTATCCAATTGTATCACCAATGCCTTTGATTAAATCCTTTGACTCAAATCTACAATTCAATTCTCTGATTCAAGTCTATGATTCAAGTCTATGATTGAAGTCTATGATTCAATTCTCTGATTCAATACCATGATTAAAGTATATAATTCCATTCCATGACTCAAATTGATGATTCAATTCTACGATTCAATTCCATGATTCAAGTCTATGATTCCATTATTTGACTCCAATCCATGATTCAATTCTATGACTCAATTCCATGATTCAAATATATGATTCAATTCTATGACTCAAATATACCATTCAATTCTACGACTAAGGTTTATGATTCAATTCTTTGACTCAAATCTAGGATTCAATTTGTTACAATTCAATGGTTCAAGTCTATGATTCAAGTTGATGATTCAATTCCATGATCCAATTCCATGATCCAATTCCGTGATCCAAGCCTATGATTCAATTCTATGATTCAAGTCTATGTTTCAAATCTATGATTCAAGTCAATGATTCAATTCTATGATTCACTTCCATGATTAAAGTCTATGATTCAATTCAAATACAATGATTCAAGTCTATGACTCAATTCTGTGATTCAAGTTTATGATTCAATTCTTTGACTCAGATCTACGATTCAATTCTATGACTCAATTCTATGACTCAATTCTATGACTCAATTCCATGATTCAATTCCATGATTCAATTCCATGACTCAAGTCTATGATTCAAGTCTATGATTCATTTATATGACTCGAGTCTATGATTCAATTCAAGAATTGAAGTCTATGATGATAATCCATGATTCAAGTTTATGATTACGGTGTGTGACTCAAACTTACAATTTGATTCTATGATTCAATTTTATTATTCCATTTTTTGACTCAAACCTACCATTCAATTCCATGATTCAATTCTATGACTAAGGTCCATGATTAAATTCTTTGACTCAAATCTACAATTCAATTTGATACAATTCCATGATTCAATTGTATGATTCAAGATTATGATTCAAGTTTATGATTCAATTCATTGACTCCAGTCAATGATTCAATTCAATGATTTAAGTCTATGATTCAAGTTTATGATTCCATTCTTTGACTCAAACCTACAATTCATTTCTATGATTAATTTTTATGATTCCATTCTATTACTCATCATTCCATGACTCAATTCTTTGACTCACTTCCATGATTCAATTCCATTATTTGATTCCATGATCCAAGTCTATGATTGAATTTTATGATTCAATTCCATGCTTCAATTCTTTGACTCAAGTCTAGTACAATTTACGTGTATGATTCATTTCTATGATTCAAGTCTATGAGTCAAGTATATGATTCAAGTCTATGATTCAATTCTATGATTCACTTCCATGATTCAAGTCTATGATTCCAGTCCATGACTCAAATCTACAATTCAATTCTATGACTCAATTCCATGATTCAACGCTATGATTCCACTCTTTGACTCAAATCTACAATTGAAAACTATGATTCAATTCTATGACTCAATTCTATGATTCAAGTCTATGACTCAAGTCTATGATTTGCGTCAATGATTCAATTCTATGATTCAAGTCTATGATTCAATTCTGTGGCTCAAGTCTATGATTCAAGTGTGCAATTAATTTCAATGATTCAATGCTCCTATTATTCACTTCAAGGATTCATGCTTCAATTCCATGCAACTACCATAGTATGGATTGAGTTGAAATCCCCATTCAATCAGTTGTCCAGACAACCGTTACCAAAATAGCAATGCGGTAGGCACAATCCATGATAGTGTGTGATGTGCTTGTGTCAATCTCGTACTTTTCAAACAGTATCGAGGGTGGTGGGTGTGGCACGAACGACATGGGCAGATGGACTTCACTTGCATCATCCGACCGATGAGATAATCATTGAGATCGGATCGGATCGGATCGAGTCCGAGAACCACCGGCTTTTGGTGCAATAATCGGATCGGCCGGTGAATGCAAAGAGAGTGGAGTGCTCGTTGTTGGGTGCTGCAGCAACACGGGAAACCCGAAACCAACCAGCCGCTAGATGATAGATGACAATCGCAAGGACTCGTGGCGACGGCACAGCACAGCACAAGATATTGTGAAAGAATCAATCAGATTCCGCGACGAGAACGATAGTTTCCTCGTCCCTGGTGAATACGACTACGATTCCAAAAGCAGCTGCTAACAACGTCGAAGAAGGGCAGCTCCAAACGACACGACACGAGACAGATCTGATTACACGGAGTTACGGTTACAGCTAGAAGTCATCGAGATCGAATCGATTGTAGAACGTGGTGTGCTCGAAGGGTTTTCGATTTTTTCTGTCAGCGTTTGTTTGTTTGTTTGTTTGTTTGTTTGAAAATCGGTGGAATGTTGTGTGTGTTGCACGACAACCACCATCACGACAGGTACCGATCGATGATTCCCGCATCGACCCCCGCCTTGTTCCATCTCGCCCTGGCGATGACCGCGTCGTGATTTACCCAGCGATGTCTCAATTCGGAAGACGAATCCTTCCGAAGGAATTCGTTCCCCTCCCCGACGTTGCCCCTGCGCACGAATTGATCGTAGGGTTTGCCGGTTTTGGGATCAATTCTCCACGCTACCGTCAGCGGTGTATACCGATGTCGCTCGGCTTTCATCGCGGCAAAGGTACAATGCGGTACGACCCGAGAGACGAGTGCGTCCAGCCGGCAATCATCCTCTTCTTCCGATGCCTCGTCGTCGTTTTCGTTGGTATCCTCCAGCAGAAACCTGGCCAGGCGTTTCGTTTCTGTTTCCAGGTCGTTCTTCATGTCTTCGTAGTGCAAGAGGAGAAAGTTGCGTCTGCTTCTGCTGTTCCTCTCCTCCCCTCCCCCCCGTTGTAGCCAGGCCTCGATGTGGTCCTGCCATTTTCCGTACAGGATCGTTCCGTCGAGGAATTCGTTGCAGAATTCGTCAAAGGTTCCGGTGTAACCCCCGTCCTCGACGGCCTGGTTGGACAGGTGGTGATAGAAACTGATCACAACGTCGAACGGGTCCCGGACCACGTACACGCACCTGGCGTTCGGGGGCAGCTGGTCGGGGCGGAGGTGGGTGTTGAACACGCGGTACTCACAGTCGTGCTGTTGCTGTTGCTGTTGCTGTTGCTGTTGCTGGTGCTCCTCCCCGGTGTCCACTCTTCGGATCGGTGTGCGAACGGGAATGCGTTCCATCACGACGTCATCGCCGGTACTGGTACCGCCATCGGTACCGCCGTTTTCCGCGGGACGACGCCAGTATTTGTCGACCTCGTAAAACGGCGCGGAATGTGACAGGTGCCAGTCGTCGGGCAGCGGGCGGCGATGGGCGTCGTTTTCGTTGTTTTGGTGGTGGTTGTTGTCGTCGTCGTCGTCGTCGTTGTTTGCGATTTCCCACAGCAGTCGAACCACAATGTTCTGCGTCCAGGTCGTGCCACTCTTGGGGTAGGAGCAGACAAAGACGTCCCGGGACGGTGACGCGGTCATGGCTCGACAGGCGCGCACGGTGGAGTCGCTCGTGATGGGCAGTAGCGGCATTTCGGGCAGGGGTTCGTCGATGATTCGTTGTATGGATTCCAAATCCGAATTCGGATCTGAATTCGAATTAGAATTCGAATCCGCTGCTCCTGAAGCAACAGTTGTCGCCGTCGGTACAGGCGCGGTGGTCATAGTTGTCGGGAGTTGTTGTTCTCCTTTCTCGTCGGTCGGTACTCGGTTTCGGGGGCTGGCGCAAGGCGACGAATCATTAGAATTGGTAGTAGTAGCAGTAGCAGTAGCAGTGGCAGTAGCGTGTCGTCCGCCGGGGTTGTCGGAAAGGCCGTCGATTGCTGTCGGCAGAACGAGCAATAATAGAAGCAGTTGCAAGAACAGCAGCAGTGGCCAACGAATAACAACACTAACGGTAACGTTTCTCTGCGGCAGTGGCAGTGGCAGTGGCAGTGAGCGTCTCCAGAGTCGGGGGAGGTTCATTCGGAATGGAATGGAATGGATTGGATTGGATGGATTCGTGCAGACTGCGGTCATCACGTGGGAGTTTGTAGCTGTTTTCGAGAAAGAATAAAGCAAGATACTCGTAACTTACTGTAATACGGTACTTGTACTCATGATACTGCACAAAGCATCCGGCAATTCCTGCTGTACGGTATCATCGACCATCTCACATTTTGTCGTCACCGTCATCGTCATCCTCGTCATCATGAATCATCTCAATCAAAATTGACACTCAAAATCACTTCTTTTCTAAAGAAATCCAATCCCGAACAGTCTACGTACTATAACGTACGTATAGTATCGTTGATGCATATTTACCGTATGTACGGTGTGTCAGGATGAATCCCGACTACTAGCTAGTGAATAAATACCTCACTCTTTACTAAATACATGCGATTATATCGACAGTAGAGAGCATACGTACATTTTGCAGGTTATGAGCATCATTGACTACATTCTCATCACATATACCCAACAGACTAGTCAACACCAATACAGCAGAGTGATTACTGCTTTCGCCGCAACCAGCGAGCGACTCGATCGAACGAACGTCCGGACGAACGTGCGACCGCTTCTTGAAGCCTGCGTATTTTCACGGAATTTTTGTGAAAACACTGCCCTTCAGTTGAGTACCAAATCACATAGAATCCTACACGAATTCCACGAATTCCGAACACAAAAAACTGACACCTACCGACCCCACCCCTACCACACAACACAACTCCCCTCTAGATTACGCAAACCCGAAAACCTAGACTGACGGATCCGCTGTCATGGCAGTCAAGACCCGACAAACAAAGAAAAAGAAACCGCCAGAGGACACCATGAAACAAACACCCATACCACGCTATATGCCACCCTCCAAAACACCCACCAAACCTAAAGATGACCCACAGTTTGAATTATATGAATACCCGGGTAACATCCAACGGGAACTTCGCGTCCTTCAACTCACCTTCCCTAAATCCACGGATTACACCCCAGCCATATTCCAATTCAAACCAAAATACCCACCAACAGGACTCACATACATCAGCCTCATGGATGTCATCCATACTACCACTATGTCTGACACCGACAAACTCACCGCCCTCGGTGAAGTACTCCAAACACTTCTCCACAAAGACCACTTCCACATTCCACCACCTACCTCCGACAAAGACTTCCCCCAATACTTGTATAGCGCCAAATTTCTGAGTCACCTCCACCGAAATCTCCCCCTAACAGAAGCAATACCCCCCGCCTCACCTTCCGACACAGAACCGGACCTCGAACCTGAACCAGAGCTTGAACTCAAACCACCTCCACAACCCGACGATGGACCAATCCGACAACCACTCCATGAGCACTACCGACTCCATCCCTCCTCCACCCAAAAACCTAGCAACCACGCTAGCTGAGGAATATGCAACTGCCACAACCAACTCTCCCTCTGTTGATGAACAAATAGCGGTGTTTGACAAAGGCTTCCAACAAATCGACAATGAAATACAATCCATCACGACCACCCCAGAGGCAAATGCTACGTCCATCCAAGACCTTATCAATACCGCCATTACCAAAAACAATCAACATTGGCATCTCAAACTTCAATCCTTGGAGAACACCACTAAGCACCTCAATGATAAACTGTATTCCATCTCGACTGCTACAGACAACCTCAACACCGCAATCGAAAAAGCAACCCAACTGGAAAAAGAACTGTCAACTGCCACCTCCACTAGCTGGGCCCTTGATGTTTGCATTAACAAAGCTACATCAGTCCTCTCCTCCCTCAAGGATGAAACAAGTACCCTCACCACCCAAACATCACATGACACCCTTACCAAAGAAACCCTTCATGCGATCCGGAAATCATCCGACAATGCCATTGCCACACTCAACCTGACGCCCACCTACAACACCAAAAGGATCACCTCCTTACAGAATCCCACCACAAAATGAATCACCGCGTCAGTCGATCTATTAACAAACTGGAAAAGCGTCACCTCGATCCCAGCCTAATTCCAACAGAAAGGAGATACCTTACCAATATGGAATTTAACGCACTGTATCAAGACATACAAGCGGCATTCATGATAGAGAGCCTCCGCATCGCACCAATTGACCAGCTCCATGTCACACACGCCTGCCTCCCCCTCACCCACCCTGAATCCGACGAAAATGTCACTAAAATTAGTGCATATCTTCATCGCATGCTTAAACTCCTTATCCCCCCAGAAAACACACTCCTCCGCGGCCTCCTTTCCCCATACCAACATAAACAACAAGGTTATGAGGCCCTTTATGCAATTGCACGTAGCTCCCTCTCATACCTCCGCCCCACACAAACTGGATGGGGACTCACATGGGAAACCACCAACGAACCCAGTACATACATTGGCAAACTCCAGAGCTTTGTCCGCCAATGCAAACTGACAAGACAACATCGGTACTCCGATCTGGATCACAGTTACGAGATGGCTCATCAAGCAACACAACACCATAATTTCCCAGCCGGTCTATGCCTCATGACACAATTGGACACCCACCGGAAAACAACCAGCAACGCTCACTCAATACCACTTCCACGACCACTTCAACTCACCGGTATGCTCAATTTTCTCCTGGATTACCCAATCGCCACCTCACCTCCTCCCCGCATGACACCAATCCACCCCACAATCAACAAAATTGACGCCAACGTACCAAAGAAGCGCTTCAAATATAAGAATAAAAAGCAATGTACCTGCTGTAAGATGTATGGACATGATATTGGCGACCAGATATGCCGTATTGGTGCACAACACTACCACATTTTGGAATACGCCAAATCCAATCCGGACAACTTCAAAGCCAACGCTGATAAATACCGCACTATGAACCTCAAGAATGCCGTTAAACTTGTGGACACCAATTTACATCACCTTCCCCTCACCAAAGCGGACCACGAGGCACACCACGAATCCTACGTCCACGCCATGGACTCCAATCACGACGAATAGGATCAA
This sequence comes from Pseudo-nitzschia multiseries, assembly GCA_037355745.1. Classification (NCBI taxonomy): domain Eukaryota; phylum Bacillariophyta; class Bacillariophyceae; order Bacillariales; family Bacillariaceae; genus Pseudo-nitzschia; species Pseudo-nitzschia multiseries. The sequence continues at coordinate 24,610,130 of CM074783.1, forward strand.
CGCCGCGTCTCTAGCGAAGTCCAGCTGAAACCAAAACTACTCGACCCCCACATCCGCTTTCTTCCTGGACGCCCCGACCACCCCGACAAAGACCTCTTCCCTCTACCACCACCACTTCCCAACATTACACCAACTCGCCTTGGCACAATTTGCACACCCCAGGATATGTTTACGCCAAACTGCAGCACAACTGCCCTTCTGGACCTCCCAACCTACTCCTCCCCCACACAACACACTACTGCGACGCTTCCGCACTCACAACCTCCACCGCAACCACCTTCACATCAAAACTCGAATGACACGGAACCCACTCACTCCACTACAAACCCGCTACATGTCTTTTCTACACCCACGAAGATCCCTTTACCTAATATACATATCTTAACGCACACCCAACCATCATGTCACACATGTCGAGACACAACAATGCCCGACATAACAATGACACCAGACAACACTACCGCCACGCCGACGCCAATCCCCCTACACAACAAACCTACGTATCGTACCACCGAAATTTTGAAATCACGACTCGAAAATCAATTAACCCCACCATTCCACTACTCACCTGACATGCTGGCAACCGAAACATTATAGCCAAAAACCAATCATTCCCATGGTTAACCACATGACCCGCTGAAAATATAGGGGCACAAAACAAAAACTCACGCTAGCCTTTCCAAACTCAATGGTACACCATATACACCTCCTCAAGCGACATGACCCAGACATGTCCCTTGACACCACCAACCTTAAGGTGAAAACAATGCCACTTCAAGCAGACACAGGCGCGAACATATCAGCTACCAATGACCGTTCCATCCTACACCAATTCACTGCCTATACAACACCAGAACAGGTTGGAGTATTCTCCGACACAGACACCAATCCCACCACCCTACAGGCGTTGGGTGAAGGGCTTATCAAAATAATTTCAGACCAAGGCACGATTATGCGTTGGCGCACTATCTATACCCCGGGATCCAATGGAACCGTCCTCTCCCCGGATAACTACCAGCAACAACAGTCTCACTACACGTTTACGCAGGAAGGACACATCAATGGTACGGGCACTGTACAATTTGCTGATCACCATAATACCACAATCGAGTCAATCACAACTGCTTGAACAGCAAATGGTGAATGGTACACACCCAACAAAGTGCTTATCGACACCTCCAACCATGGTGAGCCACCCCATGAGAATATTCATATTGCTCGACACATCAACTCTTCTACCATCAATGCGCTCCAAACTGCGTTACAGCCCTAGACCCTGGCGCCCACGATAAGTACCAAAACCAACCAAACAAAAACCTGGACTAGCGACCTCTCTAAGGCCCTTCAAAATCTGGAACTCTGGCACCAGTGCTATGGACACGTCTCGCCTTCCACCCTTTACAAAACACAAAAAGTAGTTGATGGCATACCCCCAATCCCCTCACGAGCCCCATTTTTCAAATGCCCCTTCTGCGAAAAAGCCAAGATGACTAAATACAATGGCTCTACCAATCCTAACAAGAAGGAAAACTTTATCCCTGCACAATCTTTCCACATGGACCTCTCATTTGTTAGCGGACCTACTAATCTCCAAGACACTCTCCACCACAATGCCAAACCGAAGCCTACCATCAAGAAAAGTTGCCAAGGATACATCAGATTCCTTACCATCATCAATGCCGCCACTCACGCCTTATGAACATTCCCCATCAAATCCAAATCCCCACCATTGGACATCATTGAGAAATTTCTTCAAAAACATGGCATCCAACAGACTGACCCCTGGAAAAGCTGTTATCACCACCACCAAGGATGGCTATCTCGCCAAATCTCGTACAGTTGCCAACACTATTTGCGACTGCCAATATAATCTCCACCAAGCCGACCGATTCTATCTCATGGATATATCTGCTGACCATCTCCCATGCACCATCATGACCGAACAGCGGGGGTGAACTCTCGAACTCCCATCAATTCTGCTGGCGTCGCCGGTGAACACGGTTATGACATCACCCATACGGCCACGGACGCCTCCTCCCAAAACAGGCCTGGTTGAACGCCCTCACCGTACCCTCAAAGAACGTATCCGCTGTCTCCTATACTCAGCAGGACTCGGGACAGAATACTGGACAGACACACTCCTCCATGCCACATGGCTCTACAACAGAACCTACCACAGCGCCATCAACATGACCCCCATGCAAGCCTACACAGGCTGTATCCCACTCATGGACAATCTGATCACTTTTGGATCCAAAATAACAGCCAAAAAGCCCGGCACCCGACCAACAACCAACAACCCATGGACATACGATGGGATATTCCTCGGCTATGGCGGAACAACCAACAATATACGCTACTTCGACATCCATACACGCACTGAGAAAACTGCTAGACACGATTCAAAAGACAAGCTGCAATATGACAAGCTGCAATATGGTGATACACCCAACAACCGTTCCCCGGCAGCATCACACCTCCTTTCAGGTTTTACAGAAGGCGACCACTCTGCTCACAGGACAACACGCGGCGTCAAAAAATGTCAATAGCACCTTACAAACCCACAACCACGCGACAACACCAAACTGATTGAAGAAATCATACAGGCATCTCCCCACTCCTACACAGCTGCAGCCGCCACACGCGTCACCGCCCAGATCCAGCGAACCAAATTTGAGTGCCCTGACATCTCTACCATACTCCTGGAGCTAGAGGCATTGGATATCTCCACCAACATGTTTATGTCTAAAATCTCCCATACCCTTCCACTCACCAATACCAACGGATTCCACCCTACAATGGGATTTATAGTTCAAGCACACGCAGACCTTTCTGATGCCGTCGAACTTGTCAATATACAAATTGGCACTACTGCCCACACGCGTATCCAGAACTGGAAACGCCACCTCCGTGGCACCAGTCATCACCACTGTCAACAAACTGACCCATTACTACTCCTCGCGACGTAGCCAACATTGTCAGCAAAGCACGAAAAAAGTCCACAACCGCACCATAAAATTCACATTTGGCACCCTTGCCGGTTTTGTACTCAACAGCGAAGGTATTCCTACCCTACAGGCAGATCAGTTAAATGCCATCGCCCACCACCTTCACAACATCAACAACAACCAAGACCTCTGGTCTGACAAGGACCAATGGCCACAATCCATTGATTCGCCCACCATGGCAACCACTAAAGCCTCTATATCCAGGCTCACCCAACGCACTCTCCAAGGCACACCCAAATGGAATGGCTTTTCTCCAATCCAAATGGAAACAATTAAACCGGTACCACAAAGTAGGTATGTTCGGTGACCCAATCGACGCCACCCCAGACATGACAATTCTCCCATGGGTATGGACATACCTGTATAAACAAGACCCTCTCACCAGCAAATCCATCCATAAATCACGTGGTACATGCAACGGCGGTGAACACTACGGCAAAGCTGTCACACTTGCGGAAACCTACGCAGCATGCGTTGAACAACCCGTCCATCGCCTTACATGGGCTATCTCTGCAGCCCTCAACCTCAAGTGTATCAGCTACGATGTAGGCAATGCTTTTGCGGAAGTCCCAGCACCAAAAAGCCCCTTCTACATGAAAGTGGATGCCCCCTTCCTTCAATGGTGGACTGAATGCCTCGGCCGTCCACCCATCCAGGCGGGACAGGTCATCCCCATTCATAAAGCCCTCCAGGGACACCCTGAATCACCACGGCTTTGGGATAAGTATATTTTGAAACTCCTTGTAACTGAAATGGGTTTTAAACCCACTACTCACGAACCCTGTCTTTACTATAAACATGACAAAGCTGGCAACCTTACACTAATCCTACGACAAGTCGATGACTTCCTCATTGCTAGTAAAGATGAGCATGTCTGTGACGCGATCCGGGACCAACTACAACGCCGTATGTCTAACCCACTTAATATACTCGGCACCATCCGTAAATTCAATGGCGTCCATGTGGACTAAACACGCCATTTTAATCACCTCCATTGCCAAACATATATAGACAAGATTATCGAACATCATGGGTGGCAAGACCTCAGAACCCGCCACCCTCCCACACCTATGCGCGAAGATCCGGCATATCAGAGAGAACTTCAAACCACACAGGGCCCAACCAACCCCAAAGACGCATCCAAATTAGAGAAACAAATGGGCTTTAGCTACAGGCAATGCATCGGTGAACTCATCTATGCACTCACAATTTGCCGTGTTGACATCTCTATTCGCCGTTATCACACTTAGCCAACACTCCCATCAACCAGCTAAAATACACTACGATGCCGTGAAACAAGTATATGCATACCTCCTCGCCACCAAACATGACGGCCTTACATACTGGCGCCCCAAGCCCTGAGAGGACCTCCCATACAAGAAACCACCAGCCCCGGTCTCCCAAACCCAGGTTACTCACCAAATTTCAAACCAACACACATCCTCTCCAACTCCTTGGCGCATGCGATACTACATGGGCCTCCGACAGACTCCAATGACGATCCATGGGTGGTATAGTAATCTTACTCGCAGGTGCTGCGGTCTTACTACAGAACACACCTACAACCTACAATTGCCCGAAGCTCCACAGAGGCCGAATTCTGCAACATGGCCGACTGCCAGCAAAGCAGCATTATACCTATGTTGGATCCTTGATGAGCTACTGATTCCCCAACTAACAGCTACCCCAATCCTGGCTGACAATCATGGTGGCGTCAGAATGGTCAATGCCCACCAATCCCACTCGCCGCACTCGACATGTCGAGATGAAACATTTTGTCATCTTACAATGGACAGACGATGAATTTATTGACTTTGTTGAAACTAGTAGATCTGATGAGAATTACAGCGGCTCTCTGAGCAAACCCACAGGTAGAACCAAATTCTACGAGCATACTGACATCTTTATGGGACGCCAACCACCATCATATGCACCCCATCGAATGTCTGACAACACCAACTGGTGTCACCACTACACCCGAACCCATCACCTGACCCCACCACACATCACACTACCCCTAAAGTCCACAACATGATCTGTTGCTCCACTTGCAATCTTGATCCTCTTATTGACCTTCTAGAAAATGAGTCAATTTCGAGTCCCGATTCTGCAAGTGAGGGGTGGTGTGAGGATGAATCCCAACTAGCTAGTGAATAAATACCTCACTCTTTACTAAATACATGCGATTATATCGACACCAGTAGAGAGCATACGTACATTTTGCACAGTGTGTATTTCTTCCGTCTTTGGTACAAGTACCGGTACGTACCGATACCGGAAGTACTAGTACCGTATGTTGTCTTTTGGATTTTGTCTGTTCTGCTTTCGGGACCCGAATCGAAGGACCTAGTTTCCGGAAGCAACCAATCAGGCTACCGGAACATAACAGTAATTACGTACTACGTACGGTAATGTATTCCTCGTTCATGCCGTCCCGGTCCCGGTACCGTATTCTAGTCCGCGAGGAACCGGCTGTCTGAACTAGAAAATGAACACGGGTACGAGTACGAGCAGGGTACGAGTTCGTACGGTGGACAGGACAACCAATCAATGAGTGTGGATCGCCAAATCCAACCCCCCGTACTGTGACGCACAGCTCGGCGCGAGGGAATGAGGCCTCAATTATTTAGTAACGCAACGAGAACCACGATTTCGCCAAAAAATATCGCAAGAAAAAATAATAAATGATCCAAAAAATGATGCTGTCATCTACGAGTACAAGTACGAGTACGAGTACTACCGGTAGTGCTGCCTCACAGCAACGACAGAGACGATTTCGCCAAAAACTATCGCAAATAAGAAATGACACGGCTCCGGTCCCATCAATGACGCGAATCCAATAGAGTGCGACTACCGTACCGTACCGTACCGTACTGGCACTGTACATACCGGACGTATCTGATTCGACCGTGTCGGATCTTCCAATGCAGCTCAGGAGCTGAAAGGAAGGAACTTCCAGCAATGCAGATGGATTGATTCAACAAATGAGGGAAGCGAAGAACGAACGATCTTTCGTCCGGGGAACGTCGCATTGGTCAGTAATTACGTCGTCGTAATACGTACCGTATCCCACTATACCGTAATCTTACGGTACGACGCAACGCATTCCTTGATCGCTCTTTGCAGACACGGATGATCCTCTCCTACCGGTCCGAGTACGGTACGATACCGGTAATACTAAGATTTATTCAAAGTAGCGTACGGTAGAGAGAGTGGTTTCATTCGTTCAGGTTCATTCACGTCTGTCTCGTTCTGATGTGATTGGCCTTTCTGGCTTGGCTCTCCCCAATAAAGCATTGGTGCGATTCTCTAACAATTACAGCAATGCCGGTACCAGTAGGAATCCAAATAATTACACACACATACGTGGATGCTACGAAAATCTGCCGATGAACACTACTAGTAACCGTGCGTGTACAACATTCTATGTTCCGTACCCGTATCTGCAATCTCCAATATGAATTGTTAGTTCCGGGTACAGGGTAAAAAAATATAGTTACCGGTAGATCCAGCAGTTAGTTGCTCTAACGTCAAAAGAAAAATCCATTTGGAAGAACGCTGATTGCTGGTGCCTAAGCGTAACGCAATAACGCATTGTATAATCTTGCCCCTTTACAGGAAGTGCGGGTTCTGTTTCTCGTTCAGTACAACAATAACAATAACAACGACAACGACAACATCATCATTCGCACTCTCCACTCCAAACTGCGCCATTGCCCCGCCCCCTGCATACCGGTACACTCCTCCTTGCGCTTTGCGTTCCACCACCACATGTTGCATGGCAATCGTCCGGTTTTGTGACCGATAGCAATAGAGATCATCGTGTATCGTACGTACGACTACTATATCGTTTCCGGAAGAAGAAACAAAACTACGCACCGTTGTTGTTGCTGTAATTGATTCCCGTGAGATCCATCCAGATCGGTACCATAATAGACTACCATTCGGCATTGTTTCGCACACCGTTGTTGACTCGGATAGCATTTGCATAGCATAGCATTTGGATTGCATAGCATTCGCATTTGGATTGCATTTGGATAGCAGCATCTGCATCTGCATTTGCATCTGCATCTCACCGAACAAGAACAACGAACCATGACGGACGCTCCGCAAATCATTGGCAATACTTCCTCTTCCGCCGCCGGCACCGATTCCCCATCGACGGTGACCGCAAGGTTCTCGCTGCTGGAAGAAATCTTGGTGGCGGGGAAGAGCATCCACGGGAATGGGAACAAGAACAGGAACAACGAGGGAACCGGAAGGAATGCCGAAACTATCCGCACCACCACCGCACAAGGGAACGGGAACGGGAACTGCCCAGATGGACCACCACCATCCGGGGACAGCAGCAGCAGCAACAACAGCAGCAGCAGCAGCAGCAGCACAATGGCCACCCCACTCAAGCCAACGGCAACAGAAGCAGCAGAGGCATCGTCCGGGAACGTAAGCCACTGCAACTAATCCTTCGGGCGACAGTGGCTCGCCGTCCAGCAATGCCGCGGCAGCCTTGCTTATGGGAATGGGAATGGCAATGATGTCGCAGCAGCAACAACAACAGCAACAGCATCGCCGACCGGTCCACGAGACTACTACTATCGCCCAGAACATAATTGGCAATGACAGAAGCAGTAACAGTAACAGTAACAGCAGCATCGGCAATGACAATGACAACAGCAATGACAACAGCAATGACAACAGCAATGACAACAGCAATGACAACAGCAATCCCGAACCCCACCAAGCATACGTTTCCAAGCCCTCGGCAACAACAACTCTTGCCCCGGCAGCAGCCCTGGGTTCTGGTTCGTCTGGATCAACATCGACTGACGGGGGCAAGCGCAAGAAGCCAGCAACCACAAAGAAATCCACAGCCACAACGAACCAATTCCACGACGTGGAGGAACAATGGCTCAAGATCCGGTTCGAGGTCTCCAAGCGGGCAGAAACCACCACAACAACGGCAAACGCCAACTCGAATGCCAACTCGAATGCCAACCACATCCACATTCATTCATCCAATGCCGGCAGCAGCAGCAGCAGCAGCCATAACGCATGTCTGGAACTCCCCAAGGGGGTGACCCGCCGTCCCTCGGGTGCCTGGCAGGCACAGATCTATTACGCGGGGAAGACGCGGTACATTGGGGTCTGGGAAACCGCGCAGCAAGCCGCGAACGCCTACAACCTGGCCAAGACAGCACTCAAGGAACTCAAGAAGAAGAAACAGACTACTGCCATTAGCAGCAGCATTAGCGGCAGCGTCGGAAGGGCCAGGCCCGCCGCCGGGAGGACGAGCAGTGGCAGCGGCAGCAGCAGCAGCGGCAACCAGACCGCCCAGAAACGCCAGCGTCCCAAGACACCGATCCAATCCAGGGAGACCGTTGCAACATCAGCGGCAACTGCAACTGCAACTGCAACTTTAACAGCACCAACCTCGCGTCGCCCCCCTCCCCTCACAGTTGTGGCACCCAAACACGAAGGGGAACTCTGGTTGCCCCCTTCCATCACCTGGCCGTCCTCGGCTTCGTCCGCGTCCAGTGCCGGTTCCGGTATCGGTTTCGGTTTCAATTCGGGTTTCAACTCGGGTTCCAATGCCGGTTCCAATGCCGGTTCCAATTCCGGTTCGCTCGAACAGGGAGGAGCAAGAGGAGGACCCATCAAGAAACGAAAGATGGTGGAAGAGCAACAACAAGCATCCTCCGAACAACAACAACAACAACAACAACAACAATCACCCACCGAGCTCCGGAGGAGCCCGTTGGCGCATCCCTCTTTGGCGTCCGCCTTTCATCCCTCGCCGTGGTCCGCGCTCTCCCACGCCGCACAGCTCCACGCGGCATCGGCGGCAAGCATCGGCGGCGGGAATGGCCCAAGCACCCACCAATACCGAACAAGGAGAGAACGCCAACACCAACACCAACACCCAACAGGGTTCAACACCACCCGCAACAACGCCTGTTGCGGCCCCGGCGTTTTCCTCGAGCGACCACCACCATCCGCTCCAACACTACCACGCACTCCACCGCCCGGCACTCCAGCTGATGTCCCTCAGGCCCGCGCACATGAACACGCCTATGCCACTGTCGATGCCAATGCCGATGCAAATGTCAATGTTTTGGCCGCAGGCTCCCGCGTATCATTGCAATCCACCCCACCACCACCCGCCTCCCTCCAACAGCAGCAGCAACAACAACAATAGCAATAGCAACAATAGCAATAGCAACAACCCAACTAACGGCGCGGTTCGGTACCCCTCCTATGCTGGTGGTGGTGGCTGCTGCTGACACTAGCACTAGCACTGCCACTGGCACTGTTCGGCGGACGGGAACCACCGAATCCCCCAATACGGCGGCGGCGGCGGCAAACAACCGGGACCGCAAGCGACCAACAATGGTCGCGGGTGCGGGTCCCCAAGCAACAAACACCGCCACCAAGACCCAATCCTCGAAAAAGAGCGAACAGCAATACCGCCAACGCCGCTACCACGACCACACCTTCGTCGGCTCCGTCCAAGGCGGCACTGTCGAGCCAGCAGATTGCCCAAAACGAGACCTGGAAATCGATCCGTGCCGAGGTAGTGGGACTCTTTAACGCCTGCCAGGAGGCGAAGGAAGGAACGGGAACGAACGAAACCCAAACCAACGCAAAACGCGGGGGAGGAAAACAACGGCGACAGCCACAACCACAACGGCGGAAACGGAAACGGCAGTGGCGGTGACAACAACAACAACAACAACAACAACGACGACGAATGCTACGACGATCTGCTGATCCGCACCACCTTCGACAAGGACGTCCTCCGGGGAATCACGGTCCGTCCGTCGGGAAAATTTCAGGCCCAGCTCTACTTTGGCGGCCGATCCCGGTACATCGGAGTCTTTGACACGCAGCGGGAGGCCGCTTCCGCCTACGAGATGATTCGCGAAAAAATCAAGACCCGCATACACGCACACTCACAACACAAACACGCTCCCGCGCCCGTTCACCAAGTCCTCCGGTCCCCCACCACCGCCATTGCGCCCGGCGAAAGCGTCGGCATCGGCGTCGGTATCGCGGTCCCTCGACCGGCTGGTGTCGGCCGCGGCGTCCCGGTTCGGAATCGGCGAAGGCAAAGACGGCAACGACAACGGCAACGACAACGGCGCGGAAGACAACCACGCCACACAAAAGCCGCGGTCGATCACTCCCTCTCCGACACCGCTCAAGACGATCGCCGCCGCTGCTGCTGCCGGCAAGATGTCGCGGCAGTAACGAGCCGGGTTGTGTCGCGTTCGTGTTCGCATTCGTCCACGAAACCAGGCAACGTGGATGCATGGGACTGCGATTTCCTTATCGATCGAGGGAGCCCACACCAACCACCAACGAGCCAACCAACTCACAGGTAATTACCCGTACAACGAAACCATGGATCGAAAACAGAAAGCAAACAAACAAACAAACAACTCTGGCACCCGCGGTTTCGTTGCGTTGTTGTTTGCTTGCTTAGTATTGTATCAGGAATAGTAGAGTAAACAACAAACTAGTATAGTATTTTTCTATGACAACGGATACAGGTCGGTGTCTTTATCCATCGATAGAATGTGTAGCATAAATAATGTATACGGTACCATACAGCATCGTGTTTGGTAAAGGAATGCGTGAACCATTCCTTTATTGCGGGCTCTCGGAGAGTGTCTGTCTCTGTATTGCTGCTTGAAATTCGCTGTGGCACTTGCCCTTTGGTGTGATTGATTGATTGCAAGTTTTCTGGTACTGTACGGTACTTATTTTTCAATTCTGCATCGCTTGGATCTTCGACTGGATCGGTCCTCGACGGGCAGATCAGATTGATTCATCTCTCGAATTCTTCTCGCACCCACCGGTGTATTAACATCAATAGTAACTTCAACATTAACATCCGACTCGAATGTTTACTTTGCGAACCGTCATGTAGACAGAAGGAGCGCTGCTGCGTGTGGCCCTTTCCAAGAACTGGATTTTCTAGAAGACCGTCGACTAGTACGGTCGGTACCAGCGGTATCCTGCCCAACGGCTGGATTGCATCGGATCGGATTGCATCGGATCGGATTGCATCGGATCGGATTGCATCGGATTGGATTAAATCGGATTGCATCACATCACATCACATCACATCACATCACATCCATCGGTCGACGTTTCCAAGGACTGGAAAGCCGACGATGATTATTCCTGGAAAATCACTGAAAGTGGAAGCATATAGTTAGTGTGTGAGAGAGAGAGAGTTATCGTCGAAATTTGAATAGTACCGGTACAAGTACTCGTACTCGTACCGGTATCCCAAACATTTTTTTGGTGAAACAAGGAATGATTCTGTACATACCTACTCGTACTTCGTACCGTATGTACCGGTAGAAGTGTCGTACCGTACCGTATGGTACCCGTATGGTAGTCGTACCGGTACGAATAGTGCTCGTACTTACGAAGTACGAAGTAATTTGTTCCAAAAATCTCACCTTCGGATCTCTCTTGGTGATGCGATCGGATGTGATCTAGTCACGGAATTATTGCTTCCCGGAGTTTTTAAAGAACCAAAGAACCAATGTCCGAAGAATGTCACGCGACTATCATGTACCGTGCGGTACGAAAGAATGATCGTTACGGGATTACTCCTGGTTAGAGGTTTGTACCAGGAGAAGAATGAGGCAGGATGATGCCGAAAATCGACGATAATTGGTTGGCTACCGCAGTGTCTCTCATTTTTCTTTCTTCTTCCAAATATTTTCTGACACCTTCGTGCGTACTGCTCAAGAATGTACGGAACAGGAACGACACTTTGGAACTACTGGTACTTCATACGGTATCATACGGTACTAGGAAATAATTAGTAGTAACGGTAATTTGAAGGCTCGTAATGAGTTAGACGTCTATTATTGAATTTTGTTTTTGGGGAGTCACCGTTTATGCTTTTATGACGCATTGGCAATAGGTTTTACCGGTACTAGTATTCAATCCGGGGGGTAATTATGGTACATTTTCGTACAGGTGTTCTGTGCTGCCGTGTCAATTTCTTTGGAGGACGTGCCGTGCCTGCTGCTTCCATCGGAAGGGCTGTCAACTGTTGCGTTCGTGCGCCTGCGGTTTGTCTTGACACCTCCGAGCTCCAAGAAATTGTCTACCGGTACGAGTACGGTACTTCGTATACCATATGGTAGGTACGAGTACAGTAGCATCAACTAGTACGAAGTACGAACGAGCATTACTCGTACCGTACCGCTATCAACAAACAACAAACATGAACCGAAACGTAATCTTACGAGTAAACTTACCCTACACACGGAAGGTAGTAGCATTCCGGTTCTTGATTGCACTGCACTGAGGCATCTTAAATACTCCTAAGTAATAATAATAGAATTCTTTTTCTTCGTCACCGAGGGAGGATAGATGCATCCTACCAGGTACGCATCCCATTGCTTCCAGTACGATTGAGAGTTGATTGATTCCTTTAGATTCATTCGCACCATTCATTGCCCCGCTAGCCCACCGTGAACGTGAACGTGAACGTGAACGTCCCTGACCCGATCCTATCTAGCTCCATACGATACTGCCCCGGGCTGCGAAGAACTCCTATCGGATTAAGTTATTGATTGGTTGATTGATTCATTCATTGATTCATTGCTATCTTTGCTATCTTTGCTGCTTTTGCATCCAGGCGAAAGGCGATACTGTACCAGCAGGAACGAACAGCTGCATGGATGGATGGATGGATGGATGGAACAGCCCATCGACACAAACCCATCAACAAACGGATTGATTGGATGACCGAGTGGTGGAAAGAAAGACCAAGCATCTGATTGAGCGAGTTATTGATTGATAAATTGTTAGTTTGATTGATTGATTGATTGATTGAAACAAACCGAACCGAACCAAAGCGAACAGAACCGAACCGAACGAGCAAAAGCAGCATCGTCCGCCGCAACCACGGTTGCATGCAAACAGCATTTCGCGGACCGGACGAAACCAGAGCCGTCATGGACAACGACAACATGGACGACGAGAACGATTTTGAATCGTGCACAAAACGCGCCATCGGTCCCTGCAGTAGTCCCGACGATGCTCACGGTCGGGAGGCGAATGATCCTCCCCGCTACTGCTCGGAACCGGTAGCTGCCAAAGCCCCGGATACAATTCCGACGCCAAAGGGAATGCTTGCCTCGTTCACAAATCGAGAGCAGGGACACCGATCTCCGCGCTCCCGGATCTGGATAGGACGAACACAGCCACCGGTTCCACATTCTAGTATGGCGATACAAAACCCGAGGATACGGAACCGGAACCAATCCCCGCCTCCGACATTGGAAGGAGAAATCGAACAGTTCGAGGATGATTGGTCGTACCAGTACAGTAAATTGAGATTGAAAAAGCTCAAAAAGGTCGAAAAGCTCTTCGCAGACGATACAATAATTTGCAACAGAGAACCGGTCATTTTTTCCAGAGAACCGTACTCTTCCCGGAGGATTAGGTACATCTGTCTCCTTTTGGCTCTTCCCATGTGGATATCATTGCTGATATCATCGCTGTCATCCATTTACATTTGGGTTCCATCGGTTTTTCTAGATCAAGTGACACGGTTCCGCCAACCAACGATACAAAAACAATACTACGGTTGGGAGAAGAAACCATCGCATCAGGAACGAAGGAGACTGTTCGGAAGCAGAGACAGCCCATCGTCGTCATCACCTCTGTCGTCGCCATCCTCCACGTCATCCTCATCGTCTTCATCTTCCTCTTCATATGTATCATCGTCGTCGTCGTCATCGTCATCATCATCACCTTCGTCAGTCCACATCGTTTTCTACGAGAAAGACAAACGATCCATTATTGGTCATCGCCGGGAAGATGTCGGTAGATGATGGCCTCTGCAATATTGCCCAATACAACCTTAGAACTAAGGAATGGTCCCTATCCGAACGAATCCAACTTAGTCTGTACAATTCCTATTCGGGCGGCCAAGTTTATTCTCTGCTGGCTAACCACACCACTACCAACAATACGGATGTCGATCCCAACGGTTTTCATGTACAATCGCCACGGATTCGCAACAAAGGCAGGAGCAGAACCAAGAACAAAAACGGCAATCGCGGTATCGGAGGGAGTGGGGAGCTCATCGTGGTGGGCGCCTTTGACACGACCTATCGAAACAGCCAGGTCACATACTGCTCGGTGGGAAAGTGGGATGGATACGAACTCTCCAAGGTCGGCGAGGGATTGTGCAACTCGGCCCTGTCCAAGGGAATGAAAATCACAACCGCGGCCATGGCCGGGCCACAAGACGTCTATGCGGCCGGTTCCTTCCAGACGCAGGTGTGGAACGGAGATCGGCACGAATTCGTCAAGATCTACAACATTGCGCACTACAACGCCGCGGGAGAAGAAGGTCCCGTGTGGCTCCCCCTCAACGTCGGACAAATCACGTGTTCCTGGTGCACCGTCACGGTCTTGTCCCTCGCGTGGGACGCAAAGCGGGAGCAGCTGCACGTGGCCGGAAAGTTCAATGCCATCGACGGACGAAACATCGCGGCAGGCCTGGCCGTGTACGATCTGAAGTCCGGACGGTTGGTGGCACACCCCGGGGGTGGTCTGACCATGAAAAACGCAACGGAAGACGGGGTAGCAACGGCGCTCCAGCTTGACGAGGAAAAGGGCGTTTTGTACGTGATGGGGTCCTTTGAACGATTGACTGCCACGTCGGAGTTGTGCTATGGCCTAGCGGCGTACGACATCAACACCAGCAACTGGACGTGCCTTGCCAATCCCGCTCACACTGTACAGCCCACGGGAGGCGGGAACATGATTTTGACGCCGTACGGACTCATGGTAGCGGGCAAGACCTCGGGGGAAGAATCAACATGGAAAGACGACAGTCGACCCTACACGATCGCTCTGCTGCATACCACGCTCAGGACGCACGAGGTAGGCAACCGCACGGCCTTGGACACCTCCCACGACAAGTCCCACGACAGAACCCATGACAAGTCCCACGAAAAGTCCCACGAAAAGACTTCCAAAAATCTAGGAAAGTCGTTGTTGACCCCCGTATCTTCATTGCTATCGTCTTGGTCGAATTTGTCGTCGTCCGTTTCGCCCGACGATGATGATGATGACGACGACGACGACGACTACTACGACGACGACAAAACCATGTCGAGCGAGAACAACGACAAAGAGTTTGTCTCGTATCATGAATATGAATGGTCTTGGCTTCCGGGCTTCAAAGGCAACGACGAACCCCTCCACGCCTTGGCCAATGGATTTGGTGATCACGAAGGTGCCATCTTCATTGCAGGAGACAATCTGGTTGCAAAGTGGTCCTATCAAGAGCGACCCGTGACAAAAAGTGGGTCTAGTAGAAAGCTATCCTCACCGGATAGTAGCAGTCAGGATACCGAATGGGTAGCAGTCACCGAAAAGTTGTCGACCGGTCACGTCCGGGGTGCCATCATGGCTATTTCTCAGATGCAGTTGACGCCAGATCCCGAGCCAGAAGATACCATCGACCACGAATCCCAACAAATTTCGAATCTCGACGTTACGATTTTGATTACACTCGCCGTGGGATGTCTCATCGGTCTATTGGGAGCAGTATTATGCAACGGGCAGCTACGGTCCAAAATCTTTCCTTTCCTGGGAGCCGACTTTCCGAAAAAAGAAGAAGGATTTCCTCTCGATACCTTGCAGATCGGCCACACGAATATTACGGATGCTTACCAAAAGGCAATGCGGAGTCGGTATGTAGAGCAGCCCCACTTGCTGACCATTATTGATCCACAAGAAATATTTTTGCACAGAATCATAGGAGAAGGAACCTTTGGAAGAGTTTGGAGTGCCCGGTGGAAGAGCTCATCCGTAGCTGTGAAGGAATTTGTTTTCGCCCAGGCTGCAGTAATTGGTAAATCGTCCATGCAGCAACAGATTGTCGAAGAGATCATCGGCGAGGCGGGAATGATGGCTATCTTACGTCATCCCAACGTCTTGCAATTATTCGGATGTTCCTTGACAGCCCAAGCCATTTGGATTGTAAGTGAACTATGTTCGCTTGGAAGCCTTCGGCAGGTTTTGGACGACCGCGAGCGTTCATTGACGGACGATCTAAAGGTGAACCTGGCACTTCAAGTGGCGGAGGGTATGTCCTATTTGCACAACCAAGACCCGGCGATCATACATCGTGATCTCAAATCGCACAATATTTTCGTGCACGAAACATTCATTGATACGGAGCAGGAAGGTGACTCAAATATCCATGGTCCGAGTGGTGACGGCCAAGTCAATCAACTCACGCGTTGGATTCGACCTCAAAAGATGAAGACCCATTCGACCTTGGTAGCGAAGATTGGCGATTGGGGCTCTGCTAGAGCGACCTGGTCAGGTTCACGAACCATGACCCATGGTGTTGGAACAGCATGTTGGTTGGCTCCCGAGGTTATCAAACATGCTCGTTGTTCCAAGTATAGCGATGTCTACGGCTACGGTATCATCTTGTGGGAACTGAGTACCCGGGAGGAAGTTTACAAAGGTTTGGAGGGCACTCAAATCATTGCAAAAGTCGCTAACGAAGGTCTTCGACCCCCGGTCCCAGAGAATTGCCCATGGAGCAAGGTCATGGTCAAGTGCTGGGCCGAACGCCCGAAGGACCGATTTTCTTTCAACGACATTGTCACAGAATTGAATTTAATAAACAGGGAGCTCGACGAGGATAGCAATAGTTCGAAGGATGATGTCAGTGTAGGTGAAGAGCATTCGCCACAAAACGGAGATCTGAAAGAAAATGCCGAGAAAACACCCCTTTTGATCACAGATGAAAGGGCGAAATTTCTCGAGGAAGAACAAAGCAATGGAAAAAAACATTCTTTCCTTTCGACTATATTGCGTCA
Organism: Pseudo-nitzschia multiseries; assembly: GCA_037355745.1. Classification (NCBI taxonomy): domain Eukaryota; phylum Bacillariophyta; class Bacillariophyceae; order Bacillariales; family Bacillariaceae; genus Pseudo-nitzschia; species Pseudo-nitzschia multiseries. The sequence goes on from CM074783.1 coordinate 24,627,024, forward strand.
GAGAAGGGGAGTAAGTTAACCTTTTTTTAAATTGAGATACCACATTTAGACTCAATTTACACTACCGCGCTACTTATCTTCGTTCGTGACGAGGAATGAAAATGTTCGTCTCCACCGTTAAAGTACAGGTAGCAGATCAGCACCGTACATTTTCGTTGTGGATGGTGGTTTCTTCGAATGAGTGATGATGACAGAATTCAGATACAGCAGCAGGAATGTTTTTCGTGACTGTAATTTTCGGGTGTGATTCTACCGGTACTCAGTTGTTGAAACAGAACAGAATGCAGACAAATGCACAGCGCCGATAGATTCAATCCGAACCAACGTTTCCCCAGAATGGAGAAAATTGTCAAACCACACAAGGCAATGGCGGGAAGCAACACCAGGTACCTGTTGTACATAGCCGCACCGCCAATGCCCATGGCAGCAAAAAATATAGTTAAACCGTTAAAGATTGCATCGACAAAGAAATATGGAAACACTTCCACGTCTTCACGTGCTGTTGCTGGATCGTGGACCACCGGTTCCGATTCCTATATGAAACCAGGAATCAAAGTGAAAGCGAGTCGCCACAAGGCTGTATACACAAACCAAAATGAGGACAACATCAATGATAATCACACCCCGACGAGCCTATGTGCGAGAGAGGAAAAAAGATTGGATGGAATTTATTGCGTGTCAGTGTAGTATATTCTTATCTTCTCACCCAGGAACCGATAAGCTGAATGGATGCGTAGATGGATGGATGGATGGATGGGTGGATGAGGATGGATGGATGGACAGTTGCTGTTGTCTCACTTACATCGCAGCAGCAAGGTTCGGGTTGACGAGATACAACTTGTTCTGCCATAGGCTCTACCATCACTGCACTGGTAGCTTCCACATCGTTTCCCCTCTCGTTTGTGCCAACGGGTGCAACGGTCCTGGCATCGAGGTTATTCTCGAAATGGGCCTCGGCGACGATGATTTCCTCGTTGCTTTCAGGATCGGCTTTGTTGCTTTCGATGTTGCTGGACATTATCGCCATACCTTTGTTTCCGATTTGACTCGAGCTACAAATTCCTCAGTGAGTGAAAAATTTCGATCCTGCAAAGATTGTTACGGTCATGTTCTTTATGATGCAAGGGGAACAAACCAAAAAATAATTCCATGTCTTCTTACTCGTAAGACTTACTTGTACAGGTATCTTCTGGCAATCGAATCGCTCTTGGTTCGAAAGTCGACTCACTCGACTCGTGACGAAAACTGACAGAGAGGGGGGGCAAACCGGTATTTGGGTCAAAAAGTCCTAAAGAATAGCCTTTTTAGGCCTTTTCTGATTTAGGAGTTACCGGTAGCTCTTTAGGAATTTCGGGAATCACCCAATATTGTATCGTACCGGTACGGTACCTAAGCGCGTGCCCTTTTTTGTGCGAGCGCATTAAAAATTCGCTGTTCAAATAGGTAGAACAACAATGAGTGATTCCCACCTAAGGAAAACGAATATAATTGATAAAAAAACACATAAAAAGTATGTGTTTTCTATATAGATGTATTCACTTCTTAATAAAATTTGTCAGTCGAGGGGCTCTCGACTGACAGTTTTTATTCACTTAACTAACACTGCATAGATTTCAACGGAATCTTAAAATCAAACATTGCACCTCTTGCACCGCTTTTGCCGGGCATGCTTTTTTTGGTTGTTGTTAAGTGGCAAAAACGGTCCCACTTAAAAACCATGAATAAACAGGTTAAAAGGTACGAACCAAGATATCATAAAAAACAGATCGATAAGTAGACTTTTAAGGCCTCTATGTGTATTGAAAAGAATAAATGTAATTGCCCGTGAGGAAACTACTTATAGAGATTATGGAAAGCAATGCCGGTTCAGGAATGGACCTCATTTATTCCATATATAACAATCAAACAAAAGGCCCATTGAACAAACTACTTAATTTCCCCGGCCAGCCTTTGCTTGCCAAAATATGCAGGTACTAGGTGGTGCGGGTAGCGATTAAACAGACAGTTACTGTTTCTTCTTCAGGGAATTCCAAGTTCCAAATTTGTCACTTAATAAAACTATTGGTCAGTTGGGTGTGCTAAAAAGTATTCATTCTATTCACTTCCGAATACTTTTTATTAACTTTTCATTCTATTCACTTTCCTTAGGTGGGAATCACTCAATACCGGTACCGTTGGCCCATTTAAAGTAGGAGACAACAGAAAATCAGTCCTGCAACTCCCTTCCAGACACGGATGGAATGATGCCAACCTTCACATCTTTTTATTGAAAATCTTCTGTTGCACCATTTCTTTTGTCTACTATGTTTTCGGTTCAATGATCCCTTCACAATGGCAAATTTGGGAGCATGTACAGCACCGCCCAGATTCAGCAGTCACGCCAGCAGCAACAGCTGCAGCAATGCTACTCCGGTTCTCCAATTCATGTTACAAGAAATTCCTTCACTCCTTGACAGTACTACCAATACAATGGTTTGTGGCCATTGCCACGTAATGACGTCCCCTTCAACACCGGGCTGATAGATCATCAGCAGGAGACGTTTCCAAGTAACTTAAATTTACAAAAGCCGTGGCAGAGACTTACAAATAAAATAATCGATCAGAACAGTCTCCTCTTTACAATTGTCTCAAGAAATAGAATAGTTCAAATGAAAGGGGATGGGTGAGAAAGATGATGTAGATAGCAGTTGCAAAGAATGATACCAAACCACTGCAGTATTATGACTTACTTCTTGACAGCAGCCCAAAATTTGCAAGACACAAAGATATCATGGAAAATTTGGGTTTGCTTTTGGCATAACTGCACAGAACACTAGCAATGCTTTGGCAAGAAAGCAGAAGCTGCAACGAGCAGTTGTTGGTAGTCCATTCCAAGTGATGCCAAAGACACCAGGGACAGCCAAGAGAAAGAAGACATCACTATTGGAAGACAGAAAGCACCACGTCACTTTCAGTGATGTAAAAGCATTGAAAACACCTGGAAACTTATTGCATCTTCAAAATAATCTGGAGGATATCAAACTGAGGGATCTTGCTCTGGAAGCTATGGATAGCTTCTCACAAATGAACAACCAAATACATCAAAAATACAGCAAAGATGACTCATCTAATTGTAGATACCAAGTATGAATATGTGTGTTAAGTTGTTTGGGACAAAGTAGGCCTACGCAGAATTTTTGCTTAAAAAATGGTTGACATACATCACACAAACAAGATTTGGGGTTCTTTGGGAATCACGAGCAAATTTGGGCTAAACTCCACTGGTCCCCCTTTGTGAGTTCCTTTGATTTAATAAAATTAATGCTGGACTCATAATATTTTGACACACAGTACATCTTTCTACCCCACTGGCATCTGTTTCCAATCTGGTGGCCTGGAACTGAATTTGATACCTGAAGCAAATAGTGCATGGTCGCAATTTCTCAATCTGAATTGTTTTCTCATTTCTATTATTACTGGCTACTAATGATGGTCATGACACCTAAATATCAGGTTTATTATAAATGTTGCTACTTGTACTCTCCTCTGATTACTACCACTTACGGAAAGAAGAAGGTCACCAAGAAGAAGAAACCTCCCTTGTTTACTGCAAGACGAAAAAAAAATACAGGAATAATTGTTCCGCCCGGTCTAGTGGACCATATTTCACGCAATCCGGATACATGTTATTCTTATTACTACTGCTGTTTGAGGGTAGATGATTTTGCATCTTCTGTGCTCATCAGTAAACCAAAGAAGCAAGAGGATGCTAAAAAAATTAGGTCTAATGAACATGGCCCCTAATGGTCCACTGAGTAGTGGTCTAGTACCACCAGAGGTGCTCAATAATCAAGTTATGTATGACCCTTCTGTCGAACCGATGGAGCATGCCTTGATTGGTCAGGAATTAAACCACGATGATGATGACTCTGTTTTCAATGACAATTGTTCTTGTCCTAATGATGACAATGAGGAAGAAGCAAGGAATTGACAGCAAAGTCAACCCCCCTTTGAGTGTCGATAGAGAGTCAACAACACACCTGTTGTTGATTCCCCTCCTGATTGGAACATGGCAATTATGACTCCAATTGCTGGAAGGCATGTAACAGGCAAACTCAAAGTGAAGATCAAGTTATTGAAAATCATGCAAAATCACAGCATACCTGTAGTTACAGAGAAGGAATTGTATGAATGGGCTATCAAATCAGAGTGTCTTAATTTTTTGTGGACAAAAGGAAATCTCATAAAGACCCGGTTGAGCATCCTGAAGGACATTTATGCTACTGTTCCTGAAACAGAAGGTGATGGCTTTAAACTGTGTCTTATCAACTGGTGTTATAAGAAATTGATCCAGTGCTGACATTGCTGGTCGTAAACAACTCTATGTCCAGTCATTCTGAAAAACACTTCATTCCCTATTAACAAACGTGACGTTGGTAAAGGAAGAAAATCTGCCTTTCCCCCATGCTGAAGACCCAACCTTACGGGTCTGGTATCCTGAACTGCAAGGTATCATTGACATAGATGAACTCCATCATGGTCCATGGTGGATTGATACTTAGGAAAAGAGATGCAACAAAGATAGAAATGAAATTTTGGTTCGTATAATTCTCTACATGGATGGAATCACAATCAAGCAAAAGTGGTCAAACCACTCTTACCCCACTGAACATGATACTTGACATATTCAACACCTTAATTTGGAACTCTTGGCCAGATGCATGGGAGACTATATATTTTCACCCCACAGGTACATGTGATAAAGATGACAATTTGAATCCGAAATGTGAATAATTCTGCAACACTGTTTCAGGATCTTGAAAAATCTATTGTCTAGTCACGGCAGGTAAAAAAAGAGCTGCAATGCAGCCTTTTGATAACTTCTAAAGTATTGCTCTAGCTGTAACGGTTAGTAGCTTGTTAGAAAGCTCTTGAAATTTTCTTTCTAACAGTATATGATTATACGTACTACTTCAGAGTGAGTCTTATTGGTGTTATTAATGGGTCATTCCCAAAAAGCATAGAATATGTGTGTCATCATTGCACACATGGCATCCATGTGTGTGTTCAGAAATGAAAACCAACATACACAGATATATGTGCGCTAAAAACTCTTCCCATATTCATGTTCATTTTTGGAATAAGGAATTTGGCCATACCTATGATACAAATGATGAAAAATTGGTATCTCCTGGGACTTAAAATCAAGCGCACTTCCACTACATTGAAATCATTAAGTGGTGAAAAACAATTACACTTCTTAACACCACAGAAAAATAGGTTAAAAGGTACGAACCAAGATATCATTAAAAACCAGATCAATAAGTAAACACTTGGAGCCCTATGTGAATTCAAAAAGAATACACATAACAGCCTGTGAGGAAATTACTTATTGTAATCATGAAAATCCATACTGGTTCAGATTGAGCTCATAACCTGTTGTTACTCTAAAAATCGACCAAAAGGATAGGATAATTAAAATTTAAAGAGCTATGAGCATATCGGTGAGATTGCTCTGTTATTGTTCTATTTCATGTAGTGGACCGGTATCCCTGTAATATTCGTGTTGTAGGGAAGATCATGTGCAATTCATCATAAGACAGAGCACACATGATATGACCTAAATATCTGGATACTTGAAGTCATTTTTATCTCAGGAGGAGTATAAGTGACTTTTCAAGTGTAGAATGCTGGGTATAACTCCAGTAGAATGTACGTAAGTACGGTACGTGTATTTTTGACCGACAGCACATACAACACAATCAAGCAAAAGGCCCAGTCGATACTATTACTTAACCTCGTAAAATAACAATACCATACAGATATATAATATAGAAAGGATCGGTATGAAATGATGAAAGAACACATAACACAGAACCGGGGAAGATTCCTACCATGTAAAATACAGGGCCGGCATACAGGATTACTAAGAAGGGAATGAAAAAGGTGCAGTCATGGATTCCAAATGGCCAACACAGAATTGTGAGTATTTCATGTTTACGAGGGGGCTCTCCTCGTAAACACTAAAAAACACATATGTGTGTGAAATCTGCACATAATGTGTGACAGATTACACAGAAAAGTGTCCGACAAGGAATACACAGATATTCTGTGTTTTCGGGAATGACCCAATGCTTATTGGTATACATGCTTTCTTGAACCTCCCTTCATTTTTTGTGGTGCTTTTTTTCTAGCTTAGAATACTTTGATTGAGGATGATGACTGCACTTCATACAGTATTCTACCTGTACTTTAGTGGTAATGACTAGTATTTACTCGGGACTTGAGGTCAAAGGTTTGATTTGATCCAAATTTTGGAGTATGGCCAATTTCCTGCAACCCCGTTCCAGGATTCGGAAAAATATAGCAGTAAAGATGTCCATTTCATTTGGTATGAATGGCTTTTTCAAAAAGGCCAAGAATTTCGTGCAAGGCCATTCAGGATTTTGGAAAAATATAAAACTAAAGAAGTCTGATTCATTGGTATGTATGATAATTTCATTTCATTTGGAAAAAATATAAAACTAGAGAAGTCCAATTCATTTGTACGCAGGATTATTTCATTTTGCATGGTACAAACGGCATTTTTCAAACTCCTGCAACGCAATTCCAGGATTTGGAAAAAATTGTGCAAACGGCGTTTTTCAATTTCCTGCAATGCTATTCCAGGATTTGGAAAAAAATGTACAAATGGCGTTTTTCAATTTCCTGCAATGCCGTTCCAGGATTTGGGAAAAAATGGTATGAATGGTGTTTTTCAATTTCCTGGAAAAAATCATTCGAACAGTTTTTTTAAATTTCCCGCAACACTGTTCCAGGATTTGGAAAAAATCATACGAATGGTGTTTTTCAATTTCCTGCAACGCCGTTCCAGGATTTGGGAAAAAACATATGAATGGTGTTTTTCAATTTCCTGCAACAACGTTCCAGGATTTGGAAAAAATCGTATGAAGATGAACACACCGAGTACATACCCGCAGTACCAAGGGGCACAGCAACTACATGATTCAAACAAAGACAGAGTTTAAATAGTGTAACATTTGTGGATGACGGTTCAAATGGTTGATATTGATGACACTGAGGTCAGTGGATGGAGTCCTCCGTCCTCTGCACACACATGTACTGCTTGGAATTGGTACTGATAGTAGACACACGTCATTTTTTTGGTTCATCAAGATTTCTTTTATTAACAACAGCAGTAATTAGTATACTGTTATTACCAGATGTGGTGGTTTCCTATTTTTTGGATGTATTGCAAAGGAGAGGAATACAAAGTGTTTCCTAATTGTTGAACTAGTAATTATGTACATGAGTAAAGATTCTCATTGTAAGAATAATCATTGTGTGTTGCAGATGAGAGGAGGAATATTTCCAATTTTTTGAACCAGTAATTTATGTACATCAAAAGATTCTCACAGAAAGAATGATCATTGTGTGTTGCAAATCAGAGGAGGAATATTTCCAATTTTTTGAACTAGTAATTTATGTACATGATTAAGGATTCTCACAGAAAGAATAATCATTGTATGTTGCAGACGAGAGTAGGAATATTTCCTTATTGTTGAACCAGTAATTTATGTACATGATTGAAGATTCTCACAGAAAGAATAATCATTGTATGTTGCAAATGAGAGTAGGAATATGTCATTATTGTTGAACCAGTAATTTATGTACATGATTTTAGAGGAATCTCACAGTAAGAATAATCATTGTGTGTTGCAAATGACAGGATGAAAGCTTAAAGACTGTTTATTTCTTTTTGTTGATAGGAATACACAAATTAATTTTAATAAGAAGTTATGGTTATAAGAATAGTAGTACTATGGGTACTGTTTTGACTGGATTATTACTAACAATGATTTAATTTTTGTTATGAACAAATGGCTGTTACCACATATTATTACTATTATACTATTACTTTCTTACATTCATTTCATGCCATGGAGTGATAAATGTTATTTGAGTCAGAAGAGGAGTTGGAATACTCATCCCCTACTAACAAGTTCCCTTTGTTCTTGCCCTGCGCCTTACCAGACTTCCCATGTTTCTCACCATAACATTGTACTAAATCAGATATTCTATGAATAGGGCCATCTTGTTCACTCTCAGGTTCCACTTCAAAAAAAGGGAACCCCTCAAACATACCCATCCCGTTATCAGATTGGAAATAAAGTTTGTAACCAGGGCATGCATCACAATTTTCATATCATTTGGAAACATATTCATCAACCAATCAGATGCAACTCTTATCACCAACATACACAGCTCCCTGACTGATTTGGTAAATGGGATATAAGATCTCCATATCTGGGTCTTTCAACATGACCTCTATGTCATGTGATACAAAGCCCCATCCAACTTTCAAAGGAAACTTGGGCACAGTTAGTATATCCAGACTATAATTCAAGGATTGAACATTTTGTTCTGATTTGTTGTTGTTGCCATTTTGGGATTGTGCCAGCGTATGCCTCCAATCTTTGGGAGCCAGCAGCTCAATATACTGTTTTGGCAGTATTTCCAGATTCATTCAAATTGATTTTCTTGCCCAATTCTTTTGACATTGTTACCTTGGCCGTGGGTTTCAAATCACCTTCGTTTTCCAATTTTCCATCTTTATTGTTTCCCTCATCACTCTTATTGCCCTTGTCCTGCATCTGCTCACTAACATTGTCACGGGGATGGACCGTGTCCTTGGTTTTATACCCAACCAACCATGGGAGTCTCAAGCCATAGTACAAAGAATCTGCACATTTTGAAGTGAACATTACCCATCCTGCTGCATACAAACCGGAATGGAATTTCTTGAAAATTTCCAATTCATCTTTGCTATCATAAAAACAATCCCAAGTCTTGGACTCCAACAATGTGTTGTATTTAAAGTTGGAACCCTTGAGGTGTTTGAGCACACCACTCAAATATAGCTCATACGCGCATCGATTTTTTACACATTGGTTCTGGAGAGAAATACAACTTCAAGCTTTGCAATGAATAGTTGATCCGACTGATCCACCAAAGCTTCTGCAATACTTTGTGTCAACACGGTGAATATTTTTCTGCTTTCTGGCAGATGGCTGTACTGAATGAGTGGTGACAGCCATTATCAAGAAAATCTTGGAATTCACCAACGGCGGGGGCGTCAAACGAAAGGCAAAGGGCGAAATACGTTGTCGACACCGCCGATGACGACACCGCGTTTACACTGTACACTATTAGCCATATCAAAATCGCGCGTTTGTTCATGTTCCACCCTTGTTGTTGCTTGCATCCTTTTAATGTATTCAATCTTCCCATGAGTTTTTCTTTCATGGTGGTCTCTGCTTTCTCCAGTCGCTGCAATTCAGCACCGTCGCGCTCCTCATCACTCCACTCCACAGCACCAACCGGTGCGTCATCCTCTGCTTTAACTAGAGCAGCAACTATTTCCTCTTTTTCATTCCAGCAGCAATCTTCTTTCCAAGCTTCCATTCATACACTAGTTACACTACCTTCAAGGGTTGCACTCCTACTAGCCTGCCAAATTTGCCCACACACTTTGCAACTAAAACATCAGCTGCAATTTCATTCATCTGAAACACCTCAGCACGCACTTTGGTAGTCTTCATTGCAGTAATTTTTTCAAATGTTCCTTCAACACTTTTGCTTTCCAAACATTGTTCGAGTTAGTGATGAACCCACCGGTGATACAGAATTTCTGTCCTGTGCTCATTGCATTTTCAATTTTCAATATTTGTTCGTTCAAATCCGGTTTAGTAGATGTGATTTTCTCTTTCTCATTTTTTTTTCGGCGCCTTTGCAGCAAATGCTTTGCCTTTCAATCCATAGTTGGCGAGGGTTGTGACTGTGGTGTTGTTGCGAAGCTCTAGGTTAAGTAGCTGCTCCATAAGCTGGTCCGCCGTGACGTCTACAGACCCATCCAGTAATGTCATCAACTCGTGAGCAACCTTTTGATCTCCTAGACAGCTCCTTGTGAAAGGGGCAATACCAATTTTGCACCAGAATGCCTTCAATTGTTTGCTTCAAGCCTTGAGGCAATCATGAAAGAGGAAGTGTACTACACTGGCATTTCATTCATCAAATACTATGTGACGTACCATATACATGATTAATCCCCACTTTGACTTCTTGCAAACAGAAGGACGACAGTCCCAAGTTGCTGGATTCAACAGCGAGCGTATCTTGGTCCAGACGTTCTTGATGTATACAAATATCCAGTCTCTCCAAGATAGTAGTTGGAGACAGATTGGTGCTTTCAAACCTGCTACTGATCACCTTGCAGGTGCCCATTGGCCAACCAAAGCAGAGCAAGATATACTTGATCAGAGAGAAGAAAGAAGCACTTTGTAAAACACTTGGCCCAAAGATCTGCTCTAAGAAGGAATTGAAAGCGCAGAGGATGACAAAGTCAATGATGAGAGAGCAATGATATTGTAGCAAAGTCAATACAATCATTCAGCTGCACATGCAGTCCCGCGTTAAAAATTATTGGGTTGATCTCAATGATAATACAAGCAACACACTTACTGCAATTCATACACTCTTTGGATTCCCCAAACGCCGCAAGTGTACGGACACACCAAGCGGGACGCGATTGGCAACAAGCAAAGGGAATAAAGATGAATTAGAGACACTCAGTGAAGTCAATCAAACACGATTCTATCTTGAGGTCAAGGAGAACCAAAGGGACGAAGATGGCAGACATTGTTGAGAAGCTGTCAGGTATTGAGCTTGGAAGGCAAGAAAATCTGCTACGTACCATTGATCTTGCACTCAAAGATAAGAGTTCTCTTGATAAGGTTCAGTGCCAACATCCTCTCACAGTTCTCTTTGGTTGTGATGGAGAGGAACTTGATCGTATTGAGGTGATATCAGAAGCCTTGCTAGAGACAAAGCTTGATGATTTGATGATGGAAATCAACAAACTGAAATAAGAGCTCCACCATTCACTTCAGGACGAGCTCCAAGCAGGTCCATTGTTATCACATGAGGACAAAATGGAGGATTGAGAGACGATAACCATTGATGAGAGTGATGACGGTGCCATTGAAGAAACTCAAAACACTATTGATGAAGAATTCCAGATGATAATTGAACGCAAACTGATATTTTTCTCACCTGAGCAATTAAACACTTTCCACGATGGGCAAACCAACTAATTTTCTTTGGCCTAACCTCAGAAAAAGAGATGACAGCAGTTGTTGCCAACTTTCTCATTGGCAATGATCTCAACAGATTTGTTGGAGTTGTCCATGAATCCCCAACACATAATCGTCAAGTTGATCTTGGAGAGTTTGCATCCTTCTTAACAAATACATGCTCAACGACAAGCAGAGAGGAAGCAAGATCAACTACAGTATACTTTCAAAGCTACCAAGCAGGGATTGAAAGGTTGGCTGATGGACATGATCTTTGGGGAGATACACCATTTGAAGAAGTTTGACTGCTTTGAACATTTGTAGAGCAGGATTCGATCGTGCCCTGTCCCATCTAACACTCAATTTGTTGAGCTCTGCATAAAGGAAGGCATGTATGTTGGAAAGGCCCACCAAACTGAAGCGTCTTGCTCCGTACTTGGTATTATCCAGACATTTTTGACTAGGGAAGACAGACACAGCATTTGGAAGGATTGCGTATAGTAGCCTCGGTCAAGCACACATGGAACAACTTAAGAAAGAACTCGAGGCCTGTCATGCTGACTTCCACAATGACTGGGGCATCAAAAAGTTTGTTGCAGGATTGAGATATATCTTAGAGAGGAGCCATGGTACCAAAAAGTACATACAAGCATACATCAGATCATTCCATCTGCTCCGTTTACTATCCAGGAAGCCCAAGCATGAACAATGCAACAATTTAGACTCACTCAAGAACAGATAGCAATAATCGCGATGAATACAATATTTGGAATTTCCCATGGTCACTCCTGTCAGCTTTTGGTTGATACCTTTAGCTATCTTTAGCAAAGTTATGATCTACATAGAAAAAGTGATATCATGTAGGGGCTTGAAACTGCGCTCAGCTGCAAAGCTTTGCTGACTTTAGTCTTGCTGGGCGTTCCTGCTCCAGTTCTGCTTGCTTAAGAGAGAGTCCCAACTGCTTTTTAAATCATGGGATGACCATGGTGATATTCTGAGTACATCAAAAAGTTGCAGGGTTGATTGTTGATTGCTTTCAAATTGAACACTACGAGTATTCTCGTCCTTTTCAACAAAATGAAATCAAAAAGTATTTCCTCTAAAACCACTTGTTGACCACACCAAAGGATCCATTAGGTTTTCATTGTTACAAGAGCTTAAGAAGTTCAAAAGACCAGAGATGATCTTCTACAAACAAAATTATCCAATCAAATTGTATGCGGCCAAACAAAGAAAACAACAACACAAGCAGTTGGTCTTTATTTAGATAGGCTGAGCATCATTGGAAGGTCCAAAAGGTAGGTCTTGTAGAAAAAGTACCAAAGCCTACGGAAACAAGAACTACTTGGGAGATTCCACGGTGCAGCATGGATCTACGACGAGTACTACTGTACTGTACGCGCTGTTAATATCTCCACAGGTTATTTTCCATTATTTTTCACAACGAAAATTGCGATACTAGCGAACAGCTTTGACAATGGGATTATTCCTGAGAGCAGTATTGACAATGACCATATTTTTTTCACAGTCACTCCATGCATACAAATGGATTGTGAGCCAAGACAGTTTTCAAAAGACTACTAAGTCGCCCTGCTCAGTGAAACACGTGATGCAATAGGTTTAAAATTTTCTTTGAATAAATAGCAGCAACAAAGTCATGAAATATTTGAACAAGACCATGGGATGACCTTACTACAGCAAGTGTGAATCTTCATTTTTTTGTTACCGCGTCAGGCGCTGGTATTTTGCAAGCTTATGCTCATAGTGGCAGCAGCGGCTCAAACATTAACACAGATCATGTCATCATTTTATCTTGTAGCTTGTCGAACTACTGAGAATGGCTCCATGCTATCCAAGCATCTTGGCCGGGATCAGTTGCTTCTCAGCAACGGAATGTATGTCACTGATCTGTCGAAATGCTTCAAGACTTCTTCTTGCTGCCCGGACCAGAGAAACAGATGCAAGTATTGTGCTGAGGCATAGGAGTACTAAAACTTACCAAGAGGATTTAAACCTCACTTTGATGCTTCAACAAATAAGCTGTGGTATTCCAAGTCAACTCCAAGCCAGACATGTGAATCAGTCTATATCAACGGAGGCAAGGTGTCTGCAAACAAGCTCCACGAAGGCGTCAAGGTAGAGATAAAGGAAGGAACTGCAATCTATTTTTGACTTGATTTGAATCACCGCAACAATTTGGCAAACATGGAGTTTCATGTGATCCTAGCTAGTGTTAGTACAGAAAGTGACAAACAAGCAAGCAATTGGCTGCGCTTGCAAAAGGCTTGGAAGAGTGCCAAGCGCACTTTGAATTTCCAAGAGATGCAGAACAGAGTTGCCAATGTGACCAATGCCTCTTTGAAAGCCACCAACGAGATTGGTCTAACTCAGCCGACAGTGAAAGTCAACATGGAATATGCAGCAAGTCCTCCTGTTGCCATTGCAACTGCAATGAACGAAGTCCCGTTGTTTCTAAACAACACAAGGTTTGACCCACCGGCAAGCCCATTTATGTCCAACATCAACTCTTGTGCATGTGATCCTCCTAGTTTGGCTCCAAACTTTCAATCACATCAACAATTTGTCAGGCATGTCTCTGTAAAAGCAATTGGTAGATTTCCTAAGATTGCACCAAGGTAGAAGCAGCCAAAGTACAAGATTTACTGACTTTAATGGTGGTATCCACAACAACAGAGCTTGGTTTGTTGTCTATTACAAAAGAGGTCGACAATGTCGTACAAGTACTGTATGATGAGCGATCAAGTACAAATACAAATACACATATCATACTTTCCATGTGATCCATATGTCAAAATTATTGTGACTTAGATGTTATTCATATGCCACTTGTTGGCAACTATGTGACATTTTTAGGTCCATCATAAAGAATGAATGATTCACACCAAAGGAAAATGAATACAAAAATACATACAAGTATGTGCTTCGGTATATTGATTTATTCACTTAACTAAAGCTCAATAGATTTCAACGGAATCATTAAAATCAAACATTTCAGTCACCCAACGCAAGCTGAATCTGCACCTCTGTTGTCTGAAGACGGTCGGTATGAATATTTGGCTTCAAATCAAATGCACCTCCACTACATTGAAATCGGTAAGTGGTAAAAACAAATTTACTTAACACCATGAAAAAACAGGTTCAAAAGGTACGAACCAAGATATCATTTGAAATAGATCAATAAGTAAACACTTGGAGCCCCTACGTGTATTCAAAAGAATAAACATACTAGTTGCCCATGATGAAACTACTATGGCAATCAGTGAAAAGCAATGCCGGTTCGGAGTGGGTCTCATTTATTCCCTTAATAACACAAAGATACAATCAAGCAAAAGGCCCGCTGATCTAATTACTTACTAGCAGCCTTGCTTGCCAAAATAGGCAGGTAAGTGGCACGGGTAGTGATTAAACAGACAGTTTCTGCTTCTTATTCTTTAGGGATTCTGAATTCCAAATTTATCAGTTAATAAAAATATTTGTCCATTGGGTGCGCCAAAAATCTATTCAATCCATCCACTCATGAATATTTTTTTATTAACTACGAAGTACGTACCCGTACTTCGTATTCATTTTATTGAGTGATTCCTGGCAGTTCTAAACTAATAGAAGACCAAAGTAATAAACATATATTCACGAGTGAATAGATGAATAGATTTTTTGGTGGTGCACCCAACAAATGAATATTTTTATTAACTGATGAATTTGGAACTTGGAATCTTTTAAATAAGAAACAGTAACTAACTGTTTAACCAAAAAAGCATGCAAGCGTGCCTGGCAAAAGAGGTGCAAGAGGTGCACACATGATTGGTTCGTGTGTTGGGAACTAAAATATTTGATTTTAGTATGATTTTAAGATTCCGTTGGAGTTTATTCATTGTTTATTCCTTTAATAAAAATCTGGCAGTCAAAGCAGCCTCGACTGCCAAATTACATTTAATAGTTAATATATCTATGTAGAAAGTGAATAAATTTATTGTTTTGGTCGCAAACTTTAATTAGTTTAGAACTGCCGGGAATCACTTATTCACTTTCCTTAGGTGGGAATCACTCAAAATATCCTAGCATGAACACTTATTCGTACCGTACCGTAAAACTCGCTTTAAATTGTTCGCGCATGGTACCGTACGGTAGAATCTTCCGAAGATACCAGTTCCTTGCATATCGGTACGACTACGAGTACATACCACTGTGATAGCTTCACAGCTAGTTGACACTCACATGGTTTTGAATTTGGCCTTCACCGCCACATTCCAAGACGTCACTGACCAGGTGAACATCACCGCAACCAGTTCCAGAACCCGAACATCACCTAGAGTAATGGACGAAGTATGTTAGAAAGTTGAAATGGAGCATTCTTGTGTGCCAATGGTTCCAATACTTGTACAAGTTTGAAAAACGCTTTGGTGGGGAATGCTTCATACTAAAAAGAGACCTAAAAGTTAAAAAAAAGTTGCGGTTCGAACTAACTTAATTGCAGTGCGTCAATTTGACAATTCCTCTGATGGAAGTATCCATACCGGTCGGAGAGTATCTCGGGCATCTCGATTTTTCCAAGCAAGAATCCGCATATTTGACTGTAAACGACTGTTCTCTGCCGGGTCCAGTCGCACCGTAAGCACTACCTCTTCCGCTGTTGTCTGTTTTCGTTGCGTTTCGCTCGGAGAAGATTCCTTGCGCGGATGTAAGGTAGTCGCTGGGTTCCACTCCTCGCTACGGCTGTTGCGAACCCGACCGATGTCTTCACACCACACCCATGCATCCAAAAACCTTCCGGAAAGCAAAACCTCGAGCACGCACAGACACTTCCATGCCAATCTGTCGGATGGAAGTCGATGGAAGTCGATGCCCCTTGGTGTTGGAATTATTTTGATTGGTTTGATCCAGAGTCACCGCGGGACACAACAGGTTTCACCGTGGGTCGGCATCCCGGCCAATGGCCGTTCGTCGCCCGTACAGTACAGTACAGTACAACCCGAACCCGCAACACCGCGAACGAACCCCTTCCCCCGCTAATTATTGTTTCTGCTTTGCGCCATTGTATTGTATTGTATTGTAGTTGCGTTGCATTATCCCAACAACTCCGACGGGTGTTCCTTTCGTTCCGTGCTGCTAGCCGAAATGCGCACGTCGGCATTTCCTTCCTCGGCCCCCGGCGCGTGGTCCATCTCCCGGTTCATTCCGCGGGGATTGAGCTGCGACTCCACCTGCCCGGTCTGGATCTGCGTGCTCGGAACGGGCTCGACCTGGGACAGGATTTGCAGGAGCTGCCCCTTGGTCTTTTCGAGGTACTCGGGCGAGTTGAGATTCTCCATGTTGCTCGTGGGCAAGTTGAGGCGGTAGTCCGGACCGAAATACTCAAAGTAGTCGTTGAAGGGGAGCTCGTCCTTGATGTCCTCGCCCGTCAGGACGGCGGTCTCGTAGGTCCAGCACCTCGGCACGTTGCGGAGCGTGTAGCCCCCGCCGCCCAGCACCAGCATGGGTATACCAAAGCTGCGAACGTATTGGACGCAGTCCGCGTGGCCCTTGACGGAGAGATTGAAGCAGCCCAGGCGATCTCCGGAGAGGGAATCCGCACCGCACTGCAAGACAACCGCACCCGGGGCGAACATCTCCATGATTTTTCCAATGACGGGGCGAAAGACGCTCTGGTAGGACTCGTCGTCGATTCCGTCGTTCAGGGGAAAGTTGATGGAATAGTTTTTGCCGTCTGCATATCCGATGTCGTTCACCTGCCCCGGTACCAGGAAAGTACTCGCCGAATTTGTGGAAGGAGCAGGTCATGACGCGATTTGTTGAGTAGAAGGCCTCCTCGACACCATCTCCGTGATGGATGTCGATGTCGATATACAGCACCCGTTCGTGTTTTTTGAGGAGTTCGAGAATGGCCAGGACACAGTCGTTGACGTAGCAAAATCCGGAGGCCTCTGCTTTTTTAGCGTGATGCAGCCCCCCCGCCCAGTTGATGACAATGTCGACTGCGTCGTCGTTCAGCCGCGCTGCTCCACCGATGGACCCAGAGGTGTAGAGCTGGCAAAACTCAAAGATTCCGTCAAAGACGGGGCAATCTTCCCCGACGTTGAATCTCTGGAGTTGTCGGTTATATTCTTGCATGTTGTCGGGAGTGATGACTTTCAAGAAATTGATGTAATCGTCGCTGTGAAATCTCGTCATCTCGACGGAAGAGATGAGCCGGGGACGAAAGACTTCCATTTTTCGGTAGAGTCCATAGTTGACGACCAAATTGTGCGTCATTCGGATGCGATGAGGCTTCATCGGATGCCCTACCCATTGAGGTTAGTAGTATCGCGGCGGGGCGGGTGCAATTGGTGAGCATGAAATCCTTTGCATGAGCAGGGACGTGCGCACAGGATGGGATCGGCGGGAAAAGCGCAAACGAGAGCGCCGCGAGCTACAGACACTGTCCACCCCTGTGCTTACTACACTGCTTACCTTGACCGTAGTGGTAATTTCCCACCTCGGCATCGTAGAAGTACGAAACTCTCCTGTTGTCGGTCATGTTGTACTATTGGAGGACGAAAAACAGAATAGAAGAGGAAGTCAGTGATGGGAATACCGTAGATGGAGCGAAATTACGATTGTTACCGGTGTGTACCGGTAAGATTACCGTAATACGGAGTTTGATGGCCGATACGGTACGGTACTTCTCGTACGGTAACGATGTGAAATGATTACCGTAACTGCACGTAATGACAATTAGATTACAATTGCTTCTATCACTTCAGCGGAAACCAGCACGCTACGGGGTGGGGGTGGTATTTGCGTTTTCACCACAGACAGGGGGGGTACTACCGGTATGTAATAACCGCTCAGCCCAGTATTCAGTATCGGTAGTAAGATAAATACGGAGTAATTGGATGACGCTATGGATCCAATACGGTGTGTACCGGTACCGCAGGTACTAAGACCGTACGATTTTGAATGGTTGGATGAAGGGTACGGTAATTACGGTACGTACAGTACGTATCCAGAATCTACTGAATCAATCAAAATCTAACCCAAAACGGCGCGAAACAAACAAAACAATCTATCATTTAAACATAGGCATACTACATTTTGAGAATAAGTAGTATACATAACTTTCCTATCTTTACGATGCGCGCACTCGCGCTGAATTCTCAATTCTCAGAGAAAAATTGCCACGAAGCAAAATGAAAAGAACTTTCCATCAAGGTGCTGTGGGAAAATTGTTCGATCGGGAACAACCCAAGAATCACTGGTTCGAGCCCCCCTAAAACTCATCGCAGGAGCCATCGCGTGGCGGTGACAGATCGAAACATTCTGTTCGATCCCACGACTGAATGATTGTTTTCTACGAAGTCTAAATTCAGATTTATTTACCTACCGGTAATCTTACAATAATCATATATTCCCTACTAGTACTAGTAGTACTAGTAGGCACTAGGAAACTACTAGTACTCGGATTCTTTTGTGGAAACCCAATTGCTCTAGTTTGACAATCCTGCTGTCACAATTTCAGAACACATGCACATTTACATTCCATTCTTGCTCCAAAAACTATATTCGACAATGACGATTTCCATCCCTTCTTCTCTCGCTTACAACAAGGTGACGGCTCTTCTTCTTGCAATCGTTGGCGTCCTCGTGGTGGTGGACACGGCAGCGGCATTCGCTCCCATCCACCATCCATCGCCCGCAGCTGCTCGACTCTCCGTGCCATCCCACTCCGTCACGACCACGGCCACGGCCACGGGCACGACCACGGACCACGGCGCTCTACGCCAACAACCTGTTCGATCGCTTCTTCCGCGTGTCCAAGGCCAGCGCCAACAACCTCCTGCAGCGCTTCGAAGACCCGGAAAAGATCATGGCGCAGGCCCTCGAGGACATGCAGAACGATCTGGTTCGGATCCGCCAGACCTACTCCGAGGCCACCGCTTCCCAGCGCCGCTTGGCCAGCTCGAAAGCCCAGCTGGAGTCCCAGGCGGCCGATTGGTACGATCGCGCCCAGCTGGCCCTCCGCAGGGACAACGAGGGCCTGGCGCGCGAGGCGCTGGCGCGGCGCGAGGCCCTCCTGGCCCAGGCTGGAAGCATCCGGGACCAGATCGACGCCCAGACCGGCAACATCGACAAGCTCTACGACGGCATGGTGCTGCTGGAACAAAAGATCCGGGAGGCGGCCGGCAAGAAGAACCAGATGGTCGCTCGCGCCCGGACCGCCAAGTCGACGCAAAAGATCAACGACATGCTCTCCGGATTGACGGGCCGGACCAGCATGGACGCCTTTCGCCGCATGGAAGAGAAGGTCGAGGCACTGGAAGCGGCCGCGGAGGTTTCGGCGGAAATGGCCCAGACCACGATGAATAGCGCGCTGGCACCCTCCTCCTCGTCAAACAACAACAACAACAACAAGGGAAGAACGTCGGACATCGAGATGCAATTCCGGTTGCTGGAGGCGTCGGACAGCGTCGACCGGGAATTGGAAAAGCTCAAGGCGAACATCATCTTGCCATCGTCCTCGTCTATTTCGCCCGTGTCTTCTTCGTCCGTGTCGTCTTCCATCGAAAATCGAAATCCGTGAATCGTGCACGGCGACTGGAAGGAGCCTCGTGCCATGGTACAGATTGCGGAGAAGAAAAATCAATCGAGCGACGACCTTTAGAAGAAGAAGAAGAAGAAAGGCCTTTCCTCTTACTACACGACGCAACGTTCACTTTTTAATTCGTCATCCATTTTGATGCAGAGATTGAAGATTCAATAGAAGTAGAAGTTTAGCTTGGCATCTTTTGGTTGAATGAACTGATCTTCCTCTAGTATTATACTAGGTCGAGATTCGTCGTGTTTGTCTGCCGTACGTACTTGGATGTTGCCTTGTTCCCTTTTGTATCGAAGTTAATGAAGATGGATAACTGTGATGTTTCTTTTATTTTGCACTAAAGTCCAATACTCTATACAGTACCGGTAAGCTGTCTTGGTTGGAACAGGAGGAACGGGTTGGAACAGGAGGGATGCCCTGGGCCTGTCCAGGACTTGAGTAGTATTTCTTATTGTCAGTCGTGATTATACTTGTAGTATTGTGCAACGGACGGACGACGGAAAGACAAGACTATTACGATTACTTTTACTGCTGTACCGGTACGGTAGAAAACAATCCAAAGATCCAGGAGCGGGAAGAGACTATGACTGTTCCTCATCCTGCCTGTAACGCAACAGGAACTTACTCGTAACCGTACGATGCCGTACCGTACGTAAGATTACCTATCGTATTCTTCCGTGATTATCACCGTTTTGATGATCCTCCTCACTCCCCCCATCACTCCATCAATTCCCAGTGCAATCTCGAATCTCAAATCACTGGGTCCATTTCGACTGTGACATTGGACAGCCACAAACAAACAATCAGCAATCTACATATCATATCATATCATATCATACTATCATAGTCCTATCGTTTCGCTTGTTCACGACGCATTCTCTTCGCGTTCCAAACCGGACCATTGCTTCCGCCCGGTTTTGTTTCGTTTTGGGATACAACAGTTTGAAGTTAGTGTCGGTGTTTCTCGACGGCATCCCATTCCTGCACGCACGCAGCCTTGCTGTCGTCGCGGTTGCGGTTGCGGTTGTGGTTGTTCCCGCTGGCTACCACTACCATTTCGTGCATGGAATTGAATTCCGGTACTGTTTTGAATCCGAATCGCTTGAGAGATAACATCAATCTGAAATCACGGACCAGCAAACAAATAATAATAATAATACTATCCGCAAACAACAAACAGCAAACAACAAACAACAACAACAATTATCTATTATACCGTACCATCAGCCCAGAAGCATGAACGACTCACCGATGGACGGTTCCTCCGGAGGTGTCGGAACCGCTTCCGCCTCGTCGTACGCAACACACTCCCAGGCCTCAACATCCACCACCAACCAACCCGTCCAGCCGCAAAAACTCGAACTCATTTTGAATCCCGAGGACGGTTCCCTGCAAACCGCCCCGCTGCTGTCCGTGGTGGCGGCCTGTACCGATAGTTTGTACCGCGATATCTACGACATGGCCCACGGGGAGGTCCAGATCATCGGGGGAGGAGGAGGAGGCGGGGTTGCCCTGGACGGGGAGTCTCCTTCCGATGCCGCCGCAACCGCTGCCACCGCAAGCGCCCGCCGCAAGGACAAGATGTCCAATCTCTCCTTCGCGGCCCGGCGGCACGAGATCTCGTACCGCCTGGCGAGCCACTCCAAGGCGCTCACCCACGTCGCGGCGCTGACGGCTTCCAACCACGGGGATTCCAGGGGGAACAACCTGGCACGGTTCGTCGACGTCTCGACCAGAGCGTTGACCCACGCCAGAACGGCGTGGATCCAGAACGACGAGTGCCAGGACGCCCTCTATTTTTTTCACGGGGGGCTCTTTTCGCTCCGGGCCGGTCCGCACGACGTGTACGGGGCACTGGATTTCATGGTGACTCCGAGGTGCGGGCGGTGGCGCCGGCGGTGGTACGGGCGCTGGGCACCACCGGAACGGTGCCGCCGACCAGAACAACAACAACAACAACGACAGCAACAACGAGAATAGCAATGAAAACGAGAATAGCAATGATAACGAGAATAGCAATGATAACGACAACAACAACAACAACACTACGGACCAACCGCCGCGATCCTCCTTTTGGTACGATCTTCCAGTCCGACCTGAAACTCGAAACGGACCGGTACGACACGAGCGTCGAAAAACAATGGTCCAAGCAAGAGGTCTCGGATCGGTGGCAGATGGCGGTCCGGAGGAAATTGCTGCTGGGGGAGGTAGGCTGGATGGCGAAGCAGCGGCAGCGGCAGAAGCAAGCCACCAGCAATCGCCGAACGGAAACGGCTCCGCTGCCGGCCACGGTCCCGATCATCACAACCACAACCACAATCACAATCGGAGGGTCCCGTGGAAGATTTCCCTCAAGGGCGGCATCGTACGGTTGATGCACGGAAAACCAAAAACCACCATCGACAACACCACGGGGAAAACCAAGACGCTCTATCCCCTCGAGGCGGTGCTGACGGTGCTGACGTCGGACGCGCACGCGGACGCGGACGCCGCCGACAGTGGCGAGGACGACGAAGCCGAGTGGACCCTCATCAGCGTCGACGTTTCCGCGCGGGCAAAAACCGGACAATCCAACCACCAGCTCGACACGACCAACAAGCAGCGATACAATCTCCACCGATTGTGCGCCCTGGCCATGACCAAGGAAGAAAAACAAACCCGGCTGTCGCGACAAAGCCAGAGCGAACAACAACAGCAACTATTACAACAACAACAACAACAACAACAACAGCAGCACACCTGCCACGATCCTCCACCCATCGTGGCCCGGCCCCTCAACGCGCTCTTTCGCGTGGCACAGTATTTTTCCCTCTCGTGGCAGCTCGAGATTCTCTCGGAACAAGCCAAGGCCCTCTCCAAGGGAAACTGGGGGAGCGGGGACGGAGGAGGAAGGATCGGGACTCCCGGGGGTCGGGGAGTCGCCCCCGGTTCGGCTTCGAATTCGAATTCGGCGGGAACAACCTCCATCGTCGTCACCCCCGTCAAGTTCTTCGAGAACCGAACCAGCCGTATCCTGGGGGTCCTGTCGATCAGTTTCTGGGCCATCGACGATCGGTACGGCCCGCCGTCGATGGGAGATCTGGTACGGCTGGACGACGACGAGGATGAAGAGGACGACGACGAACGAACCCAAGCCGCTGCCGCTGCTGCCAATAACCAAAACAACCAAACCGAAAACGATTCCGTATCGACGGTATCGCGGTACGTTCACAGCCCAGCCGTCACGAACCGCCTGACGCTCTCGGTCCGGGCCGAGCCCGAGGTGGGAATCAAGGTATCGCTGAGCGGGGCCGATTCCATCATGGAATTTGCTACCCACCACGGCCACGTCCGATCGACCATCTCGGACCTGATGGAGGCCACCTCCAACCCCTTTGCTTTGTCGGCGAGCGAGGCACTGCTGGCAGCAACCATTCTGTGCGCCGAGCGCAAGTGCTACGCCATGGTGGAGGTCCTGCCGAGTGTTTTGCCCTCCTGGATCAAGTTGAACGTGGAAAAGGGAAGCATCGTGGTGGCCGCAACGATCCGGTATTATACCGGTACGAAGGCGAAGCCACCGAGCTCCAATGCGGCGTATCCTGCTGCTCTCCAACCGGATCAAGCTCTGTCGTCATCGTCGTCTTTCTCCTCCTCCGACAAGCCCGTGGTGTTGTTCCGATTGACATGTGATTCTCGCACCGGATCCTTCGTCCCGACCTTTTCCAGGAGCACGCCGCTCCTCCGATACATGGCCTGCAACGACGTGCGGGCCGCGAGCGACACGACGCTGCTGCGGATCGCCAATCTCGCCAAGCACCGCCGACGGTCCGCCTCCAACTCGGCCGGTGCCGTCTTTGGCAGCGGCAGGGTGGTCCGGGATGCCTTTGAGTCCCTCAGCCGGTCGATGAACGTCCTGGGACAGCGCACGGGGGTCGGCGGAGCCTGGAAGGACCACGACGATCGAAGCACGCTTCTCCGACAGCGCGCCATCGGGCTGGCCTGCCGGGACGTAAAGGTCTCCCTCATGTCCTGCTGCGGCATGTCGGTTTTGTACGGATTGTCGCCGGTGGCGATCGGGGTTGCCACCGGAATCGAGGCCTCCCCCGAAATGGCCGGGGGGAAACTGGAGCCGCCGACGATCCAAAAGGCCGCGGCCGGGATTTCCATCGTTGACCGGAAAAAGGTCGCGTCGTTTCTGCTGGCGTCTCCGCCGAGCGTCCTGGTGGACCAGAAACTCGTGGAGCACGCCTCGTGGACATCCGATGGGGAGCGCCTGAAGCGATCCCTCGCCGAGCAAGAGCGGTTCGGGGTTTGCTGCAGCGTCGACGACGAATCGGGACTGACGCTGTACGGAGCCGAGATCAAGGTCGAGCTCGAGTCGCCCAGCTCGGTTCCGACGCGGAAAGCCTTTGCGCTGGTCCCGTTTGTGGGCGCGGGCGCGAACGATGATGCCGATCGTTTTACGTCGGATCCGAACCGCACGGACGTCGATGTTGATGTCGACGGCAGTGGCAGTGGCGTGGAAAATCCACCCGCCAAGCGCGCTAAAATCGAAAGCACAAACGACGCAAACAGTGCCATCGAAACGAAAGATCTCATAGACGAGGTGGAGCATTTTGCTACAATTCTATCGGAAACGATAGATATATGACGTTGATCACGAAAGCGAAAGCAAATTGCGACTCTGCCCTTTGATCGTGATTCAAGAGCAACAATCCATCCAAACGCTCAAATAGGTTCATGATTTCAGAACCATTTTAGCATTGGATAGTTGTTCAAACCGATTCGGCAATAAACCGCAGGCCGTGTCCTGCCGTTCTTTTAGAAACGTGATAGTACGGTACGCAAAACGTAAAAATACTAAATAGATCAGATTGTTGTCGCCACGAAACCGCGAATATGAACGAAGATGAAGTGTTTCACTCGTGTTCTTACCGTACCGGTAAGGTAGTATGCTTATTTCTAACGCAATGCTCCCGGCATAATTCATTGATCATGTCAATAAGTACTGTACTGTGTGAACGATGAAGTTTGATTTGTCTTTGGCGTTCTTTAAGAATCAAGGTTATGGCCTCACTACGTTGTACTTCCACGCCTAGCAGATTTCAATCAGCATGTGACTGAATATTGCTATGTGTGATTCCATAGCAGCAAAGTCCTGAACCGTCTGGGTTGTTAGGATACTTTACTTTGACGTACCGATCCTGCGATATGAGTCAATGAGTGTCTTCTCAAAGTAAAAAAAAAAATCTTTTCTATTGTTTTTTCAGACTGAAAATTGAAAATTGATGAAAACGGCGCGGGATACACGTAGTTTTTCAGTTTTCGCGCTTTTTTTACAGAGTTTCTGTACCGTACGTATCCCTAATACCGGTACGTCTTGGATGTTGGATCCTTGGCCCTGTTTTTTGACATAAATCGACACAAGAGAAGATTTTCCACAACAATCTATCACACATTCATCTCCAGACGATGGAACAACAAACATTGCAGAGAATGTCGTTGGTCGTGTAGATGAACGGAGATACAGAATAGCAGCACAAGTAGTGGATAATCATTGAGAAACTTTTATCATTGGCATTGTTATCCCTTCGACGTTCCGGAGCTATCATTTTAGCGGGCAACTTGATGAACCGAGACCCAACGCAGCAGAAGCATTGATGAGACCATCGTTTCTGTTTTCCTACATCGGTCTATCGTTGGTATTGTTCTCTGCACTACAGCATACCGGAGGCACCATTCCAACAAGTGTAGCAGCGATGATGTTTCCCGAAGCGCAACATTTTGTTTCGAGAGAACACGCGCAGCACGAGTTTTCGTCCTCCATCCCACCCGTTGTCAGAGTTGATCCCGGCGATTTGGTACACGTTCAAACCAATGATTGCTTTCACGGAAGGGTTCAACCGAATAGCTTGTCGTTGTGGGAAAGACAGAGGGTCAACCGGTCTCGCGAGAGCCAGCAGCAGCAGCAGCAGCAGCAGCAGCAGCAGCAGCAGCAATCCCGAAGGAAACGAACACGAACACGAACCACAGAGCAACAGCGGCGGGGGGAGCTTTCTGAACGGCAGCATCCTGAACGACATTCCGAGGTCCGAGCGCAACCCGATCACCGGCCCGATCTACGTGAATGGTGCGATGCCGGGAGATGTGCTCGCCGTCACTTTGGTAGATATTCGTCCGCAGGGCATCGGTGTTGCCTGCTGCGGGTCCGGCGCCGGGCAACTGTCCGACTGGATGAAGCCCGATTCCACCACCATCAAGTTTTTCGATCTCTCGCAGTGCGGCACGATCGTCACGATGCGGGACTTTGTCAAAGAGGACACCACGGAAGGTGCCACGCAATCGCAATCCCTGCCTAGGGTCCCACACCACCACCACCACAATCACCGGAGGAGACTGGGTCCGATATCGTTTCCGGCGTCTCCGATGCTGGGTGTGATCGGGGTCGCCCCTTCCACGGAAAATGATCCCATCGGAACGATTCCCGCGGGGAAACACGGGGGCAACCTGGACAACCGGTCCAACCGCATCGGATCCACGGTGTATCTTCCCGTGAACCATCCCGGGGCTCTGCTGTCCATCGGTGACATGCACGCCTCCCAGGGCGACGGGGAAATCGCGGGCACCGGTGTCGAAATCGGCGGCGATGTCTTGCTGCAGTGCAAGGTCCTCAGGCAGGAGGACCTGTACGGGGAAGAATCATCATCGTCGTCATCCTCCAGCAGCAGTAATTGCGATTGGAAACTGGAATACCCCGTGACGGAAACCGAGACGCACTGGATCACGCACGGCGTGACCGTTTGCGACATTCCCGAAACGACTTCGATCGCCTGCAAGGAAGCCGCAAAAATCTTGGTGGGGCAGTGGGGTTTTTCTCTCGAGGAAAGCTTTATTTTCTTGGGTGTCAAGGGAGACCTGGGAGTCTGTCAGGCCTGCCATCCCGATGTCGGCACCCAGATTGCGAAAATGTCGGTCCCCAAACTGGAAAATTTGTGCCCGAGACCATTTCGGGTGTTGTCGACTTCAACGTCAACGTCGTCATAGTCATCGTCTTCTCCACCCTCGTAACTACGAGTACGGGTTGAACTCACGGAACGAAAGTTCATCCTCTATAATGCAAAAGCAATAGTCTACCGTAAGATCAACGTGTTCACGTTCAGGTAGAAGTATACACTCATCAATATTAAAATATGCGAAGTATGTGTTTATGTTTATGATAATGTTGTCCTTCGTTTCGAAAACAAGAAAGAAAGTGTGATTGAAATTCCATTACATGTGTGCACCTAAGCAATTTCACGACTTTCCTCGAAATCGTCAACGGAAGTCCTTTCGTCCCTATACGTCGACTCCTCATCGATCAGAAGAACGTCGCAAGACCGACTTTCTAAAAATCTCGTGCTAAAAATTGAACATGCAAGGGACCCTCAGCCTCTGCTATTGTGTCTCGAAATTCGAACTTTTTCTCTTTCCAATATTTCACAACCAACAACGACGAACAAACCGTGCAAACGGTATTCTTGGATTGACATGTTTTCTTTTGTACGTCTGGCTGTGCATGCTCTCCAATCGAACGAACGAACTAACGAACGAACGAATTACGCTCGCTGTTGCACGAAGATTTTGCCCTCCCCGGTGCGATGGACCCGGATCGAGTCGTCGATGTACAAGACATCGAAATACGCCGGGGGCTCGACCCGGGGATCCTTTCCCCGTATCCGGGCCAGAACGTCACCGACGACCGTTGGTGGAAACGAAAACCGAAACTCTTTCAGAAACGGCAGGGCCGCGTTCTCGTTGAACGCCACACCCCTCAAAAAGTCCAACCGGACCCGGCGGTCGCTCAGCGGCGTCATCCGGATGGTGATCTCCAGCTTGTCAAAGGGCCGGGACTCCCCCGACAGGGCGATAAAGTTGACGCACTCTCCTTTCGTGGCGTCGATGTTCTGGCCGGTGGTGACCTCCACCCCGCTCTTGGCGGACTTTCCGAATTGGGATTGTCCGCTCGGATCCGTTTCGGTCCGGACGGGTTCCTCGGCGTCCTTGGCGTTGGTGAACAAGAGACGCCAGGCGCCGGCGAGTGGAGCGACTGTACTGCTGCTGCTGCTGCTGCTGCTATCGTCGCTGCCTCCCGCTCCGTACCCCGCCAATCCCAGCGTGGGACGCTCCGTCGGGTTGAATCGTGCCAGATCTTCGACCAGGGAGAGAACCAGCGGCTCGTCTTTTGCGGTTGCGGCCGCGACGAGTTTCTTTTTCAGATCGTTGCGCTGGAACTGGGCGCGGAGGGATGCCAGGGGACCATTGTCGCTGGTGGCGATGGGTGCCGTTGGAAGGGCAGACGAAAATGCCGGCACACCGAATCCCGATGCCAGCGGAAGCCCGGAGACGAGAGCCGCAATGATGGCAATCGCAGCGGCCGACAAAACGGTGTTCTTGTTGTAGCCAATTGTTGATCTCATCTTTCTGTTTTCTATTGCTCGAGGATTGCGAGTTCAGAGTGTTAGTATGCCGATCCGACTTTTTTGTTTGTATGAATGTTTCTCAGCTCTTGTTGTTTCACTTCCCATCCAAATCATCTGTTCGAATAGTCCACGTGCATTTTCTGCTGAGTACAACTACGAAGTAGTTGCAAAGCATTCGGATAGACTCAATGCACTTCATTGTGTTGTACGTACGAGTAATCTTACTGTACCCTACGATACAAGCAAGCCGAGAAGGGGGACTGACGCGCCTCGATCGCCGTGTTGGCACGAAGTTTTACGATGGTGCCGAGTATTGAGCATGTATTCGTATGCTACGAGTACTCGTACTCGTATGTACCGGTATGTAAGGAGCCGATACTAAAACGTGCGTTAAAATTCTTAACGGCTGGAAACCAGGAAACCGTAGGAAAATACGAAGGAGTACTTCGTACGAAGTACGGTACGTACGCAAGACAGACGTAAGATATCCATCAGAACAATCTATCACAATTATTGTGACAGATTGTTCTGAAAGACCGATTTTTCTTCTTCTTCAAAGGTTCGACATCCGTAATACTGTACCCGTACATACCTGTAGCATCGAACCAGGGCCAAGGTATCATCATCATCATCATCCCGTGCTCAATTACGCGATCTATCCTGCTCTTTCACCAATTAACAATACCTAATATCCATCCCAATCAAGCAATTAACAATACCTGCTACCAATCAACCACCGTCCACGACCAACAAGACACACGCAAACGAAAGGATGTTGCGATTTCTGCGAGCCTCCAAGGCCGAGGGGGTTTCGGGAATGTTGTCCACGGCGTTTGCAGTTGTAGTTGTAGTTGTACCGGTAGTGATACAACAGATCCCAGCTCTTCTTCTGCCCCGCCAACCACCACCGGCCGTCGCCGATGCCGTCTTGGTGGGGGGACTCGTTCTCCCGCACGGAGATTTCGCTCTGGATCCGACCTTTTTCGAGGACGGAACCAAAGAACGCCGTGCTGCCAACAAAGTCGCCCGGGGATCTCGCCGGGTCGCCCGGTGGCTCTGGAAACAGCAGTGGAAACAACAACAACAACAACAACAAGAACATCGAGACGAGCCCCTCGTTGTCTTGCTTACAACCCCCCACGGACTCAAGCTCGATTACAACCACGGCATTTACATCGGCTCGAAAGGGAGCGGCACCGCAACGATCGGTGGGGATTGTTGGCAACAGCAGAGCGACAAAGAATTTTCCCACCACCACCACCATCACAAACCCTCGGTCTCGGTCTCGACCAACAACAACAACAAGAACCACTGCCAACGCCTACCGTACAACCTGACCCTGGAGGACGTGCCCCTAGCCCCGACGGCGCTGACCGAGGACCTCTTGGAAACGCTGAGCCGGGACAAGCACCATCCCGTGTCCGGCATTTACAGCTACGATGCCGACACACCCATTCCGTTGAATTGGGGAGAACTCGTGCCCCTCTCCATTGTCTGGGACGCCTATGAGTATGATCGCAATCGCAATCGCAATCGCAACCACGAACCGCACCACCCGAGACCTTCGCCGCCAACGCTGCTTCCCCTGGTGTGGAGCTTTCCGGAGCGCCGGTACGACCACGCTGCCGAGATGGTCCCCGAGCTGTTAGCCATCGGCGCGGACCTAGCCGAGTGGATCCGGAACCGACCCGAGCCGATCGCGGTCCTCGTGTCGGGCGATCTGTCGCACACCCACCGAGCCGACGGACCGTACGGGTATTCCGACGCGAGCGCTAAATACGACCGCGCCATCGATCGGTGGGCGCATAACCCGTGCCAATCCCGGGGAGATGGCGATGGCGATGCTCTCCTGGAGCTGGCCAAGACGCTGCAGCCCGACGCGAAATCGTGTGGGTTCACCGGGTTTGTGCTGTGGCACGGAATCATGTGCTCCTCGTCCTCGTCCTCGTCCTCGTCGTCTTCTTCGGCGTTAGGGACACCGACTCTATCGATTTCATCGGAACGCATGGCCACAACAGATGACTCTAAAAGACACGACGGCGACGACAACAGCAGCAGCAACAACAACAACAATATCAATCATTGGCGGTGGTAGCAATGGGTCCAATACCGGCAAGACATCGAGAAAATTCAGTTCGAAGGTGTTGGTTAACCGAAATGTTACCTATTATGGGATGATGGCCTGCCTCTTTTACGCCGTTGGACGAGGGACGATTGGAATTGACTGCGACACAGTAGGGCTAATGCATCATATGTATGTGTGTATATGCTCGGAACGAAGGAGCGGGACGGGCTATCCACGCACAAAGTGTCTACTGTACCGTGAAAGAAGCATCATCTGCGGCATTGCTGTGCATTACTCATCCCCGACCTACAGCATTCATCTTTGTGTTCTTGTTTCGAAATGTAATCTCTCCACCGGCTCTACTAGTAGTAGCCCATCGAATTGGTCGATGTCGAGGCTTCGTTCCGCACCAGCAGTTCTTCACGATGGGCTTGCAGGGATATCATTTGTAGTATCCTCGTTTCTCCAAAGCATCATGAGGATCCAGAGGTTTCTTCTGATTCATTTCATTTCTTTTCTTAGTAGTCCCTAGTCGCACTTGAAATGGTGTGGAAATGAAGAAGCAGATCTGACTGTGGCGAAACAGATCGGGTTCGAATTGCTACTTGTGCATTGTTCCTCTCTTTGTGAGAAGTGACCACTATTTGGACTCGGATCTCACATTAGTACTAGTACTACTATAGTTTCGTGTCTAGCTTCAGTTCGGGGAGAAGCGTACGGTACTAATGGGGTATTCCGCAATATACCTTCCTGCATTAGGGTTAAGAGTCCATTCGACTCACTCTACACCATGCAAGGTTTCCCGGATCCCCCTCTAGCAGAGCTTCTTAAACGTCACACAAAAGAGATTTGGGGTTCTTCGGGAATTACGCGTATATGTGGGGTGAACTCCACTGGTCCCCCTTTGTAATTTCATCAATTTTTTGAAATTATGCCGAACTCATAATATTTTTACGCACAATAGTATATCTGCCTACTCCACTGGCAACTGTCTCCGATCTGGTGGTCCTGCAACTGAATTTTATGCCTGAAACAAATATTGCATGGTGGCAATTGCTGAATCGGCTCCTCATATCTATTGCTAACAATGGCCCACACTCGTAAATATCAGGCTTATTGTGAAGGTGCTAGTTGTACTTGTCTCCGATTACTACCGGTACCGGAAAGAAGAATGTCACCAAGAAGGAAAAAACCCATTGTTTACAGCAAGACAAAGAAAGAAAACAGGAGTAATTGTTTCACCTGCTCTTCTGGGCCATATTTCACCCAACAATCCATACCATTCTTATTACTACTGGTGTTTTGGGGTAGATGATTTCACATCTTCCCTGTTTGTCAGAAGTTCCAAGAAGACGGAGGATGCTACTGAAAAATTAGGTGTAACGAACACCCCTACTAGTAACAGTCCACTGAGTAGTGGTCTAGTACAAGAGGTGCTTGACAATCAAGTTACGTATGACCCTTCTGTTGAACCAATGGAGCATGTCTTGATTTGTCAGAAATTAAATGACAATAACTCTGTTTCTGATAATAATTGTTTCCCTCACAATGATGAGGACAAAGAAGAAGAAATTTACAGCAAAGTCCCCCCCTTTTAGTGTCAATCATAGAGAAGGCAACAACATGTCTCTTGATGCTTCCCCTCCTGATTTGAACACCAAGAGAGCAATTATGACTTCAATTGCTGGAAGGCACGTATCAGACAAACTGAAGGTGAAGATCAAGTTAATGAAAATCATGCAAAATCATAGCATACCTGTAGTTGCAGAAAAGGAACAAGAATTGTATGGATGGGCTATCATATCAGAGTGTCTTAATTTATTTTCATGGACAAAATGAAATCTCATACAGATGAGGTCACGAGTCATGAAGGACATTTATGCAACTGTGTCTGAAATAGAAGGTGGTGGCTTTGAACCTCTTCTCATTGATTGGTGTTACAAGAAATTGATTGGTGCTGATGTTGCAGGTCATAAATAAATCTATGCCAGGTCATTCCAAAGATAAAAACACTATTGGAATTCTATGTACCACAAGTTCAACCATTGTAGTATTGGTTCTGTTTCATCCAGTTACCAGACTGCTGGAGATGTAGATTAAGGCCATCGTAGGCCCCCCACACTCTGTGAGGTGCGAACACTGGATACTTTGCAGAAATTGGCTGCATTGACGTATTGTTGAGTCTCTTTTTCATTTGGCAAGTGAATTTTTGCAGCAGGATGTTCTTGCAATGCAAAAAGAAGGAGCTTCTTGCGTCCAAATTTCAGCCATCTGTGCGTAGGAGAGGCTGTCAATCCAAACGCTAGAGCAACTGCTCTTGCTGCTGATCCTCTGGTTTGGAACCAGAATAAGACAAGAGCAAGGCACCCAGTTGCATCAAATTGGATTGTTGTACTAGTGCAGTGCGGCTTCCGGGTCTTCTCCCGAACAACTCCAGTCTTCTTATCAAAAGTGTACAAATTGTAGAGTGGTTTGAATAAATCTAGGAGCTCCCTGAATACTTTGTGGTCAACTCCACAGCAATTTAGAAGGGCTTGATCATTGCAGGATTGATACAAATACATGAAATCAGATTGACTGTATATCCTAATTGCAATCCTAGAAGTTATACGATCCAATAGATCCCTTGTTCTTCTCCTACCTTTGCCGCCAACAAGCAGTGGGCTATTGTAATCAGGGGTTAAGTGGTTGTCATAGTAGTATCCAAGCAGCGCTAACTCCAGCATCATGTTGTTTCATTGATTGCCGAAAGAAAGAAGAGTGTTTTGCTGGAGAGCAACTTGAGTGTTTTAGTGAAGATAGCAAAGCGGGTACTACGGTACATGAAAAATTCTGAAATTTTCAACCGGACAGCCTTGATTGCCAAAATAGGCAGGTAGGTGGCGCGGGTAGGTGGCGCGGGTAGGTGGCGCGGGTAGTAGTGATTCAACATACACTTACTGTTTCTTATTTAGGGATTCCGAGTTCCAAATTTGTCAGTAAATAAAAATATTCGTGCGTTGGGTGCGCCAAAAATCTATTCAATCTATTCACCTGTGAATCTTTTTATTAACTACTCCGTATTCATTTTTGTTAGTAGGTGGGAATGAGTGATTCCCACCAATGATAAAGTAATAAAAGACCAAAGTAAAAAAAAATTCACGAGTGAATAGATTGAATAGATTTTTGTTGCACCCAACGGATCAATATTTTTTATTAACTATGCACTCCGAGTGAATTTGGAATTCAGAATCTCTAAATAAGAAACAGTAACTGTCTGTTTAATCACTACCTGCACCACCTACCCGCTTATTTTGGCAGCGAGCAAGGCTGGCCGGTGAGGTTAAGTAGTTTATTCAATGAGCCTTTGCTTGATTGTGGTGATATATTGAATAAATGAGGAGGCCCATTCCAATCTGGTATTGATTTTCATGATTGCAATAAGTAATTTCCTCACGGGCTGTTATATGTACTCTTTTGAATGCAAATATGGGTTCCAAGTGTTTACTTATCAATCCGGTCTTTAATGATGCCTTGGTTCAAATTGTTTAACCTGTTTTGTTTGTAGCCTGAAG
The DNA here is from genome assembly GCA_037355745.1 of Pseudo-nitzschia multiseries. Lineage (NCBI taxonomy): Eukaryota > Bacillariophyta > Bacillariophyceae > Bacillariales > Bacillariaceae > Pseudo-nitzschia > Pseudo-nitzschia multiseries. The sequence goes on from CM074783.1 coordinate 24,660,785, forward strand.
TGGAATCATTTTTACCACTTAACAACAACAGAGGTGCGCACGATTCAGCATGCGTTGGTTGACTGAAATATTTGATTTTAGTATGATTTTAAGATTCCGTTGGAGTTTATTTGGTGTTTATGCAGTTAAGAAAGTTTTGAAAGTCGAGACAGTCTCGACTGCCAAATTACATTCAATAGTTAATAAATCTATGTACTATGTGAATAGATTTATTACTTTGGTCGCAAACTTTTATGACTTTATCATTGGTGGGAATCACTTAATCACTCAATTCACAACGAAACTGGAATCCATTTTTGTGTAAAAACAAACCTCAACAAAAAACGAAAATCAAATCAAATCAAATCAAATCAAATTGTTTGATGTAGCAAGTACAGTCAAGGCAGTCTAACATTTCAGTCATGATGTGTTGAGATACATCTCCACTGATTTTCACCCGCCCCATGGGTAGCTGCTTGTATCTGAACAATCCGTACGGCGTTGTGATGGTGCACAGCTTTTGGCTTTCTTCATCCAACTGGAAGCAATAATATTGCATCGACAAATTGATCTTGGTGACATAGGTGTATTTTCCTCTCCGATTCATGATATCCTGTATCCGCGGGAGTGGGAATGGTTTCCTGTGGATTCTGTCGTTGAGTTCTCTAAAGCCAGAGACCCATCTGACCCTGTTATCCTTCTTTGGTATGATTAATGTTGGGGATGCCCAGTCGGAAGGTCCACATGGTTCTAGAACTCTATCTGCTATTAGACTTGCGAGTTCCTTTCAAAATATCTCCTCTCTCTGATAAGCCACCGGATACGGCTTCATGTGTATCGGTTTGGCGTCCTTCTTTAGCTCGATGTGTATCTTCTTGTGCGGGTACAGACCTAGCTCGCCGTTGAATACTACCTCATGTTTCTGAAGCATGTTTTGGAATTTTTCTTTTTGTTCGACATTCATATGATCCTGCTTTTGAGCGACCTCCTTTGCTGTGATGCTTTGGTAGCTTCTTTTTAATATTTGTGTGGTTGCGTTTTCGAATAGTTCTGCATCTGAGGCCTCTTCAGAACTGATGCGAGTCATCCTTGTCGTATCCTTCATGGGGACAGGCACGTCCATCCATGTGATTGTATTGTTATCAAATGATATGTTAATGCCGGCTGCTGACAGGAAGTCTCTCCCCAAGATGACGTCATACCTGCAGCTTGCTGAGTCAAATATAGACGCGAAAATTCCTACCATCCTTCTACCTTTCACAAACTCCTCCGGTAGCTGTAGCTCTTTCAGATACACTTCATGCGAGGTATCAAAGTCTCCATTGGTCGTCATCGTTAGTTGTTTGCATCCTATATGCCGAGGCTTTACCACAAATGGCATCGATTGTTCGTTTATCATTGTTTTTGTGCTACCGGAGTCAAGCAGTGCAATGTATGGTCTGTCTGTTGCCACTCCTTGTATTTCTCTAATCTTCAGCAGCACTATTGGTACTGCGTCATTTGCTGCGGCTCTCAATCTTTCTGCGTTTTTGTCGGCCTCCAGCCTGTTCTCAGTGGCCTGAAGCCCTGTTGTTTCTTTTGCGGCATGTAGTCTCTTTTGGGTGGCCTGTAGCCCCTTTTCAGTGGCCTGTAGCCCTGTTTCGGTGGTGGCCCTTGGCCCCGCTCCTAGTCATTCATATTGACTTCAGTTATGAGTTTGATCATTGCTTTGATTTTGACTGGTAAAATAACTGGCGTCACTTGCTGTTATGTTGGAGAAGGTGTCTCTGTTGTAGTTGTAGTTGCTTTTGCTCTGGAACTCCCCTCTCCCTGCGCCGTTTCCTCCTCACCCACCGAATCCTCCTCGGCCTTGGCCTCTGAATCCTCCTCTGCCTCGGCCTCGGCCTCCGAGCTGACCGTTTGTGTTTCCAGAATAGGTACTGATGTTGTCCAATCCGATGTATTGTGGATAGGGAGGTGTTTGATTCTTGGGGTTGAGATAACATTGATCCCAAGTATGATTTCCCTGTGGATGCTTCCTACACTTTTGTCCACCATTTCCTCTACCTCTTCCGGCGCCTCTTCCCCTACTGGCGCCTCGTCCTTGTCTGGATTCTTGTTGTTTGTTCTTCCTCTCTTGTTTCCTTGTTCTATCCGCGCTGTCTTTCTTCCTTGTCATGTAGTCTAGAATCTGTAGGATGGAGACTGCTCTGAAGTTGACCGCTGTGTCAATGTAGGCATCCTGCCAAGATCTAGGATGAGTCTTGAAGAACATTCTCTTCCGTTGTTGCTCTGTGAGATCTGTGTCATTGCCGCCTGGTAGCATGTTGATGTAATCTAGGATGGTATTGATATGGCTGAAGTGATCATGTTCTGATATGCCCATTGGCTTTGCCATGTTTTGGTGTTCGAATGCTGCTATCATTCTTGTCCCCTTGGCATCCGGGTCTGGTGTTATGGCACTAATGTATCGTCGTATGGTTGCCTTGAATCCTTCCTTGGTGTGTTCTAGCTCCTGGTTGGCAATCATTTCATTCCATCTCTTTCTTGGCCCTCTGGACAGGCATTGCCCCCATTGGGTGTGTCATCTATTGACCGGTATTCCTAGGTCTTCACATGTGTCGACAAATAATTCATATGTGTACAGAATCTCCTCTACTTCTAAGTTCTGCACTTGCCTGATGTTCTTCTTGCCTGCCGGCCTGTTTGTGGTCCTGGGGTAGTCTACCACAATCTTGTGGCTGCCATGATCTTCAGTGGTATCGAATGTTCTTTTGTAATGGATACAAGGTTGATACTGAGTGTTCATCGTATTGTTTACTTTCGTAACGAATAGTCTTAATGTAATTACAGCAGTGTATCATCAACTATCGGTACGTTTTTCGAAAGTGATAAAATTGATATTATGAAAGGAATGAATTTGATATGTAAAATGTAAAGTGGTCTCATGTCAAGATGTCAGAGAAGAAGAATCCTTCTTTCAGTCACAGGGAACATTCCTCCAGTCATAGAACTTGGTCTCTGACGTTATTCAGGACTCGATCGGTTAGTCACGAGGATTATTGTTGTGGTATTCCAACGCTCACGATTGAAAATTACCCACGATTCAAGAAAATCTGAAATACAATGCCACACAAGCCGGTCTTCAACCTTGAAGACTGGATGAAGAACATATCCAAATTCTCCATGTGCTTCTCTATGTGCAATGTACGTTGAATTTCCATTCAACGGCTTTTTACTGTTACAAGCTGTCTCAACGGCTCCTCGGAGTAGTTGACAAAGCTAGCTCACAATCTTAGTTTTTAACCAATACATAAACCTTATTTCCGTACCTTTTTCTAGAGGCATACGACACTGTTTAAACAGTCGAATAACTGCTTCGACCTTATTACTACCGGTAAAGACTACTTCAACTACTCGAGTAAATACTACTACAACAACTATAAACAACCACCAATTGATCCTGAAGATTGTCCAGTAACAAGAGAAAACAATGTCTTACTCCATCATTCCCTTCAAGTATGACTTTGATCAAGAGTCTATCGGCAAAGTGGAATTCAAGAACACCCAAGAAGTCAATGGAGTTCAAGAAGTTACCAAGATCAAGATCCCCTTGATTACTGCAGGATCAACCAAACTACAAATCCTTTTTACCATCAATGAGTTCATCCGATCCAAGAAGATGCTCAACCTAACCACAGGAGCAAGAATCTATGATAAGTTTGTAGATCTCCTCAGAGACTACACCGACAGTAGCTGGTGGAATAGCTATGTATCAACCAACATTCCACAGAGAACTGTGGACAACTTCCAAACCACAGTGGAAGAATTTGTCAACTATAAGTTTGACAACAACCTTGACGCCTATCAAAACCATAGAAGATTCCTCACCAATATCAAGAAGACAACCACCATGACAGTACACCAATTCGTAGCACAAGTCAACTTCCACAACCATGTCATCCTTCCACTACTCCCAGGACACCCACCTGAGGATGCAGAGATCAAGGATCGAGAGTTCAAGAATCTAATCTTTGAATCGATGCCTGAGGATTGGAAGCACACCTACCAGCAGCACCACTCTCCCCATAGGGATTCCCTCTCTGAAATGATGATGAGATTCGAACGATATCAATATGCGCAGAATAGAAAGAAGAAATCAGATAACCCATCTCAAAACACCAACAACAGCAACAACAATGCCAACAACAATCGTAACAACCGGAATGGAAGCAACAACCGCAACAACCGAAACAATTGGAACAATCGCAATCGCAACAACAACAACAACAATAACCAACGCAACAACAACAACAACAACAACAATAACCAACGCAACAACCAAGGCAACAACAAAGGACCGACTAGGATCTCCAATGACTCACCATGTCCTATCCATCCTGGTACCAATCATACTTGGGGTCAATGCTACGCCAACAAGTATGGCACAAACTCCAATCAGTCCAATAACAACAGAGACAACACCGACTCGCATGTGAATGATCGCAGCAATTCCAACAACAGCAATCGATCCACTACCTCCTCTTCACATGGCAGCAACTACCATGAACCAGAACAACACATGTGTGTCTTTATCAATGAACCAGAAGAAACAACCATACCTGCAGCCCCTTGGCCGGATCTCTTCCATGTGGATATGGAAATAGATGAAGAATACTACAACTCGGATCTTCAAAGATTTCCCTCTGAAAAGACCAATTCCGGCAACAACAAGCAAGCGGTTGCTCCCAGCAACACAGATGTCGACCTTGCTCCAACCACAGTAAGTGTCTGCAACTCAATCAATGGATCCCGTGGAAAGTACTACTTGAAAACCCTCTTTGATTCCGGATCCACCGACAACCTCATAGTGGAATCAGCACTTCCCTCTGGAATCAAGAAGTATCTCTTAGACCAACCAATTCAAATGCAAACAACAAATGGCAAAACCACTTGCAACCACTATGTAACCTTGGAGAACACCATATTTCCAGAACTATCCTACTCGATGAAAGTCCTACAAATCAAATGCTTTGTAGTCTCTCAGAACATCAACTACCATCTCCTCATTGGAAGGAAGACCATGAGAGATCTCGGAATGAAGATGGACTTCAAAAATTGCACCATCGAATGGTATGAGAAGACCATGGACTTCCACCCTCGAAGCTACTTTGACAACAAGTCCTTGCTCCACAAGGTCATGTCTGCAGAACCACATGCTATTGCAGAAAGTTACTCCCGCCAGTCTATCCAACACTCGTATGTGGATGGAACCACCAAGTATGAGAAAACTGACCTCCACAAGCTAGTCACCAAACAAAACCATCTCTCTTACCAAGAGAAACAAGCCTTGTTACCAATACTCCTCCAAAATGAAGAACTTTTTGAAGGTTTGAATGACAAGGAATTAAGATTTTCCCTAATCAAACCTTCCACATTGATCTCCAACAAGGCGCAACTCCATATCATGTAAAACAACCATATTCCATTCCACTGCACCAACAAGAAGCAGTGAAGAAAGAAAACGATCGCCAAGTGAAGCTTGGCATCCTAGAAAGATGCTATGCCACAGAATGGGGAATGCCAACATTTGTAGTCCCCAAACCAGATGGCTCCTGTAGACTCATCAGTGACTTCCGCGAACTCAACAAGGTCACCAAGAAACTTCACTATCCACTTCCTAAGCTCCAAGATATCTTCCACAGAAGAAGAGGCTTCAAATATGTCACCCTTATCAATGTCAGCATGCAGTTCCACACCTTCAAACTTGATGAAGCCTCCACCTGGCTTTGTGTCCTTGTTACTCCGTTCGGAAAGTTTCGACTGCTCTGATTGCCAATGGGCTTCCTTAACTCTCCAAGTTGGGCCCAAGGCTGTATGGAACAAATGCTCCTACACTTGAAGGACATTGAAGTCTATATCGACGACATTGGTATCTTCTCAGATACTCTCGAATCCCATTGTAAATCAGTCTCTTCTGTCCTGTCCCTACTGAAGTCCCACAACTTCTCTGTCAAGCCCTCCAAGTGCCACTGGTTTCAATCGCAAGCACCCTGGCTTGGCCACATTGTCTCTCGTGATGGTATTAGACCAAATCCAAACAAGATTTCTCCTATCCTGAAACTTGCTTTTCCCTCAACAACAACCCAACTTCGATCCTTTGTTGGGATGATTAACTTCTATCGGAACTTCTATCCAAAACGCGCTGAAGTCCTTGCACCCCTTACCGACCTCTCTGGAAGAGCCAAAGGCAAAATCACTCCAACTCCAGAACTCATTGAAGCTTTCAACAAAGCCAAGTCCCTCATTGCCAACGATATCCTTCTTGCCTTTCCTGATCCAAACAAGCCCTTCCATGTCTATACTGATGCTTCTGACTACCAACTCGGAGCTGTCATCTGCCAAGATGGCAGAATCATCCTTTGCTTCTCCAGAAAACTCAATTCGGCTCAACGGAAATACCCAACAATTGACAAAGAGATGTTCTGTGTTGTAGAAGTCTTCAAAGAATTTCAGAACATTCTTTGGGGTGCTGAAATCATTGTATGGACAGACCACATCAATCTCACCCAACAGAACCTCACAAGCCATCGAATTATGACTTGGCGCATGCTCCTTGAAGAATTTTCCCCAGTATTCAAGTACATCAAAGGCAAAGAAAATGGCCTTGCTGATGCCCTCTCAAGGCTCCCGCTCCAACAAGACCCTCCCGAGAAGAAGAAGGAGTCCTTCAGTCCAACTCCCGCTCCCAATCCAACGGATGCCGACTCGGACCTTGAAACTACAACCGACTGTGACTCAACGGACTCCGACCTTCTCTCTCTTTCTGAATTGTTTCTTAACTACCCAGAAGACATTCCCATGTACCCCTTAGCCTTCGACCAACTCGCCCAAGACCAAGCAGCCAATGTAGATATCTCTACCAATCCTCGGTACACAACTGAAAACTTCAACGGAATTGACTTGAAAATTGTAAACTCCAACGGCCGACAGAAAATTGTACTCCCTCCAAACCGAGTGCAAGCCACAATCAAATACTACCACCACATGCTTGGCCATGCCGGCGCAGAAAGATTGTATCGAACCATCAACCAATTCGTATACGCCCCAAACTTAAAGGACCAAATCAACGCCTTCTGCAAAACTTGCGACACGTGCCAACGGTACAAGAATAGCCACCAAAGCCATGGACAACTCCCGACCAAAGAACACCAATATGTCCCTTGGGATACCATCGCAATCGATGGAGTAGGCCCCTGGAAAATCAAGATCCCTGGGCATGGAACAGTCTCCTTCAACGGCTTTACCATCATGGACATGTGCACCAGTCTCCTCGAGATCATCCGAGCCCCACAAGTGAATCCAACCGGCCTCATGGCAGTCCACGCTCTTGACAACGGTTGGCTCTCCAGATATCCCAAACCAGTAAATTGTATTATCGACCAAGGAACCAACTTCATGAGCAATGACTTTCAACTCCACCTTGCCAACCTAGAAATCAAAGCCAAGGTCTGCTCAGTTCGAAACCCACAATCCAACGCAGTACTTGAACGAGTCCACGACACCATGAAGTCTGCAATGAGAACCGAACTCAATACCAATCCTCCACAGACCCTCCAGGAAGCCACCGACATCATTGATAGTGTGTTTGCTTCTGCCCAGTTTGCAGTTAGATCAACCATCAACAAAACGTTTGGAATGACACCCAGAGCCCTTGTCTTCCATCGCGACATGTTCCTACCAATCCCTGTAATCACTGACTTGGCCATTGTCAGAAACAAACGACAGGCTCAGATAGATAAGAATGCTATGGAAGAGAACAGCCACAGGAAGATTCATGATTACTGTGTAGGAGACCAAATTATGGTGAAAAATGAAAAGCAAATTCCTGGAGCTTTTGACGCAAGAAGCAAAGGCCCCTACACTATCCAGCAAATTCACACAAATGGTACAGTTTCCTTTCTCTCACGAAATCACGTGATCCAACGTATGAACATTCGAAACCTGAAACCGTATCACACCAATTAAAAATTTCTTATCTAAGCAATACTGGTCGCACATGGCTAACAAAAATTCTGTGCCACCAATCAAACTTTACGAGAAGGAGAAGAGTGTGGTATTCCAACGCTCACGATTGAAAATTACCCACGATTCAAGAAAATCTGAAATACAATGCCACGCAAGCCGGTCTTCAACCTTGAAGACTGGATGAAGAACATATCCAAATTCTCCATGTGCTTCTCTATGTGCAATGTACGTTGAATTTCCATTCAACGGCTTTTTACTGTTACAAGCTGTCTCAACGGCTCCTCGGAGTAGTTGACAAAGCTAGCTCACAATCTTAGTTTTTAACCAATACATAAACCTTATTTCCGTACCTTTTTCTAGAGGCATACCGTACGACAATTGTTACACACTGCACTTTTCGCGCATGCTACTTGAGGTACGCACTAGCATTACAAATTTTTTGGTCTCGGGCCATTGTTTGGTACGGTACTTCATCTGTTTTCTTTTGGTCAACGAAAACGAAAAAATGTCGACCAAAATTTTACGTACCGGTAGCGGTAGAGTACTTACGAATATTCTATTGGTTTGATCTAGATATTGATTTTAAGATTACCAAAAACCCTCCGAAAATCGGCTCATAAGGCATATACCGGTACTCGCCCCGTACCGGTACGTACCTTATCCAATTAAGGGATAGAGCGTGCCGGAGTGGTAAATACACTTTTTTCGCCTCCACGACCCGAGAAAGAATGATAGTTTGGATCGAGAGCTTTGAGAATTAACGAAATGATGAATTAAGGTTTCTAAAAATTGAACATTAACGATCGTCTGAAAATAGTTTTATTTTTTCACGTGGTACCATAAATCAATAATCCACGACTCATTACATAGCCCTTATACCTTCCTCAGCCGATTGCAATACATGCTATAATTTTTACCGTGATTTAGACGTCATCTTTGATGATATCCCATGAGATTATTGTCCGTTGTTCAACTTGTTTAAGGATGTATGCCACATCTTGTGTGGTGCGTAATCTTGAATTTTTAAGAAGACTTCTACCGTAATTACGTACCGGTACAGGTACAACCGTACAAGAACACATCATCTGAGTGGTTTGCATCAGGGCGAAAAACATAACTTACTCGTACCGGTACGAGAGTACCGGTACTTCGTAATTACTTCTAGTACTTTTTCGAAATAACGTTCGAACATACCGGAAGGACTTTCTATTTTTTTGTTGACGCTTCAATACCTTATGGTAATAGCTTTTGGGATTCCAAGTAATTAAACTTACAGGGTAATTACCTCGTAATTACTCGTACTACTCCGTATATTCGTAATCTTACTCGGTACTATCCATATTCATAACACTGCACGAGCTGTAATTGTAAAACGGTACCGGTGTGTGCGAGCTCGAGCACTGGCGTCACCTGATTCGTCATCACGTTGCTACAGCTCCTGCCCTCCTTCAATACGATACTTAAACAAAAGTTCAATACCGGTACGTTCTGTTCATATTCCATCTAATATTTTGTATTCAAGACTCAACATCACAAACAATAACGAAGACGAGGGCTATTGCATTGATTGGGTATAGTCATCGTTAGGACAGGCCCAGGAAAAGGAGGAATCGAATCGAATCGAATCAAAACAAGAGCAAGAGCAAAACAAAACCAAAACCAAAACCAAAACCAAAATGAACAAAGTAACAGAAGACAAGGAGAGTGCGGTTCCCGATTCCCATCCGAACGAGAAAACGGGGCAACACAAGGATGACGACGAGCACGAGCACGAGCACGAGCACGAGCACGAGGACGTCTACGAGGACGACGACGATCAAAAGTCTATTGATTTTAATGGTCTAGGGAGAGAAGAAAAAAATGGGGACCATGAATTCATTGACAAACATCACACGAGCAGCTTAACTATGACCGAGAGCGATTTCTTTGAAGATATCGCCACGGGCAGATGGTCCGTGAACACCAACAACAGAACCAACGGCAGCAACGGCAACAGCAACAGCAACGGCAACAGCATTGCAAAACAGTCGAGGCGAACCAGTCAAGTGTCGGACATAACGTTTGAATCGGACGAACAACTCGCTGTGAGTGATACCGATGCGCAAACTACGGACAGCAACGATTCTTTCAATTGGAAAGATTACAGTTCGGAAGTGCATCACGCATCGAACATGATGGGGAGTGAGCGCTTTGCTCCCAACGAAACCGAAGAAGGGCAGGACGGCTTGAACCGACTTAGTGGTGGCTCTTCCCACAGATCGTCGTCTGCCAACACCGATCCACCCGTCATTCCTCGTCGACGTGTTTCCGTGTCTTACATGGGAGTGAAAAAAGCAGAGACCACAAACACAAACACAAACACAAACACAAACACGATGCTAAAGAACGCAGAGAACAGAACTCCCGGCGATCGCAGAGTCAGTGATCCTGTTCCAGCATTGAGAGGCAATTCGGCTGCTCCCACTATTCCTCGACGATCGTCATCTCACACGAGCAAGTTGACGTCTGGCAAAAACAATTGGGGTGGTCTTGTGACCACAAATAATGATAACAATAATAACAACGCTTCTTCTCCTACCAATACTGCCTCACCGTCCGGAGTGCACGACAAGAACCAGAACCAGCGACATCATCAACAGCAGCAACAACAGCAGCAACAACAACAACAACAACAACGTCACAGGAGTAGTGCAACATCCACACGAGGGGAAGACCCTCCCGTCCTACCCGAACGCCGTGCATCGCATTCCATCTCCGAAGCCGCTGCCTCTGCCTCACGTTTCGGATACTGTGAAGCCAATGGCGTTTCGACGCCACTCCAGGCAGTACTATCCTGCCGCAGATTAGATGGCAACGAAACCGATGCGTCGGATGACACAAACATAGACACAGACACAACCACGGGCGGCGGTTCGGTGGAGGGCACGCCGCCCTCGGCTCCAACAACGGGGGGTGGTACTCATATTCATATTCATACTAATTCCAATTTCAATTTCAATTCCACCAGCAACAGCAACAACAACAACAACAACAATAACAACCAGCTGCCATCGATCCCGTTGCGAAAGTATTCCGATTCTCTGACCGATGCTCGTCGGTCCCCGACGGAGGACTCGGCACGCCCGCACGACGAACGATCGAATCAGCCACCCACGCTGCCGATGCGAAAAGAGTCGTCCCACCGCACCATTAGCAGCACTTCGTCTTCTCTGCTGTCTTCCAACCTGCTACCACCGGCGATACCCATGCGACAAAGCTCCGAATCCGAGCCCGTTGTTGTCCTCCTCCCTTCTAATTCCGATTCCATTTTCAATTCCAATAATTTGTTGTTGTTGGAAGAAGCCCCGTCGCCTCCCGCGTCGGTACCGGTAGATGCCGGATACATGTACTCACACGACGTTGTTTCCAACCAACCACCGACCATTCCGACGCGGAAAGATTCGGGTTCGAACAAGAGTGTTACGTAAAACGATAGTCTTCCGTCATTGTATAGAATGTGAGTATGGTATAAGTGGAAAGAATCAACAAGACACCAAGAACACCATTTTTGAATGAATGAATGCGGTGGCGACGTCTAGACCAATAAGTAGGGATTACAACTTTTGGATTTTCTAAAATCGGTGACGGTTTGCGACACGACACGACACGACACGACACAATACCGATTAATTCGAATGCTTTCATTTTTGAATGCCAAACCAATCTGGCGGAGGACGAAAGTGGAACGGTGAGGGGCAAGAGATGATTACAGACATAGACTTGTTGTTGAAAATAATAGGAGTACAATGATGTCATGATATTATTGCTATCGACTTCGCTATATGAATACCGTACGGTACTGCCTCGGAGCAGAAATCACCACGAGACCGATCTTGCCATCTTTGCTGTGTAGTGGCGTGGCGTGGCGTGGCGTGGCGTGGCTTACCGGTCTCTCTATATAGACGAGGCACGACGGGCGTGCCTCTCTTGCATGGAAGTGATAGTATGACGTGCTGTTGTACGTGTAGTACTAGTTTGATTGATATGGCCTTTTTCCCAAGTATTTGTGGTATTCCACTCCTCACGATTGAATTCCCACCATTCATGAAAACCCAAATTTTGATGTCAGTTGCAGTGACACGCCAGCCAGCTCTTCAATATTGAAGAACAGATGAAATACATATCTTATTTATCTTAGTTTGCATGGAAGTGATAGTATGACGTGCTGCTGTACGCGTAGTAGTTAGATTGATATGACCTCTTTTCCCAATTATTTGTGGTATTCAACTCCTCACGATTGAATTCCCACAATACATTCATGAAAACCCAAATTCTGATGTCAGTTGCAATGACATGCCAGCCGGCTCTTCAATATTGAAGAACAGGCAAAATACATATCTTATTTATCTCAGTTTCAGCATGATGTGTAAGAAACTAGTTTCAATGCACGCTCACAATCGTATGTTAATTCAATTTCAAACCATACATACTAGTACCTACACGTTGTATTACTACCTTCACTTAGAGGCATACAACACTGTTTAAACAGCCAAATAACTCCTTTGAGCCTTTTCACTCAAGTAACAAACAAACAAGCATTTAACTGCTCCTTTATAGATTGCCCAGCAATGACAAGCTATTCTGTCATCCCTTTCAAGTTTAACTTTGACCCAGAGTCTCTTGAGAAGATAGAATTCAAACACACCACCAGTACCACCGATGGCATCTCAGAGACTGTCAAGGTCAAATTGTCACTCATTACTGTGCTGGGAGCATCACTTTTCCCGGTGCTTTTCACCATCAATAAATGCTCATATGCAAAGAAAACCCTTTCCTTAACCACAGGACCCAAGCTATATGACAAGTTCTCTGATCTCCGCAGAGACTATGCCAATCGCAATTGGTGGAATGAGTATGTAGCAGCCCAAAACAGCCGCACAGTGCCAAACTTCACCATCATAATCACCAATGCCTTCATCAATCATAGGTTCAGCAACAATACAGATGCATATCAATGCCACAAAAGATTCCTCAACAACATTTAAAAAGAAACCAACATGACTGTACACCAGTTTGTCTCCATAGTTACCGTCCACAACCATGTGATCCTGCAACTACTGCCCAGACACCTGGCAGAGAACCCATCCATCAATGATGAAGACTTCAAAAGTTTGATCTTTGAATCCATGCCAACCAAATGGAAGGACTCGTTTTAAGAACATCACCCCCTATGAAGATACCCTCACTCAAATTGTCCTACTAGGAGGGAGAGATACCAAAACAAGGTAAACAAAAAGACTAAGCAAAATAATCACCAAGATAATTCCTCCCAAAACAGAAATAACAACATCAGCAATGGCAACAGCAATGGCAACAACAATGGCAACAACAATGGCAACAGCAATGGCAACAGCAATGGCAACAATGGTAACTGCCACAACAACAACCAAAACAATCATAATGAAAACAATTGAAATAACAACAATCGATTGAACAACAACAACAACAACAACAACAACCAAAACCGACAACAAGGTTTCAACAACAACAGCAACCAAAACAACAACAACTCCATAACAGTATCATAAACCTCGCCTTGCCCAATTTGCCAGTCTTGAGCCAATTGAGGATGCTGGTGGGACAGAGGCAGAGCCACCACCAGCGAATGACCTGTCCAAACAAACACCAAACCCTGCCAGTAGAATCCGGCACTGAAACCAACACAGCCACCAAAATTGGCGCATCCGCGCATGATGCCCCTACAACCGCCCCGGTGGACGAGGTACCTCGATCCAACTATAATCTGTGATTCCACCGACATAGGAAGTACGGTCATTTAAAAACAGTTGGATACAACTACACTTCATATGCTGGAGCAAAATAGCTTGAGGCGCATGTGAACACAGCGACGAATGCAATCATGGCTTTCTGCAAAGAGGAGAATGCTTTCCATAAGCAAGTGCACGAAGTACTCCTCACCCAGTACAGCCTGAAGGCAGGCCTAAAAGGTTGTGGATAACAAGAAGGGCTACAAGCAGTCAAGAAACAATTTCAATACTAGCTCCACAACAGAGAGGTGGTCAAGCCAGTGAGTGGGCATGAACTAACCTGCGACCAGAAGCATAAAGCACTTGGCTGTCTGGCCTATCTAATGTTCCTCAAGGAGGAAAGATGTGGGAAGATCAAGCGCGGAAGTTGTGCTGATAGGAGAAAACAGATAACTGGATGAACAAAGAAGATACTACAACATCACCAACATTGTCTCTCCAGGCCCTAATACTGTCCAGCATGATCAATGCATGGCAGACAGCATACAAGGCGCTTTCCTACAGACAGAGGATACCAGTGGGAACACCAATCTCAGACTGGATGACGTAATGTTTGTTGACCTGCTATTTGAGATCAAGCCAGAATACTACTAGTATGGCAAACACACCCAGATGGACGCAAGAGGAAGGAAGTGCATTTCTGTGGCGTGTTGTCTCAAGGCAATTCACAGGACACTACTACTAGTAAATGTATCCCTACTGTTCTGGTTGAAGCTCGGCGGTAACCTCAAGAAATGGGGATTCACACCCAACCCGTGTGATTATTATTTTCCTTCTGAATCCGATTCGTTGAGAGTCTGATTCAAGGGCTTCTGACGAACAGCAACGCTGTGTTAGTGTGTTAGTAGACAAACGATTGTACTCTACGCGTGACAATTGTGGTTGGATACTTTCGGCAACGGATAATCGGACTACAGGCGAGACTAGGGAAACGCCAGATCTCCTCTTGCTGTGACTTATTCAGATTGCAGCGAGACAGACCTTAGTATGTAGATTACAAGTAGTTGGTAGCAACTAGTGTGAATTTTGGGATATAAATCAGTTGAATGTTAAAAGTATGAGCTAAGAGAGTAATCTTGCTGGAGAGCATGATATCTCTTTTAGTGCAGTGATGAATACAGTACACCGCTAATCGTACAGCACTATACAGTACACTCCTAATCGTACAGCACTGTAGAAGGATGTGCTTATCATGAGAAGCTTCCTTCTCGATTAGAAGCTTCCTTCTAATCGTGATCATCGAAACAGCTGTTACAAGAAGCTTCTTCAAACTTCCCTGAGTATCGAAACACATGATCGGAAGTATTAAAATGGCTATACCGGAACCAGGCAATTTACTTTGGTTTGGTCATGAAAACAAAAGAACCTTGCTTCCGATCTTAAGTATCGAACTTTGATCGTGAAAGAACCTTGCTTCCGATCTTAAGTATCGAACTTTGGTCGTGAAAACAGAAAGGAAATGGGCCTTCCCGGTCATTTGGTCATCAAGACGAATATTCCAATCCTGTTTACAGAAAGTATGGGCCTTCCCGGTCATTCGGCCTTAGATAGAAGAATATTCCGATCCTGCTTACAGAGGTGCATATGACTCGATCCTGCTTACAGAGATGCTCCAATCTTGCTTACAGAGGTGCATATGACGCGAACGGTATTATCGTACCACTCCAGCTGTAGTACTGTAAATTACGTAGAAATCTACGTAAGTTCAAGTACTGGCCTGTGGTTCCCTTTGCATACATACGAAAGGAATTTAATATGCCCCATCTTCTTGAACGTGATCAAGTGTATCACATAGCTCGAAAAGAAGAACAAGTAAATTTCGTGAGTACGTATGTGGAAGCAATTTAATATGCCCCATCTTCTTGCACGTGATCAAGTGTATCACATACTTCGGAAAGAAGAAGGACAAAAGAACTCCAAGTCGTCGAATCGTAGTACCGGTAGATGAGAATTGAAATCGATGGTCGATTTGTATATGGTGCCAAATGAAGCGTGCAATATGCTTCATTTTCTTACTCGGGAAAAAGGAAGATTCAGAAGACTTTATTACAGGAAGAATACCAACGGATAAAAATGCCCCATAATTGGAGAATCGATTCGAATTGAATCGTATCAATAGGATTCAATGTAGAATTGATTGCAGACAAATTCATACCAATCTAGAAATGAATCGAATCGTAGAATCGAATCGGATCGGAGGATGCGACCGATCAAATACAACCGTGTAGGAATCGATAGATCAAATTCAATCGTAACGTCGTAGGATTTAAATCGATTTGGGTCGGTATTCACAAACGTAGATTTTGATCGTAGGTAGATTGTAGAATTGAGTAGCAAATCGTGGTAGCAAACCGTAGCTTGAATCGTATCAATAGGATTCAATCATAGAGTTGATTGCAGACAAATTCATAGATCAAGTACAACCGCTGTAGTATTCACAATCGTAGAGTTTGATCGATTGTTGGATACTTGGAAACAAGTCATAGAGGACGAGCGTAGCTTGAGAATCAATTTGTATAATCGAATCGGTATAGATCGGATTGGAGAATCAAATCGTAGGATGTGATTGATCAAATACAATCGCAATCGAAGCTTGTTCGGGGAATCGAATTGGAGGATGCGATTGATCAAATACCGTCATAATCGAAGCTTGAGCGAGGAATCTAATTGGAGATTGTGATGCCCGCGATTCAAAATGTGGAACATTAGATTGAATGGTTGTGGATATCGTAATTGATTTGTAGGAAATTGATTCGTAGATATCAATCTTGGAATAAATCGTAGAAATCAAGTCATAGAAAACAATCGTAGAGACCAATCATGGATTGTGGCGTGTAAATCGATTCGTAGATACCAACTCAGAATTGCAAATAGTCATGATGGCTGTCTTGTACAGAAGAAAATGCCCCTGCAAGACAGTCGGAAAGAACCAAGAGAGTAGCATGTAGGTGATACAGCTTGAGCTTGATAGCATCACGATGTCGTTTGGTGATGCACACAGCAGGCGAGTTGTAGAACAAAGAATGTGCCCCATAATTAGGCTTCCAATCTGGGCAAGAAGATGCAGCATCATGCTGTGGATAGGCTTGACTTGAACTTGGAACAATGGCAGTGCCTGAGCTTGGAACGACTCTATTCTTAGTACATGACTTGGATGGTGGAAGTTGCAACAAAGGAATGCAAGTACCAGGCTTGTGGGAAGAAAATAGCTTGGGTGAACGGTGGAATGTCACAGTAGCAGATTTAGGATGAAACGTCCATGCTGTATTAGCTGAAGGCTTAGGGGAAGGACGTGGGGAGTGACGCTTATGGTTCGGTGTAGAGAAAACATTACCAGGTGGAGTGTCCGGGTGGACAATAGGAATGGTTGAAGAGATTACTCGTTTGAATCGGACTTATTCAGTGCTGGGGAAATAAGTCCAAGTGTAGGATGGAGTATTTGTGGAAGCAGGGACGAGATCAGTATTGGGAAGGGCTAACTTATGCGGTTCAGGAGATCCAAGCGGGTTCTCATTGTTGGCAATAGTAGTAGAGATCGCAGGCGTTTCACAAGCAGGTTTAGGTGCTTGAGATGGGAAGGAAGCCGGTGCTTGAGGTGTAACAGAAACATGTGCTGGAGGCATGACGAGAACAGGTACTGGAGCTGTTACGGAAGCAGATACCGAGGATGACACCGGCAGTAAGACTGGTGGTTTTGTCAGGCAAGATTGAGCTTGTACGCTGGGTTGTGATGCCAGAATAGTATTAAATTCCTTTCGTGACCAGAAGTACCAAAGCTACCAAAGGGTAGATTTCCTATGCGCATGAATCAATGAGTCCCGTATCCATCTAAATAATCGATTCCCACGGCATATCGATTCCCACGGCGCATCGATTCCCACCGCGCATAAACGGTGAGCAATCCCTGTCTTACGATATTGCCATTGTTCTTCGGTGAGCAAACTCTGATTTCATAAAATATCACACGAGCTACGGGAGCAATTCCTGACCTTAATGATAAACATTTCATGGAGTCTTCCTAACGGAACAAGAGAAGAAAACCGTTGGCATGTGATTCTCACACAATACATATACATGCATACAAATATATATGGTCAACGACTAATACATGTACGGAAATAATCAGCGAGTAATCTCAGCACTACGCAACAGCAGTTGCAACGTATTCATCTCAATAAAAGAGATATCTTGCATTTCGGCAAGATTTCACTTTATCTCATACTTTTAACATTCAACTGATTTATATCCCAAAATTCACACTAGTTGCTACCAACTACTTGTAATCTACATACTAAGGTCTGTCTCGCTGCAATCTGAATAAGTCACAGCAAGAGGAGATCTGGCGTTTCCCTAGTCTCGCCTGTAGTCCGATTATCCGTTGCCGAAAGTATCCAACCACAATTGTCACGCGTAGAGTACAATCGTTTGTCTACTAACACACTAACGCAGCGTTGCTGTTCGTCAGAAGCCCTTGAATCAGACTCTCAACGAATCGGATTCAGAAGGAAAATAATAGATTAACAGTCGCAAGCTCTAAGAAGGCTTGCACACAAGAAGGAACAGGAACGGAATTGAACACAATCCCTACGCTGGCATATGCACATCGCACACCGTACACGAAGCAGTTCCCATTCTCAGTCACCGCGCAATTCCTTCCAAGGCTCCGAACCACCACAGATGCCGAACATACCGTTGTTGCCCGGCAATGCACTCAGAGGCGAAGAGAAGAATGACGCCGAAGTCACCACTATCGAACGCTTTCCCAGCTTCAATGCTGATATGAGAAAGATACTCATATCCTTACTCAACGTAACAAGTGAGATTACTAGCAAGTTGTGCCTAGCTCTCAAAGAAGGCGAATTATGCGAGTGGAAGTCGTTCCTCGACGCACTTATCGAACCGGATTTTGCACGCGAACTTACCTATACGGAGCAAGGATTGCCAACGCATATCCCTCGATCCATCCAAAGGAGCATAGAAGCACTTGCGGATTTCGCTATCGACCTACAAGAAGAAGATGTCGCCCTAGAAGATGACGAGAGGAACTGGAAAGATGTAAAGTCATATACTTACAGGGAATTCCAGTCATTTCGCGAAGAACGTGCCCAACGCTTGCGTAATGAATCTGTTCTGAACCCACCACCTCCTCCGGCGGGAAGTAACAAAAAGTCCCCTCAGCAGGTAAAGTACGAATCATGGTGCCGAAAAGCACAAGATGAAAAGTCCTTTACACCCCTCACGAATGACTCGAGATTCGAACTTTGGCTCGTCGGTTTCAAAGCTAAACTCGAGGCATACGACATCGATACAGAGACATTCCTCAATGAAACTTGGCCTCCAGCTACGCTTCAGGGTTATACCCGTGACCTCTTTGTCAAGCAGTGTGCCTTCTTTTGGGTACTAATGTTGGAAGTCTTCAAGAGTGACCTTTCTGCATCATGTGTACACAGTCATTCTACCACTCGTGATGGACGCAAGGCATACTTCGATTTCGTAAACCTCCATAGCAAATCAAAAGCAAAGGTATACGACAACTTGACTCAGCTACAAGCTTTGCTCAAGTTGAACCTCAACAATTGGAAGGAATCCAAAGTGAAATTCATCACACATTGGTTTGACGAATTGAATCACCTAAACAAGCTCCGTCCTCCCAACAAGCCCCTTGAGTACCATACTGTTAAATCAGCATTGTGTCAGGCATGCTATTCCAGCTTCCAGCTAAGTGAACAGTTTGCCAAAGTCAAGGATCCAGGTGGGACGAATAGCACCGTAACGGATGCAGTTGCCAAAGCCGCTGCTATCCACGATCTCAAAATCACGCTTTTACTCGAAGCAACTCGACTTGATTCCCAGTCCGCGATGTCTGCTCCTCGGTCGACCGTACGTGCACACGTTCATGAATTCTCTTCTGAATCGAGCCAAAACCATGATGACTATGCTCTCCCCATCGAATTCGAAGGAGACTATCAAGATTATGCTGTGTTTAAGGCTGGACGTACCCCTGACCCTACCACAAGGTTGCCTACAAACATATGGAAGGCCTTGTCACGTCAGGACATGAAGAGTTGGCTCAGTTTTTCTCCTGAAGGCAAGAAAATCGTGGTTGCCTCATTGCGACACGACTTACTTAACACGGACCAACCTGACCCCAACAGTACCAAACCCATTACCCGGAAGGCATACCAACATGAACACTCGGTATCATTTCGAGAAGACGATACTTCGACTAAAGATGAGCATGCAAATTCCACAGCAGACCTCCATCCTGCTGTAGAGAATGATCGCAGAGGTGTTTTCCATGCATCCCTAGGTGTATACAAATCAACGACCTCTTCATCCAAGGACCAGCGACCTCTCAAGTCTTCCGTGTCACCCGCGCATCCAGCTCGATTCCTTTCAGACAACCCTGACATTCAATACAAAAAGGACGGTGACACCCAAATACCTGTGGGAGCACCATCGTATTCCGCCAATTTTCACCAGTGGTATACTCCCGAAGATGATCTCACCTTTCCTAATGATGGTCCCGTAACCTCATACACATACCGTATACACAAAACTACGGTTACTAGCCCTGGTTTTGCCATGGTCGATCACGGCGCAAATGGCTGCATCATCGGTAATGATGCGTGCCTCATCTCCAAGGATATCCCACCACGATATGTTAACGTCACCGGCATTAACAATCATCAGGTACAAAATATTCCCATTGCTACATGCGGAGCATATTCCATGTCGAACAGAGGCCCCGTCATTCTCATTTTCAATGAATGTGCCTATACAGGACGACATCCTTCTATATTGTCATCCGGCCAGATGGAAGCATATCTTTCCACTGTAGACGACACGTCCATCAAAGCAGGCGGAGGACAGGTCATCACCACCTCCGATGGCTATGCACTGCCTCTTAGCATACGACACGGTTTACCATACCTTGCGATGCGTAAGTATACGACTGTTGAATTTGACACGCTACCACATGTTATCATGACATCCGATAAACATTGGGACCCATCTGTTCTCGATACCACGATCAGTGCGAAGGATGAACAATTTCTCCAGAAATATCCTCCTCAACCACAGCAACTCCCTTATGCCGATTACGACGAATATGGGAACCCACGCTGCCTTGAAGGGTTAGATATCTCTGTTTCTCCCGGGTCCTTCACGGTCACATCCCTCAGCTCGTATTCCAGCCATTCCACTCGATCTCCCTTTCTTCCTATTGATGATCATAGGACCAACGACCGCTCCTTTTGGCTTACTTCCACCGACTACGCTCATCAAGAACGTCTCGCATGCTGCGCGCTACCCGCAGTCTCTGGAACAGTCACTGCGTTTCTGACAGATTGTACAGCCAGTGACACTACACGCATTGCAGCTACGCCCCGCGAAAGATACCCCAACGAACATGACTACTTATCCCTGAAACCTTTCTTTTGTTGGGTTTCCACCGATCGCATCAAAGCTACTTTTGAAAACTCGGCCCAATACGGTTCGTTAGCGGTTAGCCCTGATGGTAACATTTTCAAACAGTTTCATTCCCCTCAACCGGCCATGAACGTTCGCCCCTTCAATGACGATGTTATGTCTGATGCTGTCTATTCTGATGTCCCAGCAATTGATGGTGGATCCAAGATTGCTCAGATCTTCTTTGGCCGCAAATCACATATTATACACGTTGAAGAAATGCGTACCACCGGCGATTTCCTATCCTGCTTTCAGAACTTTGTTCGAAAATGGGGCAGGCCCATCCGCCTCCTTTGCGACCACGGTAACTATCAATCCAGTAAGAAAGTCATGGATTACCTCAAAATGTTATGGATTGGACTCTGGCAAAGTGAACCGTATCATCAACACCAAAATCAATTCGAACGACGATACCAAACGTTCAAACGCATTGTCAATCGCGTCATGGATCGTACCGGCACACCACCACACATGTGGTTACTGTGCATGACATACGTCGCGGGTCTCCTCAATGTTGTTTCTGACCCTACGCTGTCCAATAAACAACCGATCTTCATTGCCACGGGTACACTTGGCGACATCAGCGCATACACCAGTTTCTTCTGGTTTGAACCTGTGTATTTCAAGACCAATGACTCTCCTTTCGGTACCAAATCTACCGAACGCCTAGGTCATTTCGTCGGCATCGCCGAACATGTTGGCAATGGACTCTGCTTTCGCATCTGGGATCCAGTTACCAACAAGTTACTAGACCGATCCGGTGTTCGATCTGCTCTTACACCTGAATCACGTAACAAACGCGCGGGCCTATTTACTGATGATGGTTTCATAAAATGGCGTAACGCAAAAGATTCGTTACCCCATATATACGCCACTGGAGAAGCTCCAGCTTTCAAACATGGGGAGCATACCAATCAGAATAAACTCATTGACGAGTCTACTAAACCAAACAGCTCAGTTCCCCCTAGCGTTTCACCTGCTGATTCTGACACCGCCGATGACACCGTTCCATCTGCACCCAACAAACAACCAGATACCACGCCCCACGCATCTGGCACTCAACCAATTCTTCAACCACCCGCCCACCCCTCGTTACCGAGCTTTCTTTATAAGAAGGTCGATGACAGCCCAAGCTGGTCACCTTCTCCACTCCCTAACAACTATGGGGAGAGTCTTGATGGTCCTCCTACGACGCACATCTTCAGCAAGACATCCGATGGCGTTCTCCTTACTGAAGATGATTTTGATCCACCAGAATTAGCATACTTTGATGTTAGTGACGTCACAACTCCACACACACGTCCGAGAACTGTTTCGCGGGGTTCGAATTTACTTCTCGCGCACAAATTTTGTGCGTGATTTTAACACGGCAATATTTCTGGATACCCTGAAATTCGCGACGATCGTATAAGGGTATATGTAAACTCAGCACTATTTCTGTGCGCGTGATGCACATTACTCTACTCTCAAATAAAAATAATTTATTTCAGTCTCTAGCAGAACCGAATTATTATTCTGTACGAACAACACTTACTTCTATTCACGAATAAAAAAGAAATCTTGAGTCAGTATTAATTCCAAAATATTAATCGACCAAACAACAATTCGATTCTGCTCCCCTAGTTGTGAATTATATTTCTTGACTACAATATTCCCTTTTTAAAATGTAGATTCTATTATGCTTGATTTATTCCTATTGCGACGTATTACGAATCCTCCATTATTTCTAATATTCTCAAAATTAAGTTCAAGATTAGTAGTAGTTTTGTATTATGTATGTACTGTTATTTTCTACATTAGTTCACCCATAGATAAACTTTCATTCATCAATGCTGTTATTGCCGGATCAATATAGACGTTTCTTTTCTTTTTCTTTTTTGGTCCACTACAATTAGTGGAGCTGCTACTAGTAATATTTGCATCGCCCTGCTTATTGTTGGTGTAATTTGTCGAACTTTCGTTCCTAAATCTGTCCCTCATCATTTCTTCCAATTTCCTTCCTGTTTCTGGGTGTTTTCGCATCTCGCCAATTTTGTCGCACAAGTCACTGAACAACTCGCGACCTTCCTCCATCCATCCATTTCTGCTTCCACTGTCTGAATCGCAGAATTTTTTTTTTTTGTCGCGGAATCGTGGCATCACCCTTTCGCCGCTGCTGGTTCACCCATACATGATGCTCATTGTAGATTAGTACCAATGCAAATGCTTCATCTGCTATAGTAAATATATCACTCAGCAAGTGCCTCTCCTTCCGTTGTTTGAAATTGGAATTTGTCGGATTGATTGCCGACATGATTCTTGTAACAAAATAATAAAAATCTTCATCTTCCGCGTCTTTGTATGTTCTGTATTGAGGGTTTAAAATACCTGTGTTTTCATATTCTGTGTCTTGAATAACTGCAACAGTACCAGGGAATGTGATAGGGACTCGACCTTTTCTGTAATCGTCTGTACGGAAGTATCATAAGTATCAACGGGCAGCATGTTAGTGTTGTCGGACCAAAAATAGATTCTCAAAATCCTAATTTCAACAACCAATTCTCCCACCTGTATTTACCTATCCAGTTTTTTCTCGCTAATGTTTGTGAGTTGTGCCTCAATGCAGTCAGTACTGTCCCTACT
The DNA here is from genome assembly GCA_037355745.1 of Pseudo-nitzschia multiseries. Classification (NCBI taxonomy): domain Eukaryota; phylum Bacillariophyta; class Bacillariophyceae; order Bacillariales; family Bacillariaceae; genus Pseudo-nitzschia; species Pseudo-nitzschia multiseries. The sequence continues at coordinate 24,684,670 of CM074783.1, forward strand.
CGTTTCCTGTAAAAGGAACAGAATGCCGCAAGTGGAATATTTGGTGGCTTCATAACCGCACTTTCTCCAACAGCTTTATTTATTACAAGCGCCGTTACCTTGTCATTGATAGGGAACTTCATGTTGGGGTACCAATGTTTTTTGACGTAATCCCTTAGCTGCTTGTCCACTCTTTCAGTCATATCACTCAAAGCCTTAAGCATATCGTTGTCTATTATAAGTCCATATTCGTCTGTAATTGTACTTACTGCTCGTTCTCTTGTGTCGCCGGCATTGTAACTCCCCTCTCCCTGCATGGTTGCCTCCGTTTGTTTAGGTACCATTACTACCTTTCCCACCCCTATATGTGGTTCCCTCTCTTGTTTCCGTAAGCGTTTTGCCACTTCCTCTGCCAATTTGTCATATTGGATATTTTTCATGACATGTTCGGCAACATCCTCTAAATTGTAGCATTCTCCGTTAGATGTTTTCTCTACCACATTGGTTTTTGTTCCTTCTTTCTGTTGGTTCGTTACTGTAGTGGTGGTTGTGTTGGTAATGGTCAGCGCTGGTTCGTTACTCTGGTTGATGGTGTTTTGTTCTTCCGTGTTTGTAGTAGTAGAAATTGTGTTGTCGGAACCATTTTTTTTACTGTTGCCCTTTGATGCGTTCATAGTTGTGGTATTACTGTTACACACTTTGTTAGTAATTGCGGTTTGTTTTAACTCTTCTTTTCTTACCGTTGTTGTCCCCTGTATTTTGATGATCACCGGGCCGGATGGTTTTGTTGTTTCGAAGGGTCTTCCCCTCGGATTTTTTGCTTCGTCGTGTCTTTCCGATAGCATTCATATTTTTTTATTTTATTTTCTGAATACGGTGTCGATCAAGAATCATGTGTTTCTTTTTGTGTGGTTTTGTGTGTGTACTAATAATTTGTCGGGTTGTGTACGGTGTTTTGTGTTGTGTGTGTTGTGTGTGTCGTGTGTGTGTGTGTGTGTACGGTGTTTCGTGTAGTATGTGTACGATGTTTTGTGTGTAGAATTTTTCCGTGGGTTCTGTACTATGTTGTTTGCCCGAACATCTTCTGTGTGTTGTCTGGTTTTGGGCGCGCTGCTATATTTGTAGCAGTAGAGCACGTACCTGTGCAAGCCACCCCTCCCGCGCCATAATTTTTTCAGAAGGGAAACATTTGATCACACTAAGGTTATGTATTTCAATCCTCTAGTCACATGTAGAATCTCGTAGACTGCTGCACCTAACATACCGTACTGTCTTGTGTGCCATTTGTATCTACAAACCACATCATTGTCTGTACTGTGTGTGTCAAAGTTGTTCCCAATATGCATTTAAAAGTTGTTCCCAACATGCATTTCGTAAGTCATGTGATATGCATTCATGGCCTGGTACAAAAACTTTGGTAGTCATTACCAAATGAGACTGTTTGTGCCCTGGAATTGCACCAAAAATACCCTCATCATGTTTGCCATTTTGAGAGTCAAACCACAACATTTTGGGCATTCTGAGTGGCAAAGTTGTTCCCAATATGCATTTGATGAGTCATGATAAATGTATTCATAGTTTTGACCGGATACTTTTGGAGTCATTACCCAATCAGTTAGTTTGTGCCCTAGAATTGCACCAAAAATACCCTCATGTTTGCCATTTCGAGAGTCAAACCACAACATTTACAGCATTCTGTGTGACAAAGTTGTTCCCAATATGTATTTGATGAGTCATGAGGAATGTATTCATTGCTTGGACCAGATACTTTTTGAGTCATTACCCAATAAGTTAGTTTGTGCCCTGGAATTGCACCAAAAATACCCTCATGTTTGTCAGTTGGAGAGTCAAACCTTAAGATTTTGGGCATTCTATGTGTCATAGTTGTTTCCAATATGCATTGGATGAGTCATGATGAATGCATTCATGGCTTGGACCCGATACTATTTGAGTCATTACCCAATCAGTTAGTTTTTGCCCTAGAATTGCACCAAAAATACCCCCATGATTGCCATTTCGAGAGTCAAACCTTAAGATTTTGGTCATTCTATGTGCCACAGTTGTTCCCAATATGCATTGGATGAGTCATGATGAATGTATTCATGGCTTGGACCAGATACTTTTTGAGTCATTACCGAATAAGTTAGTTTGTGCCCTGGAATTGCACCAAAAATACACCCATGTTTGCCATTTGGAGAGTCAAACCACAACATTTACAGCATTCTGTGTGACAAAGTTGTTCCCAATATGTATTTGATGAGTCATGAGGAATGTATTCATTGCTTGGACCGGATACTTTTTGAGTCATTACCCAATAAGTTAGTTTGTGCCCTGCAATTGCACCAAAAATACCCTCATGTTTGTCAGTTGGAGAGTCAAACCTTAAGATTTTGGGCATTCTATGTGACAAAGTTGTTCGCACTATGCATTTGATGAGTCATGATGAATGTATTCATGGCTTGGACCAGATAATTTTTGAGTCATTACCCAATAAGAAGTTAGTTTGTGCCCTGGAATTGCACCAAAAATACCCACATGTTTGCCATTTGGAGACTCAAACCTTAAGATTTTGGGCATTCTATGTGACAAAGTTGTTTCCAATATGCATTGGAAGAGTCATGATGAATATATTCATGGCTTGGACCAGATACTTTTTGAGTCATTACCGAATAAGTTAGTTTGTGCCCTGGAATTGCACCAAAAATACCCCCGTGTTTGCCATTTGTAGAGTCAAACCACAACATTTTGGGCATTCTATGTAACAAAGTTGTTTCCAATATGCATTGGATGAGTCATGATGAATGTATTCATGGCTTGGACCCGATACTTTTTGAGTCATTACCCAATAAGTTAGTTTGTGCCCTGGAATTGCACCAAAAATACCCCCATGATTGCCATTTGGAGAGTCAAACCACAACATTTTGGGCATTCTGTGTGACAAAGTTGTTCTCAATATGCATTTGATGAGTCATGATGAATGTATTCATGGCTTGGACCAGATAATTTTTGAGTCATTACCGAATAAGTTAGTTTGTGCCCTGGAATTGCACACAAAATACCCCCGTGTTTGCCATTTGGAGAGTCAAACCAGAACATTTTGGGCATTCTATGTGACAAAGTTGTTTCGAATATGCATTGGATGAGTCATGATGAATGTATTCATGGCTTGGACCCGATACTTTTTGAGTCATTACCCAATAAGAAGTTAGTTTGTGCCCTGGAATTGCACCAAAAATACCCACATGTTTGCCATTTGGAGACTCAAACCTTAAGATTTTGGGCATTCTATGTGACAAAGTTGTTTCCAATATGCATTGGAAGAGTCATGATGAATATATTCATGGCTTGGACCAGATACTTTTTGAGTCATTACCCAATAAGTTAGTTTGTGCCCTGCAATTGCACCAAAAATACCCCCGTGTTTGCCATTTGTAGAGTCAAACCACAACATTTTGGGCATTCTATGTAACAAAGTTGTTTCCAATATGCATTGGATGAGTCATGATGAATGTATTCATGGCTTGGACCCGATACTTTTTGAGTCATTACCCAATAAGTTAGTTTGTGCCCTGGAATTGCACCAAAAATACCCCCATGATTGCCATTTGGAGAGTCAAACCACAACATTTTGGGCATTCTGTGTGACAAAGTTGTTCTCAATATGCATTTGATGAGTCATGATGAATGTATTCATGGCTTGGACCAGATAATTTTTGAGTCATTACCGAATAAGTTAGTTTGTGCCCTGGAATTGCACACAAAATACCCCCGTGTTTGCCATTTGGAGAGTCAAACCAGAACATTTTGGGCATTCTATGTGACAAAGTTGTTTCGAATATGCATTGGATGAGTCATGATGAATGTATTCATGGCTTGGACCCGATACTTTTTGAGTCATTACCCAATAAGAAGTTAGTTTGTGCCCTGGAATTGCACCAAAAATACCCACATGTTTGCCATTTGGAGACTCAAACCTTAAGATTTTGGGCATTCTATGTGACAAAGTTGTTTCCAATATGCATTGGAAGAGTCATGATGAATATATTCATGGCTTGGACCAGATACTTTTTGAGTCATTACCGAATAAGTTAGTTTGTGCCCTGGAATTGCACCAAAAATACCCCCGTGTTTGCCATTTGTAGAGTCAAACCACAACATTTTGGGCATTCTATGTAACAAAGTTGTTTCCAATATGCATTGGATGAGTCATGATGAATGTATTCATGGCTTGGACCCGATACTTTTTGAGTCATTACCCAATAAGTTAGTTTGTGCCCTGGAATTGCACCAAAAATACCCCCATGATTGCCATTTGGAGAGTCAAACCACAACATTTTGGGCATTCTGTGTGACAAAGTTGTTCTCAATATGCATTTGATGAGTCATGATGAATGTATTCATGGCTTGGACCAGATAATTTTTGAGTCATTACCGAATAAGTTAGTTTGTGCCCTGGAATTGCACACAAAATACCCCCGTGTTTGCCATTTGGAGAGTCAAACCACAACATTTTGGGCATTCTATGTGACAAAGTTGTTTCGAATATGCATTGGGTGAGTCATGATGAATGTATTCATGGCTTGGACCCGATACTTTTTGAGTCATTACCCAATAAGAAGTTAGTTTGTGCCCTGGAATTGCACCAAAAATACCCACATGTTTGCCATTTGTATATTCAAACCACAACATTTTGGGCATTTTGTGTGACAAAGTTATTCCCAATATGCATTTGATGAGTCATGATGAATGTATTCATTGCTTGGACCGGATACTTTTTGAGTCATTACTATCCAATAAGTTAGTTTGTGCCCTGCAATTGCACCAAAAATACCCTCATGCTTGCCCTTTGGAGAGTCAAACCACATCATTTTTGGCATTCTGTGTGGCAAAGTTGTTCCCAATATGGTTAGGGTTACATCCTGTTCGCAAATTCAGTAATTATTTGTTTGTACGGTATATGTGGACTTCTCGCAAGTTGTTTACCCCCCTGTACCATGTACCAGCATTGTAGTGGGAAAAATGTGTAGGAAAACACGTACATTCAGTACTAGCATGTAGATTCAGTACTAAGAAGAAAATTCCAACGTTCGTTCAAAAAATTCAAACGGATCACATTTGGAATTCGAACGTTCGATTGTTCGAACGTAACGTTCAAAAAATTCAAACGGATAACGTTCGTAACGTTCAAAAAATTCAAACGGATCACATACAGCTAGTGGAATTCGAACGTTCGAACGTTCGAACGTAACGTTCAAAAAATTCAAACGGATAACGTTCGAACGTAACGTTCAAAAAATTCAAACGGATCACATACAGCACAGTACTACACTTGTACCAAATCATGTAGAATTCTACATGATCTACAAGGAAAAAGAAAATCGTACGCGAAAAAAAAAAAAAATCTCTCTCACACAGACACACAGTAATGTTATTTTCTACCTCGCGACAAAAAAAATCACTTTTTCTACCTCGCAACAAAAAAAAACAATCTACCTCGCAACAAAAAATAAATACACTTCATAATCTGCCTTCTTACATCCGACTTATTTGAGTAGAGTGTCGGTTCTTGCAATCAACACTCCGTCCGAGAACGTGGGATCCGACCCTCTTTGAGCACAACGATCCGTTCTCATTTATTTTAGTCCGAAATAACAGCCTTGTACTGGAAAAGAAGTAGTTAGCATTTGACGAGAAGGGGATTTGCTGGATAGATATTGTTTGGACTGCAGCCTTACATATACGTCTTGAAATCAATGAACTGGCTTTGTCCCTTGCAATTATATCAACAGGAACAAGGTACTGTTTTTCGTGACATGGAGTAAGAAGTATTCTACGGCAGCAGCAAGAACAACAACAACGAATAACGAATTGGATCGGAACGACGGTACGAATAAACGGTAAACATACAATCGGTAACAAGGAATGAAATTGCAACCAAATTACAGATGATGTATTTTCTAACTTTGGCTTTTCTTCTTATTTTCATAGGACTGGATTGGAACCAACGAATCGGAATCAAAGGATCGGAATCAACGGATTGGGAGCAACGGATTGAATCGGAAGCTGTTCTAATCGGAAGCAACTAATCGAAAACATCGAAGCAACAATCGAATCGGAAGCAACGAATCTTCCCCTGTAGGTGCGACCAACGAATCTTCTACTGTAGGTGCGGGGAATTTTCCTGGTTGGTGATAATTACGAATCGGTCGGCATGTACATTATCATATTATGCTGTTGTTATTATTTACTCTATGTAGTACATCAATAGATACTCACCCATTTTGTTCAATTGTTGGTATCAAATCGCTCCTCCTCCTCCACCGGGAATCGCTCCTCCTCCTCCACCGGGAATCTCTCCTCCTCCTCCACCGGCAATCGCTCCTCTTTCTCCACCGGGGATCCACCAAACTTGCTCCTCCTCCACCGGCGCGTGGCAACGAATTGTTGGTATCAAATCGCTCCTCCTCCTCCACCGGGAATCAGCGAAACGCTCCTCCTCCTACTCCACCGGGAATCGCTCCAAGCGAAAACGAATCAGCGAAACGCTCCTCCGCGAATCAGCGAAACGCTCCTCCGACAACAAATAAGGGAAACGCTCCTACTCCTCCACCGGGAATCGCTCAAAGCGAAAACGAATCAGCGAAACGCTCCTCCGATAACGAATCAGCGCAACGCTCCTCCGATAACGAATCAGCGAAACGCTCCTCCTCCTACTCCACCGGGAATCGCTCCAAGCGAAAACGAATCAGCAAAACGCTGCTCCAATAACGAATCACAGAAACGCTCCTTCTCCACCGGCGCTCGGCACCAGCGAATCACAGAAACGCTCCTCCAACGAATCACGGAAACGCTACTCCACCGGCGCTCGGCACCAGCGAATCACCGAAACGCTCCTCCAACGAATCACGGAAACGCTCCTCCACCGGCGCTCGGCACCAGCGAATCACGGAAACGCTCCTCCCCCACCGGCGCTCGGCAGCGAATCACGGAAACGCTCCTCCTCCACCGGCGCTCGGCAACGCTTCTCCTCCACCGGCAAGCGGCAACGAATCACGGAAACGCTCCTCCTCCACCGGCGCTCGGCAACGCTCCTCCTCCACCGGCAAGCGGCAACGAATCAGCGAAACGCTCCTCCTCCTCCTCCAACGGCAAGCGGCAACGAATCAGCGAAACGCTCCTACTCCACCGGCAAGCGGCAACGAATCAGCGAAACGCTCCTCCTCCTCCTCCAACGGCAAGCGACAATCGATCTGCAACACGAATCTATCTGCAACACAAATCGATCTGCAAAACGGATCGATCCATCACCAATCAATCCAACACCAATCGATCCAACAGCAATCGATCTGCTCCAACAACGTCGCTCCTCCTTCTCCTACACCGTCGCTCCAACGTCGCTCCTCCTCCATCTCCTCTACCGGCCCTCGGCAACGAATCGTCAGCATCGAGTAGCTCCTACTCCTCCACCGGTGATCCGGCATCGAATCGCTCCTCCACCGTCGCTCCACCAACGTCGCTCCTCCTCCTCCTACACCGGTGATCAAACAACGTCGCTCCTCCTCCACCTCCACCGGCAAGCGGCACTCCATCGGCAAATCGATTCGTCCTCGTCATCCTCCAACGGCAATTCGTCTCGGCAACAATGAAACCAACCACAACGAATGGAAAGCAATTGTCAGCACGAGGAAGGAGGCAAAAAGCAAATAGGAAACATGAGAGAAGACATAAACAGAGAATGTCTTCCAACTTTCTGAGGATTGCTGCACCGGTGTCAAAGAGCCACGAAACTTATACGAACTTGTCTCTGATAAAACCGATGAAAAAGGAAAGGAATAGGCGTTCAACTTGCAAAGATGGCGTCCGTACAATAGCGCTGAAAAATAAATCCAGTACCGCTGCCGTGGCAGGTAAATACATGGAGACAGATTGGGGTGGCAAGACAGGCGGAAAGAAGAAGTATCAACCGGAACAGGCTTTGTCAATCGAAAACTACAATACATTGGATAGTACGAAGGATGAGCATATTCTTGCGTTTGATCCTTACGAACCATCATTGCGAATTTTTGCCAAAGTTTCACGCCATTTTGCGGAACGACACCTCGCTTCGAAGAATAATATCGAATTGTTGAGACAGTTTGCTCCTGCCATTGTTGGAGCAAAACCAACCGTTGGAAGAGGGGTTAAGCGCGGCAGTATCAATGATGATTATGCTATCATTGGAATTCGACCAGAAAGATTGGATTCAAATATTGGTGAGTATGTTTTCAAAAGTCATGTCGATCCCAGCATCAAACTAGAGCTAGAAGAGACAACAGTTGAAATTGTGAAGCATATGCATCATAGTTTAATTGACGTCGAACCATTTGTTGCGGAGGAAATGGATGTGTTGTCTCAGATTCTGTCTCGTACAAAGCTAAATGCAATTGGGCAGCAGGCCTTAGCATTTTCGATCGGTCGCAACTACCATTCTAGATGCCATGTGGACGATGACATGTACTACACTCGTTTGACAGTAATTGCTCCGGCGGAAGTGTCTGCTGACGAGGTGATTTATTATTTTGTCTTCCCCACGTATGGAGTGAAAGTTCCATTGAGGTCAGGAGATACTCTATTGTTCAATCCATTAGTATTACATAGCTGTTCGAATCCAAAATACGAAGGCTGTTATATTATGAGCGCCTATGTATCTCGCAAAACTGTGCTTAGAGCTAACCCTCTATAGTAAAATTAAACAATAGTTTAAAGTTAGCCGGTACATTCACCCTTGCTACTCAATCGGAACTGCTGTCCGAGCTTTCGCTCTCTGAACTAGATAGAGAATCACTGGATTCGTTATCATTCAATGCCATCTCAAACGGTTCCAACTGGATGTCGTCCTGTAGTGTGCATGCGTTGTACAAAGATTCGTAAGACGGTGGTGTAGCAGCATTTTTGCTTTCAAAAAAATGTAGCCAGGAGATCCGATTCGATATCACTAGCCAATCGCAATTGGTTATGGACCCATCAAGGCCTTGCTCTGGAACAACTGCCAGCTCGGAATGGATAGTGTCGACATGAAATAGGTACAGGGAATTCATCAGGCGACCACGTTGGACAAATTCAGAAGCTGTTTTCTTAGGCACATCTTGAAACCGACGAGCCACAGCATACATTCCGTTTGTATCAATTGGATAGCCACCAATACTACTGTATGGCTGCTTCAAACTCTGTACAGTTAAGAAGCATACCAGATGGCACGGTATGAGCTTGGGATTGTTATTTAAATCAAAGTCCAATTTCATCAAACACCAATCCATCCAGACGGAGTTCAGCAGAGAACTATCCGATCTATATGAAGGATGCAAGCGAAATATAAAATTAGACCCACAAGCAACATCGAAACGATTGTGCTCTGTAACTCCACAAATGTGTGAAGGATTCTCCAATAAAGGTAGCACAGAATCACAAACAAAGTCGAGTATGTCAGAAGGAAAAAATGGTTTGCTTTTGTTCGTAGAACGAAGCCACTTCATTGTTGATTCCCCATTTTCGGTTCTCATTATATGAAAATGAGAACCGCCACCATCAGGTCGTTCAATTGGAGGAGGATCAGGCGGATGCAAGTTGAAGTGATATGTTGCCTGGCTTAGCATCATTTTCTCGGACTTTCGCTTCGCCGTTTGACCGATTAGTGATGCAGCATTACCTTGCGTGTTCTTGGAAGGAGCTTTAATCTCAGTTTTATGGTGAGACTCATTCGGAGCACTATCCCAGCCTGCGGGGCTCCCCCATAAAGAGATATAATCTGGTAGGTGAAAGTACAGGTGATTCTTGATTAGTTTTGTTCCCATCCCTTTCCTGTGACATGTTGAGTTTATACAATTAATAAAGTGAACAATTGTTTTTGGGAGATTCTTTAAGGAACCATATTTCATTCGACCGTGTTTAAGAAATTCTTCCATTGATAGAATTAGCTGAATTACCTCTATCTGTTTCTTTACAAAACGATGGTCACCAATAATGTCAGATCCATGTTTGGAAACCATAGCGATCAGAAGAGAAATAAGCATTCCAGAGAAATCATGCCCTTCTTTCTTCGTAGTTGATAATAGCTGAGTCCCAAATTTGGTGCGAGGAAAATCTCTATCAGACTGGCGTGATAACAAACCACCGTACCGTTGTGCTAAATGGCCAATACTGTTAGCAACAGCCACACCGTGCTTCAAATTGGGGGCATAAACACATGGAACACTTCCGCGGAGCAACAATTCAATTGACTTGATGGCCCGTTTGGCAGTACCAAGCTGGTGCATGTGCAAACATTCACCGGGAGTTGCAAAATGAATGTTGTTCTGATTAGTACCAAAGCATAAATCATGAAATACATTCCTTATGTTGTGATGAGAGTTGTTTTTGAAGTTCTTATTGATATCGTTTAGATCTGTGCCGGGAAAACAATGGAAATCAACAGGTGACCACTTCTTTGTTGCAGGTTGAACAGAAGGAATGTTTATGTTTGGAGAATAACAGTTGCAGTGACGGCACATCCGCATGACACCCTTATTGAAGGAGCCGTATTTTCCACACAATTTATCGTGAAGTTCTGTGCCGCCAATAACATAGGCAATGGCAAATTTCATTTTTACCCTCCACTGTTGATTTGCGTACGGAAGATAATTCCATTCGATACCACCGTCTTCGTTACACGCGGCTTTGAAGGAACGAAACGCTACTTCCAAACCATTGTGAAGATTCTGAATTTTTTCCTTTGAAGTGGCAGGACGAGAGTGTCTGGTTGACTCCCATTCGGGGTCGGGATGGAAGTAAATAGTTGTCCATGCTTCAGGTCGAGAACGAGTCTCCACATTAAAAATACCAAGTGTCATGTTCAATGGTGTTAACGTAAGTCGTCCGTGCGCATCCAAAGATATGCCGTCCATGTAAAATATAATAGGAACAAGAATTTCTTGCGAATTGGGATTGCAAATTTCTTTCCAAGAAGATTTCCACCACGAGCCGTGATGCAATTCTGAGATTACAGAATTAGGATTCAACTCAGGATTATTGTCGGGAGACAGAGGGGTGGAATAGTCGGGAAAGGAGAGGTTTTCTTCTATCATTAGCTGCTGGTCAGAAAGAAGAGAATAAATGGCATCCTTAAAAGAACGGACATACACCTGAGTGGGCTTATTATCAGGTAACCAATTCAGTATATGAGGATGAAATTTCATATCGGAGAGACCAAGATTGGATTGGAGATTGTCAAAAATTGCTTGCCGAGATCTAATTTTGGCATCGCAAAAATCAAAACCGGGTCTCATTTGACTTTTCTTTGCCCACTGGAAAATGGATTTGAATGTGTTCAGTGGCAATTTATGTCTGGCCATTAAATTCATGAGTTCCAATTCAGCAAGAAGATGAGGGGGCGGCGGTAGTTTTGTGTGGCTTTGAAATGCATCCTCTCTTTCGTTCAAATTAATGCTTTCATGAAAAGAAGGTGGTGGAGGGGCGGGCTGAGCAGTAACGACATTAACAGCAGAACCATTAGTGTTATCTTCTTCGTTGTCTCCACAATCAATGTTGTTGGTAGAATTGTTGTCGTTATTTTCATTTACGTCATCGTCATTGTCATCCTCGTCATCGGAATTGTCGATATCATTATTCAGCGGGAATGCATCTTCATCTTGAACAGCAGAAACAGCCATGTAAGATTCAATGGCGTTCCGATCCATTGGCGGTAAAAAGACATCATGTACAATCTGTTGGTTTAGAACAGAATGAAGACCCGTCGCTGACTGACTTGTGACAGTGTGTTGCTGGGAGAGATGGGAAGGGGGAACAGATGGACCGTTTTGTGTCATAGTCATCCCAAAATCAGACGGAGAATGTTGAACAGACGGCAAGGTAGGCTGCACTTTGATAGAGGTGGAGAGGTTATAGATCTTTCGTTTAATTAGACCCTGACTATGGTAGAAATCCCGGCACTCATCAAGACAATAAAGATGTCTTCTTAGGCCAACGGAGACGTATTTCAAAGTACCCTGCTTGTTTGCCGTGGATTTATATCCTAAAAACTTGGAGTTTTTGCCATTCAGCGCGCAACAACGGCAGTAGAATAGAAGAGGGGTTTTCATAACAGGAGGCATGATGTTGCGGAGTTGTTTGAAGGAAAATATCAGTAGATGGGGTCGAAACGAAGGAGATCACAAAGATGAATCGTTGAAAGGAAAAAATTACATGTGTTACTTTGTGTGTGATGTGTTTTCTTGTACGGTAGATTTCCTTACTACCGTACTTCGATTGCAAAAATGGTCCGTAAAGTAATTACTACTTAGTGATGATTGCAACATTCCTCGTACAATATGTTTAGTAGTGAACAGTACGTACAGTCAACTCCTTAAGAGGGTTAATACACAGCGCCGGACGGGTAAATCCCATCAGTTATTCCAAACATTTGTTGGCAGGCGCGTCAGTTCTTCCATAAGGTGCACGGAAATGTGAATCGAAATGGAAATCGTGGACAATAGCGTTGTTGATTATCGAAATGGAAATCGTGGAGAATTGTTTTGTTGATTGCGATCAAGTTGATTCCGACTTTCATGTACCCGTAAAACCAACTAGTACGCTATTTTTGCATGAGTTATTACTAGTAGATACTAGTACGAAATCGTGGACAATTGCGTTGTTGATTATCGAAATGGAAATCGTGGACAATTGTTTTGTTGATTACGATCGAGTTGATTCCGACTTTCATGTACCGGTAAAACCAACTAGTATGCTATTTTGCATGAGTTATTACTAGTAGATACTAGTAATACATTATTTTCGCTAGTACTTCATTATTATAATTGATTATTTCATTATCTTTCCGACGAGGAAAACAAATACCAACGTGTTAGGTGTTACTACGACCTAATCTTCGAATAGATAATCTACTCTACTGATACTACTAATACTAATCATCCAATCGACAGTCGAACCAACCATGGAGGGAATTTACAAACTACAAAAGGTGGTTCAGGAACACCCAGCCAATCTCGAACAAGAACTCCGGAAAATGCTTGTTTATCACAAGAAAGAGACTGCTCGAATCCAAAAAATGATTCGTAAGATTCGTGAAGAAAAAAGAAATGATCCAAACGTTAAAATTGAAAGCGTCGATCCTACTAGCAATGATCAAGTCGATCCGAATGTAACCAGCAGCATCTATCCACAAAGCGGGTTATTTGAGAGGAGCGAACAACATTGGAGTGGCGATTCCGACGGTGTAGCTTCTGAAAATACAGCGGATCTTCCTGGCGTTAAACACGAACAAAACCCTTGAGTGCAATAGCCCGCCTGGGGTGGATTCGACTTGGAGTTGACATGGAGTTGGAGCTGGGATTTGAGTTGGAGTTGGAGGATTTGGGTCGGAGCCCATTATACCGGTATGGTGGAAACATGTTGAGAAAATGAAATAAGTCATTCGTGCACAAGTTGTACACAAAATAGTGCTTGTCACGAAACGAATATGATATCCTTAACCCTAAAATAGTTATTTTATTTGAGGAGTGACGAGATATTTGTCTCAAAAGTAAAGGTGTGCGACGCGCGAGGTATTTTAGTAGACACGCGACCTAAAAAGGTAGGAAATTTAAAAAATAGGGTCGAGAATTGTAAAAATAGCGCGCGATAGCCCGCGGGGGGTCGAGAAACAGTTCTCGGACGCAAACCCCGCTACTCCTTCCGTAGACCCATCACAGGTAGTTGTTACCGACGAAGAAGGTAACGCACAATTTGACGATGACGGTAAACCCATTACCATTCCTACGATCCCGATTGCCGATCTACAAGGACGTTCCTTCCTTGTAACCAATCCAGATGGCACTCGGAAACGTCTTACCATCGTCGATGTTGAAGACAGTCTTGAACGCAACAAAGACTTCATCAAGTTCAAGTGCAAACACTCCAATGACGAACTCGATGATATCATTGCATACAATGACGTCATGAATTACATACATCGTGATTCAACACAAGAAGACGGCAAACTCTGGTCGTTTCGCCGCATCCTAGGACACCAAGGTCCACTGGATAACAAGCACCCTCAATACAAAGGTTCCAAGTATAACCTTTGGATTGAATGGGAAAATATGGAACGCACATATGAACCCCTGGCCAACATTGCGGCTGATGACCCTGTCACCGTTGCAAAATATGGGAAAGACAACAACTTGCTTGACCTCCCGGGTTGGAAACGCCTCAAGCGAATCACCAACCTAGCGCGACGAACCAAGAAACTTGATCGACTCGTGCACCAAGCCAAACTACGTTCTTTCCGTACCACCCCGCAGTATCAATATGGATTCAAAGTGCCTCGTAACCACGAAGAAGCCCTCCGATTTGATCAAGCCAACGGAAACACCAAATGGGAAGATGCCACCACTCTGGAAATGGCACAGCTCAATGAGTACAATACATTCATTGATAAAGGTGTGTACAAGACAAGCTCCATTCCCCCGGGATTCCAACAGATCAAGGTACACATGATATACGCTGTCAAACACGACGGTAGACACAAGGCTCGCCTCGTCGCTAACGGTAATCTCACTGAGGCCCCTATCCACAGTGTCTACGCAGGCGTCGTATCTCTTCGCGGCCTACGTATGTGCCTCTTCCTAGCTGAACTCAACGACCTAGAAGCATGGGGCACCGACATAGGTAACGCCTACTTAGAAGCAGTCACCTGCGAGAAAGTATGCATCAAGGCAGGTCCCAAATTCGGATCGCTGGAGGGTCACCTGCTGATCATTTACAAAGCCCTATATGGTCTCAGGTCTTCAGGCAAGTGCTTTGGAGACTTACTCGCGGCTTGTCTTATCGAACTCGGCTTCGAAAGATCCCGCGCAGAACCGGAAATATTCCTCAAACCCGGAACGAACAAGCATGGTGAACGTGTATATGAGCTTATATGCACATATGTCGATGACCTATGTCTCTGCATGGCCGATCCCAATTCCTTCTTGAAGATATTGAAATCGTCACCATATAATTTCAAATTGAAGGGATCCGGACCTATGAACTTTCACTTAGGTTGTGGATTTGAGCGCGACGAACATGGTGTTCTGTGCATGAATCCCATAAAGTTCATCGAAAAGATGGAAGCGTCTTACGAACAAATGTTCGGATGCAAACCTAGCACTAGGTTTCAATCACCCATTGCGGAGAACGATCATCCTGAATTGGACTCCTCAGCCTTCCTTGAAGAAACCAGTATACAGAAATACCAAAGTATGATCGGTTCACTCCAATGGATCATCGCTATTGGCCGTTTCGATGTACAAACAGCCGTGATGACGCTCTCAAGTTTCAGAGCTCAGCCACGAGATGGGCATCTCGAACGTGCAAAACGTATCTATGGATATATCTCCAAGTTTAGACATTTTAAAATCAGATTCCGCGTGGAACCGCCCGATTTTATATTGACTAAACCCGACACCATCGACTGGTCCAACACCGTCTATGGGGAGCATTCTGAAGAGCTACCCGACGACGCTCCTGCACCGCTTGGAAAGACAGTAGTGATAACACACTTCTATGATGCCAACCTCATGCATGATATTCTCAGTGGAAAGGCAGTAACAGGCATTCTTCATTTCGCGAACAAGACTCCCATGATGTGGTTCTCGAAGAAGCAGTCTACTACGGAGACAGCCACCTTTGGAGCCGAATTTGTTGCAGGAAGAACTTGCATCGAACAGATCGTCGATTTACGCCACTCATTCCGATACCTAGGAACACGAGTTCATGATATCTCATACTCTTGGGGTGACAACGAAAAGATGATCCAAACGTCAACCTTCCCTTACGCAAAGTTGCACAAACGTCATAATATTCTGTCGTTTCACTACGTACGAAGCATGATAGCGAGAGGTTTCATTTTAATGATGCACATCCCAGGTAAGGATAACTGTGCAGACATTCTCACCAAGCATTGGAGTCACTCAGTTGTGTATCCACTGCTCAGGCCCATCTTCCACTTCTGTGGTAATACTGGCGACCTTCTTCAGGACGATGGAAGCATCATGTAGAGCGTGATGACCCTTCACAAGGAGACATGGGGAGTATTAAATTCCTTTCGTGACCAGAAGTACCAAAGCTACCAAAGGGTAGATTTCCTATGCGCATGAATCAATGAGTCCCGTATCCATCTAAATAATCGATTCCCACGGCATATCGATTCCCACGGCGCATCGATTCCCATCGCGCATAAACGGTGAGCAATCCCTGTCTTACGATATTGCCATTGTTCTTCGGTGAGCAAACTCTGATTTCATAAAATATCACACGAGCTACGGGAGCAATTCCTGACCTTAATGATAAACATTTCATGGAGTCTTCCTAACGGAACAAGAGAAGAAAACCGTTGGCATGTGATTCTCACACAATACATATACATGCATACAAATATATATGGTCAACGACTAATACATGTACGGAAATAATCAGCGAGTAATCTCAGCACTACGCAACAGCAGTTGCAACGTATTCATCTCAATAAAAGAGATATCTTGCATTTCGGCAAGATTTCACTTTATCTCATACTTTTAACATTCAACTGATTTATATCCCAAAATTCACACTAGTTGCTACCAACTACTTGTAATCTACATACTAAGGTCTGTCTCGCTGCAATCTGAATAAGTCACAGCAAGAGGAGATCTGGCGTTTCCCTAGTCTCGCCTGTAGTCCGATTATCCGTTGCCGAAAGTATCCAACCACAATTGTCACGCGTAGAGTACAATCGTTCATCTACTAACACACTAACACAGCGTTGCTGTTCGTCAGAAGCCCTTGAATCAGACTCTCAACGAATCGGATTCAGAAGGAAAATAATAAATAGCAGCAGCATTAGCCTTGGTTGGAACAACAGTCAGTTCCGGGTGCTGGTTGCGCGCATTACAAAAGGCAAGGAAAGCATCCCGAGTGTACTGATTGTGGTCATACCAGTAACAGCCATCTTGGAGCATGATATCATTTATAAAATCAACAAATGAAGTTAATGTGTGTTGATCTTTTGCATTGGTAGAACGGAGGTCGGTCTGAGCTTGGTATTCTAGGTCAACAATTTTGCCATATTCGGCAGCAATATAGGCATATTCATGAATGTCACAAATGAAATGGTTCCATGTGGTGACTCCTGCTATAATGAGAACTTCACAAATGTGGTTGCATGCTTCTCGAGGAACATTCAGTGTTGCATTTAGGACGTGTGCAAGTTTCGAATCAAATGATGGAAACAGTGAACTGAGATCAGGATCGTAAATGGACATAGCGAAGTGACAAAGCGACGAAAAATCGTTGCGTTGTATTGTCGTTGTTGTTGCATGGTGAAAACAGCGTTGTTGGCGAGTAATCGATCGTGGAATCGGCTATTGTCGTGTCGTCGTTGTTCGTTCGTGGAGTGCGTGGCGTTGAAGCAACAGAATTCGTTGTTTCGTCGTTGTAGAAACAATCGGTCGTCTGCAATAGCGATGGGAAGCTGTCGTCGTTGGCGTTGGCAGCAAAGAATCGATCGTAAGAACGAGTTTGCAACAGGCAATACGATGGTGGTTTCTTCCTGTATTTGCTAGTAAGCGGTGAAAAGGTGTCGTTGACGAAGGAATGATCGTAGATTCTGTTGTTCTTGGTTGCGCAACGAAAATTCGGTCAATCAGTGATCGTCAATCGCGGTAGATTCTTGTTTTGTGTATCAAGAGGGTGATTTTATTACTTCGAAAAACCGACGAAAAAATTCGTTACCGTTTAAACGTTGTGTTGTGAACGATTGCCGTGCTAGAAGTCGGTCTAGTAGGACCTAAGATTTTGTTGCTTTGATGAGACGTCAACGTTAGTTGCGTCGTCGCAATAGGTGTTGCCGGCGGTTGTCGAAGGATCGTTATCGTCGCTATTGGCGTCGGCGGTAGCAAAGAATCGATCGTAGGTTCTTGTGATTGATTGTAGGATCAAATGGTAAGCATCATAGGTCAGATAAGGCAATTATCGATGGAATAATTGTGGTCGTTGGTTACGGTGCTTAGCACAATCGAATGGGCGTCGACAGGTCCTGGCAAAGTTGGAGTCAACGGAGCGTAGGCGCGGAAATATATAATCCGCAACGTTGTTCTTGGATGGAGATATTGCTATTGGCTTGTCCAATGCAATGGGCTTCTAATAAAGACTTCGGCGTGTCCGATTGGTGTCTTTCTTGTGTGTAATCGGATCAGAGAACTATCGATCGTCAGCCGTAGTCGAGCGTTCGATGATCTGCTGTCGGATTGTCGTTGACTGTTCGGATTGTTATGCAAGCTGCCTGAGAGCTTGCGACTGTTAATCTATTATTTTCCTTCTGAATCCGGTTCGTTGAGAGTCTGATTCAAGGACTTCTGACGAACAGCAACGCTGTGTTAGTGTGTTAGTAGACGAACGATTGTACTCTACGCGTGACAATTGTGGTTGGATACTTTCGGCAACGGATAATCGGACTACAGGCGAGACTAGGGAAACGCCAGATCTCCTCTTGCTGTGACTTATTCAGATTGCAGCGAGACAGACCTTAGTATGTAGATTACAAGTAGTTGGTAGCAACTAGTGTGAATTTTGGGATATAAATCAGTTGAATGTTAAAAGTATGAGCTAAGAGAGTAATCTTGCTGGAGAGCATGATATCTCTTTTAGTGCAGTGATGAATACAGTACACCGCTAATCGTACAGCACTATACAGTACACTCCTAATCGTACAGCACTGTAGAAGGATGTGCTTATCATGAGAAGCTTCCTTCTCGATTAGAAGCTTCCTTCTAATCGTGATCATCGAAACAGCTGTTACAAGAAGCTTCTTCGAACTTCCCTGAGTATCGAAACACATGATCGGAAGTATTAAAATGGCTATACCGGAACCAGGCAAGCAATTTACTTTGGTTTGGTCATGAAAACAAAAGAACCTTGCTTCCGATCTTAAGTATCGAACTTTGATCGTGAAAGAACCTTGCTTCCGATCTTAAGTATCGAACTTTGGTCGTGAAAACAGAAAGGAAATGGGCCTTCCCGGTCATTCGATCATCGAGACGAATATTCCAATCCTGTTTACAGAAAGTATGGGCCTTCCCGGTCATTCGGCCTTAGATAGAAGAATATTCCGATCCTGCTTACAGAGGTGCATATGACTCGATCCTGCTTACAGAGATGCTCCAATCTTGCTTACAGAGGTGCATATGACGCGAACGGTATTATCGTACCACTCCAGCTGTAGTACTGTAAATTACGTAGAAATCTACGTAAGTTCAAGTACTGGCCTGTGGTTCCCTTTGCATACGTACGAAAGGAATTTAATAGTGATGGGTGTGTCATGAACAACAAGACTATCAATGGAAAGCAATGAAGCACCATCTTGTGGCACATCAATGATACTATCAAGATCTCCCATGTGGACCCAACAGTGGTAACCGAGGTGTTGGAACAAATCGATCAACGCTATAGAAAAGTCACATCCTTGGGGGTCACCCGGGGACAGGAGGAAGTACGTGGGGCGACAAGAATTGGCTACACCGTGAAAGGAAAAGTGAAATTCATCATGCATGATTACATTGGTGGGCAGATGCTGGTGGATGAGTTCCCCAAAGACACAAACACCGGCGTGCCAGCTTCTCCAGCTGCTGGGGAGCACCTATTTACTATTCACAACAAGGATGATTCAGCAGCAGTAAAGCTACTACCACCGCATGGCAATAAATCCATGGTGTTCCAGCACACCAACACAGCCAAGCTACTGTTGTTCCAATCCAAGAGAGTTCCTCACCCCGATATACAACTGCCTGCTGTGGCTTCTTTCCTACTATGTACCCAGGTGAAGGGCCCAGACCAGGATGACTGGAAGAAGTTGGACCGAGTACTTGTGATGAAGTATCTACCAGCAGGAACCATTGGATTGCCACTCATCCTTGGAATCCATAACACAGCAGGAGTGCTTTGATGGTGCATTGTTGATGCGGAATTTGTCATACACGGGGACACGAGAAGTTGCACAGGAAGAATGACAATGACAATGTGCCTGGTGGGAGTACTATTAGCCAGCTCATTGTCCGGAAAACAAAGTTGAATACCCAAAGCTGCTCAACTGCTGAAGCAGAAGTGGTTGGGGTGAATAACAAACTCACCACGAAGGCCTTCTTGGTATAGGCAAGTGATTTTGTGAAGGCTCAACATTTCCAGGTCCGCGGTACTAGTCATATTGTCTACCAGGATAACCAGAGCTTGATGATGAAGCTCAAGAAGAAGAAGAAGAATGACAAACAATCCACCAGCGGAAAACACACCCGACACATCATGGCCATCAGATATTTAGCTTATTGACAAACAAAGGCAACTACTATATACTTGTACACATCAGCCATTCGCAGGATATTTTGCTTGCTGATAGTAGCACTACTATCCAATGGGGGTTAGTAGATGGACGTCACAGGAGCTGACACCAACAAGGAGAGTTTGTAATCAGCAGCAGGCAGAGAACCTTCAGTCACCAACTTGTTGGAGATGGACAGATGAAGAGGACGAAGAAGGGGATGACATAATTTGGGCCACAGCTGGCTGAACGCACCACCACCAGGAGGGTGCATTCATTATTTTTTTGCAAAAACTATGGAAATGCTACTAGTAGTACTACAAAAGAGTCAACAACATTTGACTCTCCCAGCAAGCCCCCCTGGTGACGGCATTCCCCCCCCCTGCCTATTCAACAACATTTGACTCTCCCAGCAAGCCCCCCTGGTGATGGCATTTCCCCCTGTCTAGTAGTAGTACTACTGGAATGCCCAACTTGGAGAGGAGCCTAGATGGGATGATGTCAACAACACTCTGGGGAAATGGAATCAACATAGTAGTACTAGTCTAGTAGTAGCTATGAAGTAGAAATACTGTTAGTAGTAGACAATCAGCACCATGTCTAAAAGTTAAAGACAAAGGACAAGGTGAAGTGCAACGTGCAGCAGCAGCACCAATCCCTTCCTTCAAAACACGACAATGATGAACAACCAGCCAGCAGTTCCAGCCAGCAGCAGCAGGCAGGCAGGCAGGCAGGCAAAAGTAAACAAGAAGAAGGGACTATGCAAAATGGATGTAAAAAATCTGCCAAGAAGAATGCTGGCTTCTTGGTGACACACCTGGATCATGTACAACAAGCAAGCAAGAAGGCGCCAAAGAACTCAAAGAATCACAAAACCATTTCCAAGAAGGGAACAAAGGAATGAGGAAGAGGGCCCACTACTACTACTACTAGTACTATGAGTACTTGATTTTGGATGAAGAAGCATGGTGGTGTTAGACTTGCAAAGGAAAGAATTGTGAAAGGGGGTGCCGCCATGACCTTCATGTAATCCTATCAAGAACTGGTGCTCCTCCCTCCCCGATTCTTGGACAAGTTTGATGAAAATGATCAACAACAGCCAACAAGAAGAACAAGACAAGAACAACTCAACAACCCAAAGACACGACTTCTTGTTGTACATGTTGCAAGACACCTTTTATTCGCGGCGGGTGACTGGTGCTGGGCAGTTGACAAACAACTGTGCAACTCGTGATCATGATGCATACTAACAATACGTCACAGTGGATTGGTTCATTGCATATTGATAAGAAGAACAATCAACAGCAAAAACAAGCTTGTTGTTGTTGTTGTTGTTGTTGTTCATTTTGATGGCGTACCTCGGCGAGCCTCGGCGACGCGGTAACAAAAAGTGTTCCACCCAGCACCACGAACGAAGCGTGATCCGGTATCGGTATTGGTGCTGGTTGTTGTTCTTCTTCTCATTCGAAATGGAACAACAAAAATAATGAGAGATTATTATTAGTATGTCAGAGCAATGTCCGACACCTCTCTTAGCAAAATGCGCATGATTTAACCGTAACGGTCGAAATCTCTGACACTCTAAGATAACCACTTTACAGTAAAACTAACCAATCAGATTCAACCATTCAAAATGTATGCGCGCGCGCATGTACGGGTTTGAATACGATGTGGGATTGGATTGAACCAATGAAATGGCCCTACGAGTGATGGTAGTACAAATCCTACAGTAGTACATAACCTACGTATAATGTACGGTGGTACATAACCCACACTGACAACTATGTAGAAAAGGAACCCGGATATACAGAATGGGACCAACAGAACCCGGATGTATGGTTGAAACCCGGATGTATGGTACAAAACCTACGCTGACTGAAAAAATAATAACTAGGGTTATTATTTATTTTTAGTATAAAATAACTGTGTTATTATATACTACTTTCGAAAACCGCACGCGCGCAGGTCTGTCAGACAGTCTGACAACTCCCCGATTCTGGTAAAAATAATGATCATGTTCTTGTTGACACCGAAACAGGAACAAAAAATAGAAACAGAAACAGAAACAACAGGAACGGAATCGCAAATAATCGCAAATGACATCATTATTACGTATTACAAAAACGAATTTCGGTATTTGATGACGTGTATGTATGGAACGGGATCGCAAATATCGCAAATGACCTCATTATTACGTACTCCGGGAGTATTAGAAGTATTTGATGACGTGCATTTAAGGATTAATGATCTCATCTTGTTTTTTTCTCTCGGTCGGTCAATTCGATTTTTCTTGATACTATCGGTACGAGTACGTACTGTACCGTACGTGAGGTGTACAATACTTTACTTCGTATTATTTTAGGGCACCGGTAATATATTTCGTTCTTCAATTATTAGGAATGTTGAACTGACGGAGTGATACCGGGGTATATTTCAAACGATCGTTAATTGAATTTCCTTAGATAGTACAGTACGAAATAATACGAAGTACGGTAGGTCATCTTACTTGTACGGTAGTACCTACGCACAATGCAACTACGGTACGCGGTTTCTGATGGTTAATTAGCGACTGCGTGTTCGCACACAGAGATATCACGATAATTTAATCGTTCGGGTAGAGAGTGTTGTACGATTAGCCGGAATTAATCTTACCTCCAGTAATTAGTAATCTTACTTGTACCGTACCGTAGATGGAGCGAGTTGAGAATGCGAAGGGAATTTCTTCTTCCAAACGATCCCACGGAGTCAGAATCTATCAAACACAAACGGTATTGTATTGTACCGGTATTGTACCGTACCGGATAAGAAGATTAAGATATTATAAGACTTCTTACAGTATTGCAACAATAACCCATATTCATATATGGACAGATTGGTTCGGAACAAAAGAAAAGAAAACAAAACAGAACTGCGCCAGTGCCATAATTACTACGTCGGAAGAGTTGACAAGACGCACACACACACACACACACACACATTGAACGTACAGCAATCAACGCTGCACGCCCGCATAAACTTTGACGGCATACTTGTACCGCAACGCAACGCAACGCAACGCACATCATCGATACGATATTGTCTCTGTCTCGACGGGTGGAAGTTCGGTTTGTTATGTTTCCCAAACGGAGTCGGTCATCCATTCAGAATGACAATAAAAAAAAAAACAGGAGCAGCAACAACAGCAGCAACAACAGCAGCAGCAACAACAACAACAACAACAACACAACAACGATAACAACGGTAACACGGCAATTCACAACTACCATGGCCTGGGACAACAACAATAGCAACAACAACAACAACAACAACAACAACAACGAAAGACGCCCGAGCCCGACCATTACCCTTAGCCTGCGCGACGGAAGCCTAAATGGCTTGCTGCTGAGCGATTCCGAGGACGATTCCTCCAATTCGTACAACCGAAACAGTTACCGCGACTACAGCGAGCGAGACCTGGATTCCTCGTCCCTGAGCAATTTTTCCTCGGACCGGGACCATAGCAGCAGCAACTGGGGCGGCAGCAGCAGCAGCAACAGCAACAGTAACAACAGCAACTATTTTTTGGGCAGCACCGACCGGTTTATTTCCGTGTCGCGGGGCATCTTCTTCTCGATTTTGCTCGTGTCGGCGGTGGTGTGCGCCGGGGTGGCGTTCGCCCTGTACACGTCCGAAGAAACGGAAAATTTCCTCCGATCGGTGAGATGATTGTGTTGTGACTGTGTCTGTGTGACTGTGTGACTGTGTGTGTTGCAAGAGTCGGGATGGATTGAATGGATTCACCCGATGCGCTTACATTACTCGTCTAACACGAAACGGCATTTTTCTGTTCGATCCGAATGAATTGATTGGTGTGGTGTGGTGTGGTCTCGTCTGGTCTGATTCGATTCGATTCGATTCGATCCGATCCGATTCGATCCGATCCGATCCGATTCGATCCGATTCGATCCGATTCGATCCGATTCGATTCGATTAAATCCAATCCAATCCAATCCAATCCAACCCGTGATGAAAATTGTTGGATCCGTTGAATTTGTTGAATCCGCACACACGCAGTTCAATGCCGAGGCCGAGGAATTGGTCCTGGCCACGAACCACAACGTCGACACAGCGTTTGCGGCCCTCGGGAGCCTCTCGACGTCGACGACGTCCCTCGTGAAGCGATCCTGGTTGTCGTCTGCCCTACAAACCCCGCCGGGATTCATCGAAATACCGGACACAAAGCACCAGATGGGGTTGGCGAAGGAAACGATCGACGCCTTAGCGATTGCCTACATGCCCAAGGTACTCAACGAGGACTACGACCTCTGGGCATTGTATTCCCAACAACACAAGGACTGGATATCGTTGAACCAACCCGAACAAGGACGGGTCTCCTTCGTGGAGCCCGAGATCACACCCTATATCTGGCAGTGGGAGGACGACGACAACGAGGACAACGACAACAACGGCAACGACAACAACAACGACAACGACAACAACAACAACAACAACGACAACGACAGCGACAGCGACAACGACTCGCCCGAAAGCACAAACACAAAGGCGAACGCAACAACCAACACGCCGGAATCCCTCTCCTCCGATGCTACTACCACCAACTCCTCTTCCCCCCTACCGAACACGCGGGCTCTTCGTCCAACTGCTACCGCGAAGAAAAACGGTCTGAGACGACCGCACGATTGTTCCGGAACAGCCGAGCGAAGGCGTCGCTCCCTCCAAGAAGAAGACAGCGAGACGGGGATGGACGAAGGGGGCGACGAAAACGACAACGACAACGACACGGCCGACAACGACGAACCGGACGATCCGCCCCAGATCCAGGTTCCGTCACCCCGCAACGAATCCTATTTCACCCCCGTGTGGCACCTCGTACCCGTCCCGACCATCAACGAGACCCACAAGGAGGCACCCATCATCAACTACAACCTGATGGACCGGAGCGTCTTTCGGAGGGCGGCGAACTTTTTGATGACAAAGAGCAAGACGCCCGTCTTTCTCGACGTATGCGACCAGTCGGCGTGGTTCGGCATCGACGACCACAAGGAGGTCGTACAGACCGTCGTGACGGTGCCCGTCTTTCGGGATTTTTCGGACAACGCACCCATTGCCGGATTTTTCGCCGCCACTATCCCGTGGAAAACATTCTTTGAGAACAACGCCAACCAGGACAGCAAGGAAATACTCGTCGTGATGAACAACACGTGCGACGAGGTATTCACGGTCAGCATCAGCGGATCGACCATCGAGATACTCGGGGAAGAGGACCTACACGATCCCAAGTACGATTACATGGCACAGGAAGCCCCGTTCGCCCAGGCCTACAACAACCAAAATCAAAATCAAAACCAAAACCAAAATCAAAACCAAAATCAAAACAAAGACGAATTCGAGTCCGAGTTCGCCGACGGCTACAACGGTGACGGCGGCGACATCTGCGTGTACACCATGATCATCTAT